>CM042401.1:24820898-25190411 GCA_023634145.1 Thymallus thymallus
AGAGAGAGAGAGAGAGAGAGAGAGAGAGAGAGAGAGGATCCAGGCAGTCATTTGAGCAACTAAGCTACACATACACACAGACATACACACAGAGACACACACACACACATAAATACACACAGACATACACACAGAGACATACACACAGACATACACACAGAGACATACAGAGAGAGAGAGAGAGAGAGAGAGAGAGAGAGAGAGAGGATCCAGGCAGTCGTTTGAGGAACTGAGCTCCTCCTCTCCTCTGCTGGCTGTTGTACCACTCTGTCGCTCCTATCATCCTTTCCCTCTCTTCTCACTGCCTTCTCTCCTCTCTTCATGTTACTGACACCACACTGTCACCTAGAGGACAACTTCAGTACTGCAGTCACACAGTCATGTTGGAGTACTGTCTTTAAATAAATAGTAAATAATTAAAAGCTTTGAGAATGTTTTTTGACATTTATACTGTAGGTGTTTTCACAATGTTTTCTCTGTAGTACCCTCCTCCTCATTGTGATGTTGTGCAGGTACACAGACATGCTTGTTTGAAGGATAAATTAATAACACCAAGTCAGTGCTGTATTGACTTGATGTGCTGCCGTTTTGTAGCATATACAGTCCCAGTACTGCTGTGCTACTGACACATCATGCTACTCTGCTGTATATTATGGACTCACAGTACTGCTGACATGTTGGTAGGAAAATCTGTGTGGACTGATAGTGTTATACAGTACACTCACTCTGCTACCTTGGAGTGTGCTGCATAGTGTACTGCCCAGCCTCAGTGTGGAAGCGGGCTGGCTGTTTCTGGCTAACTGTTCGTATCTGGCTGAGAATAGCGGGTGCCTGGGCACGTGTGTGACCAGCTGGGGCAGCCCTGCTCAGAATCCAGTGATTTCCGATAGGTCTCCTCCTCAGCAGTGCATGGCCTGAGGCTCCTCCTCCTCTCCTCCTGCTCCTCCTCCTCCTCCTCCTCCTCTTCACTCAATCAATCGACTGGCGCAGCTGCCCGGCTCCCACAACACACTGTTGGGGGAAGCAGATTACTGGAGAAGTGTGTGAACGTGTGTGTGAATTTCTAATGGCAGAAGATACCATCACTGGGATTATTTGTGTCGGCTGGATCTCTATGGTTCACCCTGTACTCTGAGAAGGAAGAGACCAGTGCCATGGGAATGTTTTATATACTAATAATCAGTAATAATATCGATTATATATACATACATATATATCTATGTATATGTGAAGGACAATTTCCCAGGTTACATGGCCACCATCTCAGGTGTGCAATGAGGGGGGTCTGGTCAGCTGTTGTTCTGTTCTGTGCTGGAGGTTGCAGTGCTTAATCAGGAACCCAGATCAGCAGCACCTGATGCCAGTCTCAACCCCCTTTGCACCCAATTAGCCCCATTACTGAGCTCTGTGCTCTGAGAGGGCCTGCCGCCTGCGCCAGGGGACCCAAGGTATAAATACACCATACAGGTAGGCACAGGTTCACGCAAGTACAGGCACATATTGCACACACACAGATAAACACACAGTTAAGTTAATACAGGCACATGAACACACACACATACACATACACAAAACACTGAATCAGAGTCATACACACAAAGGCATACACACAAAGCCACACACATTGTCAAAGGTGTGGCTGGATAGAGTGTTAGTATTTTTTGTGTTTTATTAGCTACTGCTGAATCAGCAGAGCTCTTCCTGGGGTCCACACAAAACATAAAACATGACATAATACAGAACATTGATAGACAAATACATCACAACTACATTTAAAATAAGAACACACGCTTTCCTACATTTATACCTTCAGAATCATGTGATTCATAGACGCTACTGAATGCAAGATCAAAACATGAGAATGTTTTAAAGGTAACTTTAATGTTAAAAACGTAATAACAAAGAGGCTGACACGTTCTGCTAAATTCCCTTGACGTGAATAAACCTTGTTTTTATAGTTACCGCCTGTAATGCGCTCTGTTAATCAGCTACACATTTTACAGTTATCAACCGCAATGGGTTTCCTGGAGTAGCATGTAATGTCTTACATTTGTAGGCCTTTTGTTACAGTTACCACCAGCTATAGGTTTCATTAGGCCAAATGCACAGGAGGATGGTGAGGGGAGGACGGCTCATAATAATGGTTGGAATGGAGTGACTGGAATGGTATCAAAGGAAACCATGTGTTCGATTTGTCAATAACATTCCATTCATTCCATTCCAGCCATTACTATGAGCCTATCCTCCCCAATTAAGGTGCCACCAGCCGCCTGTGGTAAAATGCAACACTCATGAATATGCAGAAATAACCAGGCCTTGAATCTTGAGGCTTGTTACAGTCTATTGCCCTTAACAGGTTAGCTGAGATATGTGTGTGTCTGGCGATCATACAGGTAAAGGCTGCTTTTCTGTCTCTGTCTTTGGTCATGGCTGTGGCTTCCATTTATATTTTAGTCTGCAATACATCAGTTCTGTGCCTTTGTGCAGTGTGTGTGAGGTCTAAACTATAGAATCCCCCCATAGAGGGAGGTGCAGACAGGGAGGTGCAGACAGGGAGGTGCAGACAGGGAGGTGGACACAGGGAGGTGGACACAGGAAGGTGGTGGAGACGGAGGTGGAGACAGGGAGGTGGAGACAGGAAGGTGGAGACAGGGAGGTGAAGACAGGGCGGTGGAGACAGGAAGATGCACACAGGAAGGTGGAGACAGGGAGGTGGTGGAGACATGAAGGTGGAGACAGGGAGGTGGAGACAGGATAGTGGAGACAGGGAGGTGGAGACAGGAAAGTGGGGACAGGAAGGTGGAGACAGGATGGTGGAGACAAAGAGGTGTAGACAGGGAGGTGTAGACAGGGAGGTGTAGACAGGGAGGTGGAAACAGGGAGGTGGAGACATAGAGGTGGAGACATGGAGGTGGAGACATGACGGTGGAGACAAGGAGGTGGAGACAGGGAGGAGGAGACATGACGTGGAGACAAGGAGTTGGAGACAGGAAGGTGGAGACAGGGAGGTGAAGACAGGTTGGTGGAGACAGGAAGATGCACACAGGAAGGTGGACACAGGAAGGTGGTGGAGACATGAAGGTGGAGACAGGATAGTGGAGACAGGGAGGTGGAGACAGGGAGGTGGAGACAGGAAAGTGGAGACAGGAAGGTGGAGACAGGATGGTGGAGACAAAGAGGTGTAGACAAAGAGGTGTAGACAGGGAGGTGTAGACAGGGAGGTGTAGACAGGGAGGTGGAGACATGGAGGTGGAGACATGACGGTGGAGACAAGGAGGTGGAGACAGGGAGGTGGAGACAGCATAGTGGAGACAGGGAGGTGGTGACAGGGAGGTGTAGACAGGGAGGTGTAGACAGGGAGGTGGAGACAGGGAGGTGGAGACAGGGAGGTGTAGACAGGGAGGTGTAGACAGGGAGGCGGAGACAGGGAGGTGTAGACAGGGAGGTGGAGACAGGGAGGCGGAGACAGGGAGGCGGAGACATAGAGGCTTTGGCACAGAGGTTTTGGCAGCAGGTAAGACAGCAGGTGAGGTCTCTATTCCAGCTCCCACTCTGCTCTGACAGGACTACCCACCTGAGCTCTGAGCAAGATGGTGAAACCACCCACACAGAGACTAGACAGCAAACTCAGCCACCCCTCCTCCCCATACACCTCCTGCTCCTAAAAACCCGTTCTCATATATACATATACCCATATATATAACACAAACCTATGAGAACAAGGGAGTCTTCACTGTACTCACCATATAGGGTGAGATAGGTGAGTAACAGGCTTACAGAGTCCTACTGTGTGTAGATTACATGAGGTGTCATATCTGTCCTCTGGGTGCTACAGAGACACCCCTGCAGGCCGCGATAGCATCTCTGTCCCTCTCCCTCTCCTCTCTCTCTCTCTGCCTGTCTGCTTGCCGTGGGGAGCCCACTCAACTCAGCTGTCCCCTCTCCCTCTGACGTGTCTGGAGATTAATTAAACACCTGCACGGCCACATCACCCATCAGCCCAGCCCAAATCTACCTCCAGCCCTGCTAAGATGTGGTGTGTGTGTGTGTGTGTGTGTGCGTGTGTGTGTGTGTGTGCGTGCGTTCGTGCGTGTGTCTGTGTGTGTGTGTGTGTGTGTGTGTGTGTGTGTGTGTGTGTGTGTGTGTGTGTGTGTGTGTGTGTGTGTGTGTGTGTGTCCTCCTGGGTAAATCCAACTCCGGTAGCGAGATCTGCCACGGCAGACGTCAAACCCAGCAACGGTAGCAGCAGCAGCCTCCAGAGTGGATGATGACAGTGGGGGTTTATCTGGGATTTAGTTTGATTGTTTTGCCAGCATTGTTGTCATTATAGCTAAAGCTATCATCGACGCATTACTCTGACCACTCTTATCATTACTGCCTTACCTCACAGTGAGACAGAAGTTGTCAATTTTCTAGCGTTTCTCAAGCATTTCTCCTGCTGTCAGGCGGCTGAAGGAGTTTCTTCTCCTTTCTTTCAGTTCTTCCCTTTCTTCTTTGTTCTTTTCATTTGTTCGCCACCCTTAAAGGAAGTAAGTGTGAGTAGGGGGGTCAGTGAAGCAGGCAGCTCGCAGACAGAAGCCTTGGTGAGGAGGGACTTGCTCAGCTCGGCTCTGGGCCTTAATTGAGACATACTGTCAGAGTGACAAGCACATTTGCATGGAGTGTGTTTCAGTTTGGGCTGCATGCATCTCGTTCTGCGCTCCTCTCCTCGCCACGCTGCTCTGCGCTCTGTTAATCAGCTTCCCATCACACGCACACACACACACACACACACACACACACACACACACACACACACACACACACACACACACACACACACAGCTGTCCTGAGACATCTCCTCTCCCAAACCTGACAGATTGTACATAGCGAGTAGGCGTTGGAGAGGGGGAGAGCGAGCGCGAGAGTGGTATAGAGAAAAGGGTAGAGAGAGAGAAAGAGAGAGGGGAGGAGGGGTACAGAGCTCCTTTTTCCTCCCTCGTCCTCCCTCCTCCTCCTCTCTGTTAGCTGGTGAGTTTGTCTCTTGCAGAAGTTAGAAGCTTGCACTGTAAATCTCCTGTAGATGCCATCAACCTATTGCATTGTTCAATCATTCAGTTCTTAGCCATCTTTTCTATTTGGAAAATAAGATAGAATTGTATGATTAGATAGTATCACAGCCTTGCGCCTCAATTTCAATGACCAATATCTAACTACGACCAAGACCTATGTGAGAAAGCTGTTCATTGACTACAGCTCAGCATTCACCATAATCACCAAGCTCAGGACCCTGGGATTGAACACCTCCCTCTACAACTGGAATTCCTCGGGGCCCCTCAGAGGTGCGTGCTTAGTCCTCTCCTGTACTCCCTGTTCAGCCACGACTGTGTTGCCGCACACGACTCTAACACCATCATCAAGTTTGCTGATGATACGACGTGGTATGATTGATCACTGACAACCATGAAGCAGCCTATCGGGAGGAGCTGATTTTAGACTACAGGAAACAGAGGTGTGAGCACGCCCCCATCCACATCAATGGGGCTGTAGGGGAGCGGGTTGAGAGCTTCAAGTTCCTTGGTGTCCACATCACTAAAGAATGGGCATGGTCCACACACCCACACATTTGTGAAAAGGGCTGTATGGGTGTGTGGACGCATCTTCCCCTCAGGAGGCTGAAAAGATTTGTCATGGGCCCTCAGATCCTCAAAACGTTCTACAGCTGAGTAAGGAAGGACACCTGTATCTTTGTAGTGACTGTGTGCATTGTTACACTTTCCAAAGTGTAATTAATAACTTCAACATGCTCAAAGCGATATTCAATATCAGCTTTTTTTTTTTTACCCATCTACCAATAGGTGCCTTTCTTTGTGAGGCATTGGAAAACCTCCCTGGTTTGAAATTCTCTGCTCGACTGAAGGACCTCACATATAATTGCATGTGTGGGGTACAGAGATAAGGTAGTCATTTGAAAATCATGTTAAACACTATTAGGAAACAGGTGCAGCTAGTGAGTTTAATAACAACGAACATGGAACGATACAAACCAAGCGCAGCGTCTGACATGGAAACAAACAATACTACCTGATGACTGATAACTAAAGAGTGCTATATAAAGGGTAAGTAATCAAGGTGTGACTGTTGATGAGACGCAGGTGTGCATAATGATGGTTGCCAGGTCCGGTGGTTAAGAGCGGTGACGTCGAGTGCCGGAGCGGGGGAGCGGGAGAGGACGTGACAATTATTTGACTTGTTAAGCACATTTTTACTCCTGAATTTATTTAGGCTTTCCATAACAAAGTGGTTGAATGCTTATTGACTCAAGATATTTCAGCTTTTCATTATGCTGTACTGTGTGTAGGCCAGTGACAAAATAATCAAAATTTAAGCTGAAACACGACAAAATGTGGAATAAGTACCTAGCTACCTTAATTACCTCGTACCCATGCACATCAACTTCTCTCCTCTCTGTACAGGCCATACCGCGTGGTAGCAACCACTCTAATCTGGTGGTCCCTGCGCACACGACCCATGTGGAGTTCCAGGTCTCCAGCAGCCTTTGGAACTGCCATTCTGCGGCCAACAAGGCAGAGTTAATCTCAGCCTATGCTGCCCTCCAGCCAATTTCTACAGTTCTAAATTTCAAGCCTCGGCCTCTAACCCTAGGAAGCTCTTTGCCACCTTCTCCTCCCTACTGAGTCCTCCTCCTCCTCCCCCTCCCTCCTCCCTCTCAGTGGCACCCCTGGTCCTGCTCAGACTGCCCTACCCTATGCTTTGACTTCTTTCTCCCCTCTCTCTCCAGATGAAATCTTGTGACTTGTGACTTGTGACCCTATCCCCTCCTCTCTTTTCCAGACCATTTCCAGGGAGACCTTCTCCCTTACCTCACCTTGCTCATCAACTCATCCTTGACCCCTGGCTGTGTCCCTTCCGTCTTCAAGAGGGCGAGAGTTGCACCCCTCCTCAAAAAACCTACACTCGATCCGTCCGATGTCAACATCTACTGACCAGTATCCTTTCTTTCTTTTCTCTCCAAAACTCTTGAGTGTGCCGTCTCTAACCAACTCTCCTGCTATCTCTCTCAAAATGATCTTCTTGATCCTAACCAGTCAGGTTTCATTCAACTGAGACTGCTCTTCTCTGTGTCATTGAGGCTCTCCGTACTGCCAAATCTAACTCTCTCTCCTCTGCTCTTATACTTCTAGACCTATCTGCTGCCTTTGATACTGTGAACCATCAGATCCTCCTCTCCACCCTCTCCAAGTTGGGCATCTCCGGCGCTGCACACTCTTGGATTGTGTCCTACCTGACAGGTCGCTCCTATCAGTTGGCGTGGCGAGAATCTGTCTCCGCACCATGTGCTCTCACCACTGGTGTCCGCCAGGGCTCAGTTCTAGGCCCTCTCCTATTCTCTCTATACACCAAGTCACTTGGCTCTGTCATATCCTCACATGGTCCCTCCTATCATTGCTACACAGACAACACTCAATATATTTTCTCCTTTCCCCCTTCTGATAACTAGGTGGCGAATCGCATCTCTGCATGCCTGGCAGACAGTCTGGATGTCGGATCACCACCTCAAGCTGAACCTCGGGAAGAAGAAGGAGGAGGACTGCCTGCTCCATGATCTCGCCACCACTGTTGACAACTCCATTGTGTCCTCCTCCCAGAATGCAAAGAACCTTGGTGTGACAACACCCTGTCGTTCTCTGCTAACATCAAAGATGTGACCCGATCCTGCAGGTTCATGCTCTACAACATTCGCAGAGTACGACCCTACCTTACACAGAAAACGGCACAGGTCCTAATCCAGGCACTTGAAGGTAGGGGGGCTTTGGCACCCCAATGGTGGAACAAGCTCCCCCATGACGTCAGGACAGTGGAGTCACTGACCACCTTCCGGAGACACTTGAAAACCTACCTCTTTAAGGAATACCTGGAATAGTATAACAGTAATCCTTCACTATTTATATATATTTATATTTAACTCTGCATTGTTAGAAAATCATTTCAATGTTAGTCTACACCTGTTGTTTACGAAGCATATGTCAAATAACATTATTGGATATTTGTATTTGATTTAAAATCTTTACGGGAAAGGCTGATTGCTAAAACTCTTGTCTCTCTTCGTTCCTCATAAGAACGATATTAATAACACAGTTCTGTTGGATCACACCTTGCTATTCACATTAAAGTCCCTCTCCTTTGTCTGCATGGTGGAGAGTGATTCACTGACCCAAAGCTTCCCTGGAGGTTAGATGCATTACCTCCAATTTATGGAAGCTCATTTGATTATTCCCATAGTTAATGGGTGGCAATTCCGGTACGTTGTATGGACCTGGCTCGGCAGAAAATGTATTGTAATGAATATAAAAGGTAAAAGTCTAATAGGCATTTTGTTCTAGGAGCTCTTGGGGAATATAGATTATGAATGAGGGCGGGAACAGACCTGCTGTGGTTTCAATATGTATGAACCCTTTCATGTTCAGAGCTCTGGCTCTTTGTCTGCCTCAGCAGGTGAGAGGAGAGGAGGAAGGAAGGAGCACTTTCATAGAGTAAAAGGGACAGAGAGAGGGAGCGAGGGAGGGAGCGCGAGAGAGAGAAGTAGGGACGGAGGGAGGGAGGGAGGGAGAGAAAGAGAGAGAGAGAGGGAACAGACAGTGTTCTGCTGGATGGCCTACAGGTAGGTAGCTATATCCAGCTTCTGCCAAGCGATGGAGGGCAACATTTTCGTACTGCAAAAGCAATGGCGTTTACAGTACCTTTTGCACAACACATTGCTTGTGCACTACGAAAATGTCACCCAAAACTGAGGAGGAGGGTAATCTTAAATTATGAAGGTGCCATCGGATGCAAAGCTCTGGTCAATGTGGTCACTAATTTGACAGGTTTCTGCATAGGAGATATATACTGTTAGCCTCGTAAATGCAGTGGTCCGTTCAGATGGGGCTGGGATGGTGGAATTTGTTTTTATAGTCACACCAGAGAAGTATTCACAGCACACTGACAGACTGGTTCAACTGGCCCTCCAGCCTCAGCTTAATTAAACACACTTTAATTTCTCCTCCTGCATGTGTCCCTACCCTCCCACTCTCCTTCCTTCTCTCCCTCGCCCCTCCCTCTCTGCCTGTCTGTGTCCCTGAATGTCTCCCTCCCTCTCTCCCTCCCTCCTTTCCTCGCTGCCTTTCTCCCTCTCTCCTTCCCTCTTTCCTTCTCTTCCTCCCTTCATCAGCTCCTGTCTGAATTGAATGAAGCGCTCTCCCCCGTCCATCGTGCCCATGCCATACCACGCTACGCCATGCCACGCCACGCCACACCGCTGCCTTTGTTTGCTGGCACCGAGCCATTTGGCTGGGCTCTGTCAGCTCCTCTCCTCTCCTTTCTCCTAATTAGCTGTGTTGTCCTCCTCCCAAGATCCCCCTGTTTCAAGTTCAGACAAACAGCACCAGGTTTTAATCCCACTCCCCCCACCTCCCCCACCTCTCCAGCCTCTCCAGCCCCAGGTCTAGGGCTCAGCATGGCCCAGATGTGACCCCTGGTGTTGACCTCTGTGTGGAGGTTGTGAACCCTGACCTCTGGTCTGTCTACCACTCTGGTCTGGTCTGGTGCTACAGCTTAACCCCATCACCACCAGGCACTCTGGCTGCCACACTGATCTCTGCCTTTGAGCTGTGAACCTCAGAGTGATGTGGATGAAGTCGTAAGAAAAGGGCATTTTGGACAATGTAGCGTGGGTGATCTGTACCCTTCAGCGTGGGTGATCTGTACCCTTCAGGCACTATAGGGCGATTGGGATGCAGTGTTTTAAGGGTGGTTAGGCAATGCATAAGGTGTATGATGATTTAGAGAGAGAGAGAATGTTGCTGGAGCAGTTCCTGGGCTGTTCGGGGAATGCTCTCCTCTCCTCTCCTGAAGGTCTAATTACAGTAATGAGCTATCTATGTCTCCCTCTATAGCAGCCCTACCCTAGGGTACACATTAGCATTCCATTCACATAGTGCTACATCAACGCTAACAATTAAGACATACTCATCAGCAGAGTAAATATACACCCAAGCCTCCTCATGAAACTTAGTCCTCTTAAATTCCTGCTTCCGTGAGAAAAAGACCCTCAAGTCAAGTGATTCAGGCTGAACTCGAAAGGAATCCGGAGGTATTGGTTGCCTTCAATTCTAATAGACACTTTAAGGTGAGAAGGGACAGGGTTTAACAGATCAGACAGTATGCAATTGGGTGAGCTGCACTCTGGGCCACAGCTTTATTCAGGAGAACTGGGGAAGATATGAGGTTTCTCCATTTAAACTGATCTCATGAGCGAACCCCAAAATGTGGAATAAACACATTCATTCTTACTCTATTCTCCTCTCCTTCTGCCCCCCTCCTTCTCAGTGCAGGCATGCAGCTCGCTCTTGCTCTCTAGTGGTGAGAAAATAGAATCGCAGCTCATGAATAAACTGTCCCAGCAGTCCAGCGCCATACATATGAGTTGACAAATCTGTCTATTGAAAACAATTACACCAAATTGGATTTCACTGAGTAATTGTGAACAACGATCTGAATTTACAACTATACTGCTCAATTAATCTCAGGCAATAAGTCTGGAAATCAAATGATTTCTATACTACATAGCATAGTATTGTATGTCTGTAATTACTGGCTGAAGAGCCAAATGTGTGTTGGGTCTATTATGAGCGTGAACTCAGGCAGTTATTACCACATCAAGTGAATCCATCATTCACCCTGTGTCTGCCAGAGCAGTGACAGACATTTGTGTACTGAAGGCACACCTGGCTCAATGAGTAGTTAATGATTGGCAAGGTTTGGTACAGTTACAGTACAGTCAATCAGCTGTAAGCCTCAATGCTGCTGTACCAACGCAGACCTTCCCCATGCAAGGCTGTCACGACGGGCTGACAAGCCTCCCACTTCTAATCTTAGCCTGCTTTTATTCTCATCCTCAACCACATGTGTGGAGAATACAGGGAGAATGACATCCTGTACAAATATTAAACATCCTTCCAGCGTATTCCTACATCTTCTTTTTCTCTATAGCTCTTTACATCTCTGCTTTCCCCTATTTTTCTCTCTTTTCCATCTCTCAGTCTCCTCGCCCCTTCCCTCTCTCTCTCTCTTCCTCCCTCTCCCTCTTCCTCCCTCTCTCTCCATGTCATTGTCTCCTCAGAAGCCCTAGCAGCGGGATCATCACCATCTCTTAGTGTCAATTAAAAGTGAAATATCTGCATTTGTCAACGTATCATTTGTGGCCGGCGTGACGCTCCTCTGATTTGTCGGCGATTCCTGACACGTGGGAGAGAGCAGGAGACGGCCGTCTCCCTCATTAGAGCGAGAGCTGGCACCATGATGGCTGACACCGCCGCGCGCCGCCTCCTCCTGACATGATACTTACCCAGGAACAGTCCTCGTCTGTCAGGGCTGTCACACACCAGTGCTGGGGGAGCGGGCCCCAGCACACGAGGCACCCATCTCTCAGGGATCAGGAGGAGAGGGGGAGGGAGGAGGGGTGGGTGCAAGGCTCATCTGGGTGCTGGATTGTCTTTGTCCAAGTTTCTATTGACTGTGTCTATCTTTATTTCTCTCCCCTGCTCCATCTTTATCTATACTTACTGTAGTCTCCAGTCTCTTTATCTATACTTACTGTAGTCTCCAGTCTCTTTATCTATACTTACTGTAGTCTCCAGTCTCTTTATCTATACTTACTGTAGTCTCCAGTCTCTTTATCTATACATACTGTAGTCTCCAGTCTCTTTATCTATACTTACTGTAGTCTCCAGTCTCTTTATCTATACTTACTGTAGTCTCCAGTCTCTTTATCTATACTTACTGTAGTCTCCAGTCTATTTATCTATACTTACTGTAGTCTCCAGTCTCTTTATCTATACTTACTGTAGTCTCCAGTCTCTTTATCTATACTTACCGTAATCTCCAGATCGAGGGAAAATAATTTTTTTAGATGACACCATCATCTATTTTCACAAAAATAGTGTAGCATTCAGGCTTCCCTAAACTGAGAACATTTTGTATAAATTGTGTTGGAGTCTGTGAAAGTTTTTATGGTATATCTATTGTAAGGTTTCAGACACCTGGAACGTTGTGTTAAGATAGTAAAGTAATATAAAAGTAAATATGTTTTACATTGTACAGTAGATTACATCATATCTAGGTAAGGGATATTTTCTACCCTGCTTTATGGCTGGGAGGGGTATCGGAATTAGAGCCGCCCCGTGTGTGTTTGTGCGGGTGTATGTGTAGATTCCAGCCCAGCATTCCTGCCTCCTCCGCCCCCACGCTCCTCCTCCCCCACGCTGTGGATCAGGGAAGAAACCAGCCAGCGTTCCATTCCTCTACAGTTCTGTTCATTAGGGAGGGAGGGAAGCACTGACCACCAATGCACTGCTCTGAGGGTGGGAGTTCTGACAAAGACACAAAGGAATTCACCATTAGCTCTTCAAAGAGGCCAGAGAGTGAGGAAGGAGGGATGGTGCAGAGTGAGAGAAAGAGAGAGAAAGAGGAGGAGATAAGATGAAGAGTGTGATGTTAAGGATTATCTATAAACGTAATGATCCCTCAGGATATTCAGCCACCGTCATTATTTCAACTTTTCCACTTATCATAACCTTTAAATGTAAGCACCTTTGTCAGCAATACTGGGTAGGGACAGGAAGTACCAGAACGATGAGTGAAATCATTGTGGTTCCATCAGTTGTTCCCATATTATGTCAGCAGAGAAGATTTAATTTAGAATTCTCATCTTGGACTGGATGGGTCTCTTCGTTTCAATGTCATAGGCCAGTTCCCATTCTCTCAGTGCGCTCATTTTAAAACTGGAATCATACTCTTCGTTTCATTTGGGATGAGAGAGAGAAGATTTCTCTGTCATGTCTGAAGGGTCCTCTCTTACTTAGTTTTTCAAGCCAATTTCCAGCCCGTAAATGTGTTACTTTATGAGATTAAACATATCTCTGCTTGTGAGATACTGTATTTCTATTCCATGTATTTTTCAATTAAATGTAGGCGTTACAAACATGCACTGTGCCACTCTACTCCCTCCCTGCATCCCTTCTCTTCCTACAGCACTGAGGGAGGGGGTCCATTCAGGAGCATTGGATTAATTTAAAGGACACAAACCATAGGCATTGAATTGCAAATTATATTTAAAAAAATAGATAGTCTAACCCTTATAGCAGGGAGGTCAAACTCATTCCACGGAGGGCCGAGTGTCTGCAGGTTTTTGATTTTTCCTTTCAGTTAAGACCTAGACAACCAGGTGAGGGGAGTTCCTTACTAATTAGTGACCTTAATTCCACAATCAAGTACGAGGGTGGAGCGAAAACCTGCAGACGTCCAGCCCATGTGCCTTATAGGATAACTGTAGACTTATAGGATAGTTACAAACAGAAACAGAAACAGTAGATCAATTAGTTCATGGTGTTTTTTTAATTATCCTTCATTTATATGAGCTCTTTTGCAGCAGTTTAACTGTTGAAATCCAATAGAAACGTTTTGAGTTTTGAATAAATCACATTATATACAATTACATTATGTTACAGTGTTGCTATCCAATCACATTTTACAGAATCACAGAATACTCCTTGCACATACCAGTGTAGCCTACCCAGCATCCCATACTGTTGAGTACACTGTACTTGGTACTGCTTGAGTAGAGATGCGTCCAGTGTAAGCTCCTACCATACGGTTCAGTGCTGAAATACGGGTCAGTCCAGTTTATCCTTTGTAGACTAATCCAGGGTGTACCAGGATTGGGGTCAAATCAGTTTTCAATTGACAATTCACTTCATGAAATGAAAAATCCCAATAGAAAGCAATGGGCTATGTTCACTTCCTGAATTGATTTTATTGAAAACTGAATTGACCCCAACCCTGGAATGTATTCTGTGAAATCCAGCACTGGAGCAGAGCTGACGTCAGTGTATACACAGTTACATGTCTCCCAGTATAATATCATCCAGCCCAGCAGGAATAAGATGAGGAGGCCCAACAGAGCTAGAACAGGCAGCATGCTCTGTCTATCTGTCTTTCATACTGCTATACAGCATTCCACACAGACATCAATACAATCATCACAGTGACTTTCACTTTGAGACACTACATTGCTCCATCCAGCATATAGATACAATATACAAGAGTAAAATGTTGGGTTTGTCAGCATTCCATACATTCTGTTAGGAAGGCACATACAAACAACTAATTCTTAAAGTAATTTGGAAGTCAATTCAGAAGAAATAGCTTTCAATGATTTGCCGTTTTGTAGGGTCTTGCATGAACTTAATATCAAGGTAACTTGATAGAAAAACATATAGTGCCTTACTTTCATTCAGCTCAGTTACAGTATACATGTGGTACATCCATAGTTACAGAAAAGAACAACAGCACAATATCTAGCTTCAGCACCTTCGGTGGACAGCGGAAACGTCCATCGATCACTTGGCTGGTTAAGTTTGTGGCACTGGTGAACAAAGAGTAAGAGACAGGAGTGCAGGTTTGGGTAAATGTAACCTGTCTGAAGACTGTGGCATCAGAGTTTAAGACAGCTGATAACATTACCATGGTCTCAGTCCACTTTCTAGGAGTTTTAGGAGCACCTCATACATTTGCAAAACAGCGACATGAACAAAAACACATCAAAGATTTAGAAATAAGATCATTATTTACACAAGTCAGAAAGAACATTGTTGGTATAGCCTGTTAACTTACATAGTGCACATCCCGAGAGAAATACAACGTTTTACCATCAAAGTCTTCCCTAGTGTGAACTCCCTCATAATCAATATGGGTGCAGAATGTTCACAGGTACTGTAGGTATTGTATAGAAAGACACTGGAATCCAGTATGGTTCATCAGTCCAGATAGGGGATTAGCTGAGGAGACTCAACCCGACAGCAGTGCTCGAGTCTTGGGAAGAAGACCGGCTCTTTCAGCCTCTATCCTGCCTTTCTCTGAGGCTCTGACAGACCACGTCGCTTCTTTCCATAGAAGGATGAGATTTAGGTTCAACCACCCCCACCACCATGACCAATCAGCAGCAGTGTGGCAGGGGCACATATGTTCACACCACTGGTGGCCTATCGCCTGGACATCTCTTAACGAGTCTGACCCGTCCTCGCCTGTGTCTGTTTGTGTGTCTGAGCCAGGTAGTGTAGGTGAATGCAGCCAAGCGAGGGAAGTGTGTGTTTCTGTCGTGTGTAGGGATCATATGAGCCTCTCCTCGGGGGGCACTTTGAGCACGCTGCCCATCTCCAGCCGTGCCCCTGCCACCTCCTGGGCGCTGGGACTGTAGGTGCCCTCTGACTGGCGCTTCTTGCGGGTGGTCAGCACCATGAAGACCAGGGCCAACACGGCCAGCAGCAGACACAGGCTGGCCAGAGGGATGGCCACCACTAGCCAGGGCACGCGTTCCCTCTGCTCCTGTCTCTACAGAGGGGACAGAGCAGGACAACATGCCTAACTTACTTCTCAATGAAACTGAGATTAGAGGAACTACAGTTTAAATATTTGTAATACATCAGCTCTTTTGATCCAATCTGGTATGTGTATAAGCTTTTGATACTCAACGTACACTAGCATGACATACTAGACTACAGTAACACATACACCTACACTATGTACTTGTTACATGCAGACTGTCAGTTACATACTAGACTACAGTAACATTTACAGTGTACACCTACACTATACTGGTTACATGCAGACTGTCAGTTACTGAGTGTGATATGTGGAGATACAGTATGTGGTCACCTACATTGCTTTCACACTGTGTGCCGCTGAAGCCCGGCACACACACACACTGGAAGCTGTTGAGTCGGTCCAGGCAGGTAGCACCGTTGAGACAGGGTCTGGACTCACACTCATCTATCTCTGCCTCACACCTGGGAGAGAACATCAGGGGTTCAACAAAACACTGACAAACCAGCAGGACCACAGCTCTCTATACTTACAATAGGAACCTTACACTGTCCACACATTAACATAGACAACATTTTAACTGTAGACATATACTGTAGGGCTGGTTTACCGGACACAGGTTGAGGGGTGTCTGCACTTCCTATTTTGGCCTCGTTTTGAAGATTGCTCATTAAGAAATGCTAGCGGCCATGACTGAAGCCAAACGAGAGTTGTCTTGGCGGTGTGGTTTGATGTGGGAGGAGGTCTTAGTCACACAATTTTACATTGTTTGTCAGTGCCCAAAACCCTTGCTAGCGAGCTAAATTCCAACTCTGTTTGTCCAAACACTTCCGTCCTAAATAGTAGGCCGTTTGAGTACGCGAAAAAATTAAGTTTAATAATATGCCACATTAAAACAATTGAGTATACTTTAAATGCACGGATGTCATACTCATTTTGCCTTTGACAACAGCTGATCAATTAGATATGGGGATGTGCTACCGAAATCATCAAAAAGTAGGAAACAATGTAATCTCAGTATGCGAAAATAGAATGTTTTATAATATGTGAAATCGAGTATGCTGTAAAATGCCAGCATATACTAATTTAGTCTCTTCATCTAGTAGAATTCGATGCACACTCTGCTATTGTAGGGTGCATCAGGGGTGGGCAGGAGGAGGAGTACAGGAGCACAATCAGTGACTTTGTGTTGTGGTGTGAGCAGAACCACCTTCAGCTCAACATCAGCAAAACTAAGGAGATGGTGGTGGACTTCAGGAGAACCAAGGCACAACTGACTGCAGTCCCTATAAAGGGGATGGATGTGGAAATGGTTGAGTCATACAAGTTCTTGGGGGTCCATATGGACAACAGACTGGAATGGGCTGGTAACACCGGGGCCCTGTACAAAAAGGGCCAGAGCCGACTCTACTTTCTGAGGAGGCTCAGGTCCTTCAACGTGTGCAGTAAACTACTGCATACCTTCTACCAGTCTGTGGTGGCCAGTGCCATCTTTTTTGCAGTGGTGTGCTGGGGAGCAAACATCAAAGCCGGTGATGCTTCTCGGGTAAATAAGCTGATCAGGAAGGCTAGCTCTGTCCTGGGGATGAGCCTTGACACTCTAGAGGAGGTGGCGGAGAGACGGATCCTGGCCAAACTGCTGGCCATCATGGACAACGTCACCCACCCTCTGCACGCTATGGTCATGACGCAGAGGAGCTCTTTCAGTCACAGACTGATCCCACCACGGTGTGCCAGAGAGCGCCACAGGAGGTCCTTCCTGCCGGCGGCTATGAGACTATATAATGCCTCACCGGGGTGCCGTGCCGTCGGCAACATAGATCTGGAACTGTTGGGGTGCTAGGACCTAGTTTAACAATTATGCATCCATCCGTGAGTAACTCTGTTCCGTCAGCACTCATCCACTCAGGACCTACTTATTCATACAGGTCTGTATATACATACCCATGTACAGTTGTTATATTATATCACATGCAATATTGTAAGTAATTATTGGACCTAGGCATTCACTCAGGAATGCATATTAGTATCCTGCCAGTTGCACCTTTTCTCATTGCTTTTAGTATATCAAATGTGCAATAAGTGCAGTTGTCTGTAATTAAACCCTGCGCACTAAGGACTGTATTTTAAGGGAATTACTATTATTACCCCAATGATATCATACACACATTTAGCTATTAAAGTATCTCTTCCTGTCATTTACCTGTAGAGTTTGTGTAAACATGCAAGTATTCACTTATCTGTAAATATAACTGTATACCTAACTGTACAGCTAATTTAACCATGCAAAATTTTCACTTACCTGTTCATTTACCCATTCTGTCTATTAAGTAAACTATTATTACCCTCGCTCATATCATACGCATTAGCTACTGAAGTATTTCTCTGCCATCAACCTGTATAGTATAGTTAACCATCCAACATCCACCAATGTATAGTGTACATATTCAGCCAACCACTCATACTACGCAATGTCCTTTTATAGCTTTTTTTTGCACTCCAGATATCCTGTATTTCTATACCTTTTCATACTGCCGCTCTATGTATCATGTACCATGTATCTGTCTTTTGTGTACTTTCGTTGTGGCATTTTGCACCTGCCCTGTGTTTTTGTTGTAGCTGCTTGATAATGAAATTTCCCCCCCCGGGGGATCAATAAAGTACCTATCTATCTATCTATCTATCTATCTATCTACTTTTTGCTAAACGGTACGTGCTAAATTATATACGACAATGAGTTCATAGTCTGTAGGTTAAGTATGTAGTACACTAGTATGGGATGGGTATTCGGACATGGCCTGTGTGAAGGCACATTGAGCAGCCAGGCCACAATCAGCTTATCAAGTCACTGGTGAGTATTGCCAGAGTGTGCGTCTGTCTGGTAGTCTTTCATAGGGAATCATGTTACAAAACAGGTCACATGGGGATACAAGGTGCTCGCGAATGGGTTTTGCAATATTGACAAATTGCAGTTGCGATACAAGTGTGCTCTGATTGCCTCAATTCGAATTTTGCCCCAAAAAGTGTCAGACACGAGTGATTGATACTGTCAAACACATCAGCAAGTGGCCACTCCATAAAAAAAGTCTGAGGTGCTGCTCTGTCTTCTTCTTCTTCTTCTTCTTCTTCTTCTTCTTCCACCTACTGTACAATCCATTATACTTGGTGACCCAATTATACAAAATTAGGGAAAAGGAAAATTACCCTGCCAACTATTAACCCTCATTAAAATAAACACCACCCCATTCCACCCCATTCCATTTTTAACCCTATCTAATTCTACACCAGGGGCTCCCGAGTGGCACAGCGGTCTAAGGCACTGCATCTCAGTGCTAGAGGCGTTACTATAGACACCCTGGTTCGAATCCAGGCTGTATCACAACCGGCCGTGATTGGGAGTCCCATAGGGCAGCGCACAATTGGCCCAGCGTCATCCAGGTTTGGCCGGTGTAGGCCGTCATTGTGAGTCTGACCCGAGCGTACAACACCTTCCATACTACTCTGATCCTGGCAATCTTAACCTGCCTTTCTCTCACCGGGCACCTCTGTTCTCCAGCATCATGGGCACCCCCACAGCATCATGGGCACCCACACAGCATCATGGGCACCCACACAGCATCATGGGCACCCCAACAGCATCATGGGTACCCCCACAGCTAACAAACACAGTTCTTTCCATTGATACTACACATTCCTTTGTCTCATGTCCTCCTCCACACTTCTCACATCTAGGAATCTCCCTCCTACACATTGCTGCAACATGACCATAAGCTTGGCACCTAAAACACCGCAATGGGTTCGGGATGAAAATTCTCATGGGATAAATTACACATCCTAACTTGACCTTGTCGGGCAAAGACAAAGGCATCCATATTCAGCAGGAAAGATAGTGTCCTCTCCATTTCACCACACTCTTCACCGGAACTGCGTCGCACCAAATGGCAGGCGTCACAGACACCGGGTATCTTCAATTTCAATTTTAATCTCCAAAGGTTCTGTGTGATCCATCATTCCATATCAATTTAACACATGTCCCACTTTTCTCATTTTTTTGTCTTTCTGTCCGCCATCTTCTCCTTCATCACATCTTCCAGATGGCTTGTGTATTCCCCCAATCCATATTTACTTATAATATGTTCCCATTTTGTGCTTTTTACCCCCATCTCATGGCCACACCGGCAGCCATCTTCAATGATAGGTTAGTGATCTCACCAGTCCCCCGTGTATCCAGGCTTGCAGGTGCAGTTGGCACCCCAGATCCCATCCATGCAGACACCACCGTTGTCACACTGCGTGTCCTCATCACACTGCTGTGGAGGGAACCTCCACCTATAAAACAAACACATAATAGTCATTACAACTTCTATACAAATTAAACAAACACACACAGTGTTGTATCTTTCCGGTCAGGAGCATGCACTAGTTTGTGGTACTCACTGACAGTGGCGGCCGCTGTATCCAGGAAGGCAGACGCAGTGGTAGGTGCCCGTCCAGACCAGACAGGAGCCCCCGTTCAAACAGCTGTGCTCCAGGCAGTCATCCACCTCCTCATCACAGTCTCTGCCCCCCCAGCCTTTGTGACACTCACACTGGTGGTCTGCCAGCAGGTCTGTGCAGGTGCCATGGGCACAGGGGCCTGAGGCACACTCATCTGTGTCCCTCTGGCAGAATTGTCCCTCCCAGCCTGGGGCACAGCTGCAGTTTAACTGGTTCCAGAGGTCCTGGCAGGAGCCCTGGTTTAGGCAGGGCTGGGACTGGCACACATCGGCACCAACACACCCCATCTTGGGCTCCTGCCCCCCCTGCCTGATAAACCGGGCTGCCTGCGGGGCATCCTGGTCGTCCACTAGGGGTAGGTAGACTCCTCCCACCCTCACCTCCCCCAGACAGCCCGTGTAGTTCTCTGCCAGCCACACAGTGGTGTCATTGAGGAAGTTGAGATTCCCGGCTGTGCCCATGGTGCTGCCCACCCTGCGCCCGTCCACAGTGAGGCGCCAGCGGGACACAGGTTGCAGGGGGTCGGCCATGCCCAGGTGGAGATGGTGCCAGGCCCCGTCTGAGATAGGCAGGTCGCTGGTGAAGGCCTGTAGCTCCAGGCTGTTGCTGCTCAGTAGTTTGACCAGCAGGGAGGAGTTGAGCAGACCCAGACAGAAGACCTCTGCTCCGTTAGTGGCCCGCAGCAGCACGCCGTTCTCCTTCCGCGTCCGTATGTCCACGGAGACACTGGTCACAGGGGCGACTAGCGAGCCGTTAGCAGTGAACGGCAGAGCGTTGCTCTCAAAGGTGGCATTAGTGAGACCTGGGAGAAGAGCAGTATATCAGTAAGGCAATATTGTATATACACTGAGTATACAAACATTAAGAACACCTGCTCTTTCCATGACATAGACTGGCCAGGTGAATCCAGGTGAAAGCTATAATCCAATATTGATGTCACTTGTTAAATACACTTCAATCAGTGTAGATGAAGGGGAGGAGACAGGATAAATAAGGATTTTTGAGCCTTGAGACAATTGAGACGTGTGTATGTGTGCCATTCAGAGGGTGTATGGGAAAGACAAGAGATTTAAGTGCCTTTGAACGGGGTATGGTAGTAGGTGTCAGGCGCACCGGTTTGTGTCTAGAACTGCAACGCTGCTGGGTTTTCAACAATGGTCCACCACCCAAAAGACCATCGTGACACAACTGTGGGAAGCACTGTTGTCAACATGGGCCAGCATCCCTGTGGAACGCTTTCAACACCTTGTAGAGTCCATGCCCCGGATGAATTGAAGCTGTTCTGAGGGCAAAAGTGGATGCAACTCCATATTAGGAAGGTGTTCTTAATGTTTTGTACACTCAGTGTACAGTCATACCCTTCAATATGACGTGGTGTTTGTGATTTTGTGTGCATGTTCATGGCTGAAAGAGAGTAAGAGAGTGAGACTGTAGTAAAGAGAAAGGGAGAGAGATAATGTATACAATCCAAAAAGTCCACTCACACTCGTAACCGTCAACTAGGTCCACACACTGGCTGCCCATGACACAGGGGTTGCTGACACACCACACGCGTGTATCACATCTCCTGCCGGAGAAGTTCATGGGACAGGTGCAATCAAAGTCATTCCAGGTGACCATGCACGTTCCCCCATTTTTACATGGACCAGTCTGAGGAGAACATAGAAATGAGTGTCCGTTACAAAGACTGAACTGAAACGTCTTTGTCAGGACCCTAACCTGACAAATCTAGACAGCTCTTGTGCCAAGTTTCCTTGAACAGCTACACCCACCTCCTGCAGTTACAGTAATACATCGCTAAAGAGTAAAGTTGCCATTGACGTTACTGTACCTTGCATGCCTCATCACTGACACAGCCATCCAACACGTTCTCAGCTTTGTTTGGGAAGAAGCACTGGTACGCTTCGTGGGTGTGGCACTCCTCCTTTGTGTGTTTGGGATACAGCTGCATGTGGTCCAAAGTGATGTCCTGCAGGCAGCCTTTGAAGTGACCTCCCCAGGGGGCAGTGGACTCCCCCGGTGGCAGACCCCCGATGTACACCACATCCCCCGGTTCCATCCTCACCCTCCCCAGGGAGAGCTGTGTACCAGCCTGGCTGAACCCTACCTGACCCTGGTGTACCACCACAGTGACCAGCTCCCTCTGTCCGCTGGTGATGTAGGTACCGTTAGAGAACAGAGTGGTGGGGGGGCTGTTGAAGACCAGGGTTCCCTCCCGCAGGTACAGGGTGAGGTAGGCTCTCCTCCCTCTCTTCAGCTGGAAGAGCAGGCCGCTGGGCTTCAGAGAGCGCAGGAAGAAGGAGATGTTGAAGCTCTCACCATCCGTCTTGTTGATGGTGAAAGCAGCATAGCTCACTGTTTCTTCATTACTGAATGTCCATGAGGGGTATTCTGAGGGAAGCAACAAAAAGCAATGCTTTCAGTGTGAACGACAAAACCTGTACATACAAGTGTAGTTGAAGGAAACTGGTTGTAAGTTGAGTAACCCTCTTTAAATTACCGTATATTGTCAGTGCCTGGTGTTTACAATTTATTGTATAGTTTTTTTATAAATTTTAAAAGCAATATTTGAAAACTAAAATGTAAAGGTATAACAGTTCTTACCTTCTTCACACAGGGAGCCATGATATGGTCGATCACACTCACAGCTGAAGCGAGTCCACAGGTCAATACACTGCCCACGATGATGGCAGGGGTCAGGATGACACCAGTCAGTCTTGTTGCAGCCCAGCTCCATGTCTTGGACATGCTCTGGAGAGATGTCCTGGGGCAGAACACGCTGGTGGGCAACCTGTAGATCCTGCATGCAGCCAATGAAACCCTTCCGGCTCTCTGTGTTGCCCAGATACTTCTGGGGGGCCCCGCCCACATAGACCTGTGGGAATGATCCAGCTTGGAAGAAGACCAGTTGGTTGTGTCCTTCGTCCTCTACCGTGCATCCCTCGTCATTGTCACAGCCTGGTCCTTTGACCATCAGTACCAGCTTCTCATCCATGGTCACTTTGGCCTCATGCCAATCTCCATCGTTGACTGGGAGACTGTAGGTGGCCTGTAGCCCCTTCCCTGATCCAGCTCTAGCCTTGAGGAGGCTCCCCACAATCTCCAGGGACACAAAGTAGTCCTCAGTCCCTCTGTAGAACAGCAGCATGTCAGGCAGAGTGGTCCTGAAGCGTAGCTGGATGTGGAGCCCATGGTGGTCATGGTGGTGGTGATGGGGGTCTATTTCTCTCTTGCTCCTGTTAGCTGTAGGAGGGAGCTGAATGAGGACATAGCCCTCTGTGTTGAAAGAGAAGGTGGTGGGGATTCTGCAGTGCTTCCCAGTGAAGCCCGGGGGACAAAGGCAGGTGTGGCCATGCTCTTGTTCATCCTCGTCCTCATCACCATCCTCTTCTTGGTTTAGGATAGGCACACAGGTGGCTCCGTTCTCACACAGGTGTTCCCTGCAGCCAATCAAACGGACGTCACAGTTATGGCTGCCCCATGGCTCCTCCCCTGGCTCCACCTCCACACAGTGGCAGGTGTAGGCGTTGGCGCCGTCCTTGCAGGACCCTCCGTTCTGACAGGGCTCGCTCTCACACTCGTCAATGTCTACCTCGCAGTGCACACCTGGAACGAAAACATAACACACCATTAGTTCTTCATGTTAGACATGTATCTGGTTTAAGGGTTTGTTCATGTTGTTCTCTACCAGACAGCGCTGTCCCTCAGCCACACAGAAAGATTGAGCAGGAGCATAAGGGTCTCCTGTATCAAACCAATAAGTTAATCAGTCTCCCTAACCAAATCAAATGAGTTAATCAGTCTCCCTAACTGAACCAAATTAGTTAATCAGATATGGAACTAATTACACTGGCACGAATGAGACTCTCCAGGAAGCACTTGATTAGACTATGACAGTTTACTAATGATGAAATGACTGATACAATTAAAGCAATGACTGTGAGGTTAATTGAAATGGGATGTGAGCCCAGTTACTCCTTTTCTTTCTGTGTTGCAGCCAAATCACATTGAAAAACAAATGCTGTGAAGAATATTGCTAGTTTATTTACAGTGTATATATAGTAAACCAATGACTATAATACACTTAGTAAGAAATGAGCCCAGAACGTTCACACATCAGCAAAACCATTAAAACTCCTATCCGCACAAGTAAAAACAATAACATCGCTCCATGCGCCCTCCTCCATCCCTCTACCTCCCCCACATAAACACACAGCCTGTCCTAGCAGCCCTTCCCTCTACTGTAAGTCTGAGGTGTTTACCTGTCTGTCCCCATGGCCCACACCACACAGCCAGCAGCAGTAGTAGTAGTAGAGTCCTCATTCTCCCAGAGCAGTAAACACACATATATAGCTTAACAGATCCCATAAAAGAGCTCCAACTCATGCCCCTTCTCTCCCTCTCTCTCTCACACATACACACATACACCTAGTCCATACACTCCCCTCTGTACCAGGCAGGCAGAAGTGATTACCCGAGCCTAGCCCACCCTCCTTCTCTCCCTCCCTCCCTCGTGCCTGCATGCAGCCTCCCATCGGCAGCCCAGCCCAGTCAGGGCTCTAAGCCTCCCACCCAGCTGGCTTCTGTCAGTGCTGACAACAGGAATGTTGGGCTGCAGTCCCTCCTGATTGATGTTACGGATGGCCGCTAGTGGCAGACGGCATTCTAATCACAGGCGATGGGCTTGTGAGTAGAGGGACTGAGCTCGACTAATGAAACGTTTTAAAAAGTATACAAAAATATGAAAACGTACGCTCACTACTGTAAGTCGCTCTGGATAAGAGCTTCTGGTAAATGACTAACCTTTTTTTTTTTTTATCTAACCTCAGTATAACATAGGGAGAAAGGAGGGGTCAAGGTGGGCTGGGATGAGAGGGGCTCAATTTAATTTGCTTAACCACTTCCTGAGTACTATATCTGCACGTGTGTGTTATGTCCTCTCTATTTTGCTGATGCCTGGTTACAATATATGGAAGTATGCTTACAGTGCAAATAGCCTAGGACTAGGAGTATCACAATGCATTCTGTACTAATTAATAACAGGTTTTGTTTTTGTGATGAGGGGGTCTTTCATGCCTGCTTGTATTCATTAGCAGTTGATAAGGATTAAGCAGCTTTGTGCTAATCTCTCTCCCCCCTGGTAAACTTGAGGAAAGACCTATGTTTAATGCCCAGGCAGGACAACTGACATATAGCAGCAGGTTTTATGGCCTGTGTTGTTCTTCTACTGCCATGCCCCTCCATATGGATGCCCTCTTCACCGTCCACAAGTCCAAAACGAATTCACGGCAACGCACAGTGTTATACAGAGCCACGATCGCATGGAACTCCCTTCCATATCCAATTACTCAAGCAAACAGCAAAATGTACTTTCAAAAACGGATTAAACAACATCTTATGGAACGGCGGGGACAGTGAAGGGACACACTCACACACAAACACACACACAAACACACAAACTGTAACACACACACTATTTCTTTGTATTTGTAATGTTTATATTGTTTTTTTGTTGTATTGTTTGTGTATTGTTGTATTTTAAATGTGTGACTCTCCTTGTCTATCAGTCTATCAGTGTTTTTTTTTGTGTGACTTTTTGTGTACCCCAGGAAGAGTAGCTGATGCTTCTGCAAAAGCTAATGGGGATCCAAATAAACAAATACCCGCCCTGTCAAAGCCCCTGTACATGGCAGGTCAACCAAGAAACTAGAGATATACTGTACTTTGTTTCATATTCAGTTGTTATTCATAGTTAATAACTCTGTTACTCAGAGTTATTCGTGGGTGGTGTTCCTGCCCACCTTAACTTGCTCTAAACTCAAGGTCAAACTTTCAGCATGGTTTTATCTCTGTTTTGACTGATGGTGGTATTAAAGCTATCTAATGCCCATGCAGACCAGTTCCAGCAGGAATGATCAGCAGGGGGCAGGATTAACCAATTGTTTTGCTCACTGCTCAGCAAGTGAATCAAAAGAGATATCACTGTATGGGATTTCCAGAGCCGGTTCGAGGCATATGCAACATAAGCGGTCGCTTAGGGCCCCTGGCCGTTAAGGGGTCCCCGACCCAAAAAAAAACTCAGCCGGGGTCTCAACTTACTATTGAGAGTAAGAATAGTAGAATACACCAGGTTTAATTTCGAATTTTGGTTGTGCATTAGATTGGTAGTTAGTCTAGCCAGCTATCTAAACTTGTAGTAATCATGGCCAAATACCAAACGGGCACGCTCTCATGATCTCCAGGGGGCCCCCATTGATTTTGTTAAGTCTTTCTCACACAGAAATCATATTAACATGACATAAATCAATACAAAATGTGCATAATTGTAGGAAATTAGCTGTAAAACTACAAAAAATGCTGGAAATTTACTTAAAACAAAAAATGTCATCTCTACCTTCAAGGGGGGGCCAACTAAAATGTTTTGCCATGAGGTGGGAGGGCCCACAACCAGATCTCACCTAAGGCCCCCAAAAGGCTAGAGCTTGCCCTGGGGATTTATTTTCTCTCTAAACTAATAGATATTAAGAGCAGGTCAGGGGTTCTTTGTATATAAAGAGCTATATTATTACACAGTGGAAAAGAGAGACAGTCTTACCTGTAAACCCAGGTAGACAGACACACAAATATGAGTTGACCAGGTCCTCACAGCTCCCTCCGTTCTGACACGGGGCAGATTCACACTCGTCCACATTCACTTCACAGCTCTCTCCTGCAAGAGACAGGACACATTACTTACTTACTCAATAACTTACCCTCAACTCAAATTAACATTGACTACAATATCAAAGGATTCCTATTTAATCAGATCTTATTCTTAAAGGATCCTATTCCTATTCAATGATCATGAGGTCACCAAGTATGAATATAAGTGTTTCTCCTTACCAGCAAACCCAGGTTGACAGTGGCAGAGGAACCCAGCTGCATCCTCATAGTTAAACTCCCTGTCCTCCAGTCCAGACAGCACCCCATAGTGCAGCAGTTCTGACCGCTGGAAACACTCTCCTCCATTCTCACAGGGCTCCAGCTCACACTCGTCTATATCCACCTGGCAGTTCTTGCCTTCATAACCTGCAATGCCCACAGCCATTATTAAAACAGGACCACACAGTACTACCTTGTTCAATTTACACATACAGTATCTATAATCATGTTTTTATGCATCAAAACACAACAATATAATGTGTTCTCCCATTATTATGATATATTATTGAGGATCCTCTGTGTTTAGCTACTGCTCATGGCCCTGCAGTTGCACCAGTTCTGCACTAGATGGCTCTGTGGCGCAACGTTACAGTTAGTACTACACTATCATAGACTATTATCAGTCTTTTGCTATGTCTCATACCACTCCTCTTTCTTGTCCTCTAAACTACATCCCTTTCACCCTGTATCTCTTTGATTTACGTCTGGGGAAACTCCAAGAACCCAATCTTAACAAGAAGAGGGTTTCAAATGTCTGTAAAAGGCTGCCTTGAGGCACCTGGAGCTTTTCATTTCAACATACTCCTGACACTTAGGATGTTCCCACTCACTCGCTGTTTTAGTGTCAGATAGCGGATCAAATAGCCTTGTCCAATAATCCCTGCATGTGTAATACTTCCTGTAGTGTAGCAAAAGCTTGGCGGACATGACAGACAGCTGATTGTTACTTATACCTCATTTGGTGAGAAGTGGGTACACAGCGGGAGTATTTGGTGTGTTTACCTGGCCAGCAGACACAGCCATATTGGTTGATTCCGTCTAGGCAGGTAGCTCCATTCTGGCAGGGGTCAGAAGCACACTCGGGAATGTCCACTTCACATTGCTCTCCTGTAAAGCCTGTCCCAACGCAGTCACACTCATAGCTGAGGAGGAGAGTTACAGAGGCAACTTAGATCCATCTTATTTCAGTGAAACTGGGACAGCTGTGGTGTATGAAAACGCAGTGGGATCTCAGCGCAGCCAGTAGGTATGTTAAACAGCCTTAGCTGTGAAGTTTCTAATCTAGTATATGATTTCTGATCTACAGGATTTTTTTTTTTTAAGAGTGGAATTTTTTTTGTGGACAGTCCCACTCCTCACGTTATTTGGGTTTTATTGGACAGGACAGAGGTAGAGAGGAAAGGTAGAGGAGAGAGGGTGCTGAAATAGCAGTGGGCCTGATTCTAAACAGCTTAGACCACTAGAAGAGAGAGGGTGCTGAAATAGCAGTGGGCCTGATTCTAAACAGCTTAGACCACTAGAAGAGAGAGGGTGCTGAAATAGCAGTGGGCCTGATTCTAAACAGCTTAGACCACTAGAAGAGAGAGGGCGCTGAAATAGCAGTGGGCCAGATTCTAAACAGCTTAGACCACTAGAAGAGAGAGGGTGCTGAAATAGCAGTGGGCCTGATTCTAAACAGCTTAGACCACTAGAAGAGAGAGGGTGCTGAAATAGCAGTGGGCCTGATTCTAAACAGCTTAGACCACTAGAAGAGAGAGGGTGCTGAAATAGCAGTGGGCCGGATTCTAAAAAGCTTAGACCACTAGACCTACTTTGACCACCTATATGGCATTTTTAGATCAACATATATAATTGCTTCAATCTAACATATCTCTGTCTTATAAAGGTTAACAACCAAGGTCTGATGAAGCTCTGTCAGGTTTTCCTAACTTCCCAACCTCATGATTAATTACCATTCGAATAAGCGGATTAATCCTTATCCTTGCCCTGTTAAACTTTACTGTCTGGAAGGAATCCCTCGGCTGACATACTGCTCACCGACACATTGGGGTTAAGCAGCTGATTCAGCCTATAAGAGGAGAGAAAGTAGAAGCCGCCTTACCTGTTCACCAGGTCTGTACAGTTGCCCTCGTTGAGACAGGGTCCCCTGGCACACTCATCAATGTCCAGCTCACATTCATGGCCCTCGTAGCCGGACACACACTCACAGGTGTACAGGCCCACATGGTCGTGGCAGGTGGCTCCATTCTGGCAGGGCTGCTCCTCACAGTCATCGATCTCCACTTCACAGTTCACCCCTGCCACACACAACACAGACACAGCTCCATATGATGGGTTTCACCATGAGGAAAACAACTGAGCTCTGAGGTCTAACGGAGCAACACTGAACATGGTATATTAAACGTTTGTAGTTTGTATATGAAGTTGGTTTAGTAGTGAACTCAACTAAAGGCACTGAACTAAGAAGAAAGGGTAGTTCCCTCACACTCTAAAGACAGCAGGATATATTGCACTGACGTAAACAGAGACTGTCTCACCTTTGAATCCGAGCAGACAGTTGCACTCATAGTGGTCCACCTCATTGACGCAGGTCCCGTTGTTCTCACACGGCCGCGAAGCACACTCATTAATGTCCAGGTCGCAGTGATAGCCTTGGAAACCAGGCACACAGAAACACTGGTATCCGTTGACGCTGTCTTTACAGATGGCTCCGTTCTGACAGGGGAGTGACTTACAGTCATCTATGTTCTCCTCACAGTCCCTCCCCTGGAAACCCTGGCCGCACTGGCACTCGTATCCATCCGGTGTGCCAACACAGGTGGCATCGTTGTGGCACGGCTCCTCAGAGCAGTCCCTGATCCTCTCCTGGCACTGTTCTCCTCCATAGCCAGGGGGGCAGTGGCAGGTGTAACCGTCCACCCTGTCCACACAGTGTGACCTGACAACCCCTTTACATGGGTTGCTCAAACACCTGTTGATGTTGAGTGTGCAGTTGGTCCCTGCGAAGCCGTCAGAGCAGTGGCAGGTGTAGACCCCTGTGCCCAGTTTGCTGGTACAGTTGGCGCAAGGGGCATCGTAGACACAGGGGTCGTACAACTCCCTACAGTCCTTGCCCGTGTAGCGGACTGGCCATCTGGGGCAGAGACACGTGTAGTTGTCCATATAGTCCAAGCACGTACCTCCATTCTGACACGGGGATAGCAGACACTGGTCTGCTGCTGTGCATAGTATACCTGTAGGCAAGAAGGAATAAACTCAGTATTTAACATTAAGTAGTAGGCCTCAGAAAACAATTACCAGTGAGCAATGTTCCTTCTAAACTGCGCACTTGCGGGCGAACATCTCCCCTGGTACTACAGTGCAGAATAAATATCAGCCCCAGCAGAGAAGCACGAGATTGAACTTCACTCAACTTTCTAGTTTTCCCCTTTAGTTAACACTATCAACGTTTCCCTCCACAGTGGGAGTTGCAAATATTAGCCACTTTCAATGCAACATAACGAAACAAAACGAACTATGCAAGAGATTGTCTAAAAGGCAGAAAGCACCAAAGTAGGATTCTACTGTTGACAGGCAAGACTCAGCACGTACTCTACAGACCAGTGTGGCATAACCAATCAGAGCTGCAGTATCCCTATATGCAAATAGACCATTGCCATATATGGATCTGTGCATGAATGGTCCCAAGTAGATGCACTTATTTTAAGATCAAAGCAAGATCCTTTGTTCATATTCTTGCTAGTAAGTAAGTTATTAGTCCAGTTATAGCTTATACGTGTGCATTTCTAGACATTTTTGAAAAGCGAGTCAAATAAATAGCGTTTTATCAGTTAATGGGGCAGTGTTGTGTTTTGAGACAGGCTTGCATAAGCTAAGTAGCCAATAGGCAGAGGGTAGCATAGTATTTTCAGTCACCTCCTTATCTGAAGGACAAGTGGATGAACAGGTTAATGTCAAGCCCTGCAAATGTCTCACTGAATATATGCCTGCAATATATGCCTGCATTGAACACCACACATTGGCTGCTACTGTGCTGAATGCTGGAACAGCTGCAGTATTTCCATGTTAAAATGTTATGGGATGCATTTTCTCCATTGTTTTTGATAGTAGGCCATACTGATAGGCCTACATTATAATCAAATAGCCACAGTAGCCTAAAGTATGTATAGCCTCAGTGTTCACAATAGAATTGTAGACTTTTCACAACGTTCAAGTTTGCGCTCAGCAGACCTGAAATTTGCTCAGTGGCAAAACATTTTTGAGGGAACATTGCCAGTGAGATTACCAAGTATTAGCAATACGATTATCTTTATAGACGTGACATCCTACGAGTTCATTAGTAGACTAATACACCAGCTACAGTACCTTTGACTTCTAACTTTGTCTCTGATTTTGAGGCGCTTACAGAGCACTTTCTTAATGAAGAGTAAAAAGCCCCACTTACCTCTCTCTAGTCTCTAGAGCGAACACAGCAGATGGTGTTAGGAGTAAACTTATTACACAATCACTGTGTGAGCAACTGTTATCTGAGACTACATCAATGAAAGTTCCCTTCACTCTGACCACTACTACTCTAACTTGAGCCTGACCGCATTGGCCATCGCAATACACACTGTATCAAGTTGTCATTCACTAGTTTAATAATCACAGACTGTTTGACCTTACTTAGATTTTCCACTATAGTTGTTGAGGACATAGCAAACACTATCTTTGCAGAATTTCCTTTAGGGAAAATAATAAGCTATTCAAATATGTTAATATGTAGGGGACAAAACTGTGGAACTGACCCCTTCATGTTAACCCTAACACCTATCTGGTACCTTCAGGTTACTATAATGTGACCATGCATAGTGCTGAAGAGCTGCAAGGTGGGCAGGCTTTTGATCGAGTTCAGCATCTGATTCAATGAATCAACTGATCATCACGTAGATTAGTTGTGTGTGATCAGGTTTGGGATTATTGGCAAAAGCCAGTACAACTTGTTGCTCTCCATGACAAGTGTTGGAGACCACTGACCACTGGTCATTACCTACTGTAAGGTAGTGTGTCAGAGTCTACTTGTTGTCAGTCAGTCTGCTTCCCCTGCTGTAATCTGTTCTTCACTAATGCCCTGATACCCCAGACACACTGGAACGTTGGTTTCAACCTCCAGTTTTGTCAGTTCCTCCTACTCTCAACCCATCAACCCACAAGCTTCCCTTAACTCATGGTGTAATGGACCTGTTCCCTTTAGATTAGAGAGTGTGTTAAACATGCACACATGTTAACACTCTCATCCTCCAGACATAATCAGAATGCAAGGCAACTAGCGAGCCGTTAGCAGTGAACTGCAGAGCGTTGCTCTCAAATGTGCCATTAGTGATGCCTGGTCTTTTCCAGGTGAATCCAGGTGCAAGCTATAATCTCTTATTGATGTCACTTGTTAAATTCATTTCAACCAGTGTAGATGAAGGGGGGAGACAGGTTAAAGAAGCATTTTAAGCCTTGAGAAAATTGAGACGCGGGTTGTGTATGTGTGCCATTCAGAGACAAAATATTTAAGTGCCTTTGAACGGGGTATGGGTATGCCAGGCGCACCAGTTTGAGTGTGTCATGAACTGCAACGCTGCTGGGTTTTTCACTCTCAACAATTAAGTTTTAAAAATGGTCCAAAACCCAAAGGACATCCAGCCAACCTGACACAACTGTGGAAAGCATTGGAGTCAACATGGGCCAGCATCCCAGTGGAATGCTTTCAACACCTTGTAGAGTCCATGCCCCGACAAATTGAGGCTGTTCTGAAGGCAAAAGGGTGTGCAACTCAATATTAGGAACGTGTTCCTAATGTTTTGTACACTCAGTGTATATAGCGCTTTTATAAGACCCAAAGATGCTTAAGTAGTGTAGTGTAGCTGGTACTACCTGGACACCATATCAGACTAGTAGTAGTGTGGGGGTTGGTGATTGACTGAGACAGTGGGGGTCTCTGACTGGTCTATTCTGCTGCAGCCAGACGAGTCATCCCTGAAACATTCCAATGTGCTGATGTCACTGCTGCCTCCCGTGTCATAAAACTGTTCATATATCATGGTTATGGGCAGATTACGGCGCTGTCCTCTGGCACTGCACTGCACCAAGCACTTGACCCCCCAGGAATCAAGATAAACACATAGCAGAGCCAGGTACTTGTCATGGGACCATCCTAGTACGCAGGTAGAGTCGCAGAACAGAGAGTTGTCAGCTGTCTGTGCAGAGATGGATCCCACCCTCAACACTAGAGTGAGCATCCCTCTAACAGTGTGGGAGAACGGAGCAGGAAGATAAGAGATGATTCATAGTTATTATATTGGAACACTTCTTTCCCCCTGGCCCATGACAACAGTTACCAACAATAGTTACCCAAACATAACCTTTACATATACTCCAAGTCAAATGTCACTTGAAACCCACACAGTGGGGTATGGATCAATGATGCCATTACTAATGTGAGAGGACGCTCCTGGCTCTAACACAAGTTCTAGTTAGAGGAATTCTATTTGGTCACCACAGGGGACTTCCAGCCAAGCCATGCCAGTGTTGTGCTTTGTCCAAAACTGTATTCATACTCAAAAGGCTACACTGTGGTGATTCACTTTGCTTTAAAAAGCAGAAATTCTCACACGTTTAGTCACAGTTATCCTGTGATGTTAGTCAGAGATTTAAATGTTTGTGTTTCGTGTGGGTTTAACATTGAAGGAGACATATTGTTGTCAAGTTAGTATGTTTTATGAACAACGGTTGATTCAATATTGTAGATATTTTTCCATCATCTGTAAAATCTAAATATACTGTTTGTTTTTCCACACTTCTCAAAATCACTTGCCTCTCTCTCCATTCATAGTTTAGACAAAAAGTGGTGCGGCCAGACTCTTAGCCCGTCGCCATGGTGATGGGTAACAATGGCCCCTGCATGCAATCCGCTCTAGCCGTCCCGTCCCGTCAGTCTATCCAATTTAACGAGGTTCAGACGCTTCCCACAGGGCCGCAGGAAAAATGGGTCAACGCATCATTAGGTGGGGTTTCAAAATATCTCCTACCCAACGGCACCCCAGTCCCACCCCACACTCCCTCCTGTCTTTATCGCTCTACTAGTCTTAATGCTTCTAGCGTAGAAGACATGGGTTGTCTGGGATTAATAACAAAAGCCAATTATCTCACCGTGTTAGTAAATTGTGAACTATGAATTAATTAACGATAAGCGCTCAAGCCAATTATATCTTAAAGTGTCTTACGTAGTAATGGATGATAAATTATAGTGACAAACGTTTTGCCACAATTCTTTTTTTATGTATGATATGTAACACATGTTTGACAGCTCTCTTCTTGGGGCAAGTCTCTCTTGGTTCTCTTAAAGAGATGTCTAAATAGGAACAGCCGTATAATTAAAGAATAAATAACTTATTGAAGGAAGACTGCACTCAGATTAAGATCAACTACAACAACCTGTCTGCCAGCTGGCTACTACCACTTGTCCTCCTGTAACATCCTCCCACCTTGCTAATGCCCTATTACGGCACTGTCCCTATCTTCTAAACACACACACACATACACACGTACACACATACACACACATACACACGTACACATACGCACACACACATTTTCACATCACTACTTTCCCCATTAATACTCACACATACAAGTGCACACACACTTCTCATTATTCACACTCACCACAACACATAGATTATTCTAGTATTCATACGCCTAGTAGTTGATCAACAATCCTACCCAGTTTGAACATTATCATGGTGAGCAGCAAAGTTCTTTGGTACTTGAAAAGAAACCTCCCAAACTCCATGGCAGTGATGGGACCCACTGGGTCCCGTAACGTCCAGCCTCAGAACTTCTGCATGTCACTCCTCCACAGGGTCCCCGCCCAGCATACTGGTCCAGCCGATCAACTCTCAGCTACAATAGAAGTTAGCTGGAAGTGTGCTGCAGGCTCTCCATGCTTGGTCGGTAGTCAGTACTGTGAGTGTGTGGACAGAGCTTGACTGGCTAGAGTTAGGCATAGTAATCACCCCTGCAGAGAGAAGCCAGATAAAACATGGCCTGGATTCACTGACATGGACTGTGGGTCTCTAGCACTCTCTCTTTCTACTACATCCCACTTCCTCTCTCTCTCTCACTTACTAGCGTCTATTTCCTCCTATCTCTTCATTCCTCTCTCCCCAGTTTATTTCACTTTCTGAAACAATTTCTAAATACACTGAACAAAAATATAAACATGCAACAATTTCATTGATTTTACTGAGTTACAGTTCCTATGAGGAAATCAGTCAATTGAAATACATTCATTAGGCCCTAATCTATGGATTTTGAATGACTGAGAATACAGATATGCATCTGTTGGTCACATATACATAAAATAAGCAGCAAATCGCTCACCCACACGACGCCATACACGTGGTCTGGGGTTGGGAGGCTGGTTGGACGTACTGCCAAATTCTCTAAAACGACGTTGGAGGTGGCTTATGGTACAAAAATAAACTTTATATTATCTGGCAACAGCTCTGGTGGACATTCCTGCAGTCAGCATGCCAATTGCACGCTCCCTCAAAACTTTAGACATCTGTGGCATTGTGTTGTGTGACAAAACTGCACATTTTAGAGTGGCCTTTTATTGTCCCCAGCACAAGGTGCACCTGTGTAATGATCATGCTGTTTAATCAGATTCTTGATATGCCACACCTGTCAGGTAGATGGAATATCTTGGCAATGGAGAAAAGCTCACTAACAGGGATGTAAACAAATTTGTGCACAACATTTGCGAGAAATAAGCTTTTTGTGCGTATGGAACATTTCATGGATCTTTTATTTCAGCTCATGAACCATGGGACCAACACTTAACATGTTGCTTTTATGTGTTTGTTCAGTGTAGTTTTATGGAAGTGTGTACCAACAACAAATGCACCTGTTGATATGAATCAAAGTAGACCATGATACTGAACTCACTTAAACAACATTTTTCTCTCAAAAGATTTCCTGTCTCTCTTATAAACGTGTTAAGCCAGACCTTAATGTCACTATAGCCTCCTGCACTAGCCTTACAACAGTCACTGGAGTGGAGAGAGGTCCAGTCCAGGTTTAATGAGTGTACGAGGGGTCCATCAATGGCTAGCCGGGTCCTTTGTGAGTGGGGGGCTTATCCCGCCGCACTCTAACACCTAGCGGGACAGCGGAGCCCCTCGTGGCAGCTGGGTAGCCCCTCCACACACAAATCAAATCAAATCAAATCACTCCAGAGCAGAGTCCTGAGCCCAGGCCAGGCTTAACTAGAGCATGCTGGGATTGGAATGACACAGAGTTTAATTAAACACTTGGCATCAGTGCAGGCCAGAGATAAGTCTAGCTCTATTCATCCCAGCGACACGCAAACACAACCTGCAGTAAGGAAGCCTGAGAGTGACAGAGTGACAGACAGGGTCACTGCAGAGCAGAGCACCTCTTAGCATTACTGCCTGGCAGGATCACAGTGATGGCTGCAGCTTTCATTAAGCACCAAGACAAAAGAGAGAGAAGGACCTAAAGACAGTCCCAGTTTGTCAGTTGTTCATCCAACTCATTAATGAGCACAGGCAGATGAAGAAAATAATTGAAGTATTTGAATATAAAGTTGATATGTTAAAGTGGATGTTCTATAGTAGAAACAATTACAAGATCACTAGACTATTTATCCACTTTAATCTCTGAAAAATGATCTATCTTTATATAATTGTAATGGTAATTGGAACACTTGAATACTTTATTTTAAATTACTTGTGTTACTTATGTTTAATCTTCAGGTTCCAGTGAAATTCCTTATCTATCTAAGAGGATGTTTGTTATTGTAGGACCCTGGCCATATGCTTTATCATCAGATTTATAGCTGCGTCTGGGTAGGTCCTCCTCAGACATAGACACGCCCCAGACCAATGTTTGTTATACATGGTATAGGCAGACGTGATTGATGAGGTGATCTTTTTCACTAGTCTGTGTAAAAAGGCAGGAATTTTAATAATAAAACTGCTGAAATCCGGGGAAACATGTTCATAATAATTATAGAAAGTCTATGACAATTGGTCATTCATAGGGTCTAGACATTCTTATTGATCAACCTAAACAGCTTATTATGTGAATGATAAAGTCAGGAGCTTATCAGTGTTTAGCCTGCTAAAAATAAACTAGTGAAACAAGCTCTACTGCTGAGAAGTGATGTACTACGGAAAAGCTATGTGCACAAATCCCAGTCCCTCCAGGAATGGGGGTAACCATGATAAGGGTTGTTATCCCACGACCATTAAACTATATACTACCCTGATTAGTGCTTCCAGCACAACAAATCTGTCTGCCCACTATGGATTTTCCAGTTTACCATACGGGCCAAAGGGCTGGGCTGCTGGGCCAGTGATCAAAAAGAGGCTTTAGAGAGGAATCCCCTTTAAGCTAAGTGGTCTGAGAGCAAACAAACATGACCATTAGACTATGATTAAAACATGCACATGCCATGTGACACTGCATACCATGACATCCCCTCTGCTCTGTGCCTCTGAGATTACCATTGTGACAGGAAGCCCACAGCACCTCTGACTTTACAGCAGCATTGTATGGAAATGTTTTGAATGAATGACGGCTTCCTGTCTATAGGTGCTGTTCCTTGATATGGGTGGCACTGGCACCATAACATTGAGAATCTACAGGTAGACCAGTGACTGTATGCTGGCTTGCTGTTATAACAAGCAGGATTTAACAGTGGGTTGTTTACTGGGGGTGGAAGGATGAGTATGGGGCGGTGATGACCAACTAATGCCAATTCTGTCATTAAGCCATAAATATAAATACTTTTTGGGGGGTTGCAGAAAGCATGCTGCAGACAGCTATATCAGTCCACTAATGACACTAGTACAGGACTATTAAAAGCCCAGTGCACTACTTAACTTTTTTAAATCATATTTTTCAGAACCCCACTGAATCTATTCACACTTTTACTACACTTTTACTGCCATTGAGAGGGAATAGAGCATGCATGAGTAAGGCTGAGAGATGGCCTCTCTGGGGTTGGGCTTTCACAGACCAAGTGCCATCCGACAATGCCCACCGTCCTTAGAGATGGGGGAACCCCAGGATTTATGAGACTTCTTATAAAGGGCCATACTGGAGCTTTATCTTCCTGCTCCATCACACAATGCACTGTCCTCCCTAAAGCACACACACACACACACACACATATTCACATGAGACACCCTCTGTGAAAAACCTTAGGAAAGCTGCTGAACTTCAATTCAAGCCTGACCCTAAACAATCTCAAAGAGGTCCGCATGCCTTGTGACCCCCAGTTCCACTGGCTTATAGTTTCCTCTTTTTCATTTTAACAACCAAGAATGCGGGAACAGCAGAAGACTGGAGGGCATTCAGACCCCATTGGACAGATAATCCACCATTACCTTTGTTGTCTCACATTCATCTGATTACATCCACAGCAGTTACACTTTGAAGAAGGAGAATGTTATGAAATTTAACTTCCTTATGTTGTAAAATACATTTTACAGAGACCAATTTGATTATTTGTGTTCTGAATCATTTAGTGTGGTCTTTTTCTAACATATCATTAACATTATATCCAAAAAGTCGGATGTCGTAACCTAATACATAACAAGCACAGAACGGTGCTGGATTCTCGTAACAATTTTTGAGGATTTTACATTTTGTCGCCTTCTGAGTTGTTTCCGCGGGTTGAAAACGAGCTGAATTAAACGTAAAAGGCTTTGAAAATAAAAAGCACTCAGTGCTCCGTTGACATTTCACAGAGATACGCTTGTTTTTGTGAGAAAATAACCCTAACCCTTTTCTTAACCTTAACCTCAGTCTGCCACGCTACTTCACCTAACCTGCTATGTAAACAAATCATCTGTGTCGAGAAACCATCAGTCTCATAACACCGGAACTGACCAGTGGCATGTACACTATATGCATGTGGACACCCCTTCAAATTTGTGGATTTGGCTATTACAGTCACACCGGTTGCTGACAGGTGTATAAAATCGAGCACACCGCCATGCAATCTCCATAGACAAACATTGGCAGTAGAATGGCCTTACTGAAGAACTCATTGACTTAAAACGTGGCACCGTCATAGGATGCCACCTTTCCAACAAGTCAGTTCATCAAATTTCTGCCCTGCTAGAGCTGCCCCGGTCAACTGTAAGTGCTGTTATTGTGAAGTGGAAATGTCTAGGAGCAACAATGGCTCAGCTGCAAAGCTCACAGAACGGGACCGCCGTATGCTGAAGCGTGTAGCACGTAAAAATCGTCTGTCCTCTGCAACACTCACTATCAAGTTCCAAGCTGCCTCTAGAAGCAATATCAGCACAATAACTGTTCATTGGGAGCTTTATGAATTGGGTTTCCATGGCCGGGCAGCCGCACACAAGACTAAGATCACCATGCGCAATGCCAAGTGTCAGCTGGAGTGGTGTAAAGCTCGCCGCTATTGGACTCTGGATCAGTTGAAACATGTTCTCTGGAGTGATGAATGACGCTTCACCATCTGGCAGTCCAACGGACTAATCTGGGTTTGGCGGATGCCAGGAGAACGCTACCTGCCCCAATGTATAGTGCCAACTGTAAAGTTTGGTGGAGGAGGAATAATGGTCTGGGGCTGTTTTTCATGTTTCGGGCTATGCCCCTTAGTTCCAGTGAAGGGAAATCTTAACACTACAGCAAAGAAGACAGCATACATTCTAGACGATTCTTTGCTTCCAACTTTGTGGCAACAGTTTGGGGAAGGCCCTTTCCTGTTTCAGCATGACAATGCCCCCGTGCACAAATTGAGGTCCATACAGAAATGGTTTGTACATCTCAATTGTCAGTAGAAACCACATTTGTTTAAGCAAGTCAGCCATATCAGCTGTTTTTTTTTTAAAGGCAGTAAAATGAGTCTGAATGAACTGTTTCGCTGCCAGACAAGGCTCCGCTGATATCCAGGTGTAGCAGTGGTAAGGTGTTGGGACAGCTTTATCTAGGCCCTAACAGTGTGTGGGCACAGTTTGTCACAGTTATAGTGCAATTAATGTATTGTTTAGTGTTGTGTGGTGTAGTGGCTTTGCTGGCATGCATCTAAAACATAAAAAAAATGTTTTTGCCCCACCAAGATTTACATGCTAAAATCGTCATTGGACACCCTAGTTTGATACAGTATAACTGCAGTGTTGCAGTTCACTCCCAGGGCTTTAGTCAGGGACCTGTGATGGGAGTCCCTGCTGTAATCAGATTCTAAATAGTTCAATCTTCTTAGAGAGCGGAGGCGCTGAAGATACATGACCAAATCCCTACAGTTTCTCAATGAAGGGGAAAAGGAGGTCTCTGTCAATTAGCAGCTAGCACCAGCTACACTACTATCCTCATCAGAACTAGCCTGTGTAATTACTCTGTTGCCTCTAAAATCCAATTGACTAAATGTATTGTCATTTATGTGTTCAATGTAACATCCTATTGGATCGTCTTTTTAGTTTCATTGTGTGTTTAGTGTATATTCCTCTGCTTTCAATCCACTGTAACATGCAGTCCAGCAGCAATACAATATATCCTGAGAGGATGTATGGCTAAATCTCTTCGCTCAGCATGAAAATGTTTACTTATTCATAGAACAGTTTCATTAAATGCCACTTATCATATTTTCAAAGTTTAGGCAGATTGTTTTTTAGGTTCTAGATAGCACATTTTTTTCTAAGTGTAGGGCTCCTCTCCTATGACCTTCTGTCTGTGGTAATCTTAATGAAAGGCTAATAAGCGAGAGCGAGACACTAGTCCCCTAACTGGGCCCTGAACCCACACAAACATCCCACTTTAACCCTTTCTTTACTGGCCTGGCCGTAGCGCTACCCCCCTCAGATGCTAAAGTAATGAAAGGATTCAGACAGGATAAGGGGATTGGAGCAAACTTCCTCTCGTAATATTTTGAAGGTAAAGCTAATGGCAAAATATTGCATTCCATTTAGCTTTTAAGATTGTGTCTGTCTGTAAGCTTACCTAAGACATTACAGGGAATGCATTCACTGAGGGGGCATGCAGACAGAGACAGACAGGCATGTTGTTCTGTTTCAGGGCAACTCTGGCAAAGGTCAGGGAATATGTGGCAGACTTTATGTATGAACAGTCAGTGATAAGCTAGGGTACAAATGAACCTGAAAATAATTGTCTTTACTCACAATTAATAACATTTCAAAAAAAAACTATTTAGCAATAATTTGTACATTCATTTTCATTATATACATTAGTCAAAACAACAATTCAAAGACAAAATACAATCCAACACAATCATAATTTAATCACCCTGAGAAAATAATTTAATTTCAAGTTTTATCAGAAGGAAATATTACTTGCTGCCAGTAGGCCAAGAGCATAACTTCAAAATATAAAAGCCCAGGGATCCTGCACAGATCAACTTAAGTGCATTGAACACCTCTATTCAAGAAGACCCTCTGCTGTAAACACCTCAAATATTATACCTGTCAAATATTATACCTATTATACCTATTATACCTGTATCGCAAAGTCATACAGACATACAGCCAGACGGATCCAAACTAACTACTGATCCAAACAGAATTCAAACCACTGTGCCAATAACCCATTAGGAGGATAGCGAGGGGTCCAGGTGTTTCAGAGCCCATGCTACCAGGTGTAGACTACCTGCGACCAGGCCAGAGACGTGGGCTGCTTCTCTTAGTGGTGCTGATTTAGCCATGACACTGGGTTGTACTGGGAGATAGTGGCTCCCTGAAGTAGCCAGCACAGTGTCCCTTCCCTAATGTATCCACTGGAGGGCGCTGAGGATGCAGGTGAAGACCAGGTTGTGTGTCCTGGTCTTGGCCAGCAGGGGGAACCTGTCCTGTATCAGCAGCTCTGACTCAGATCCCTGCTGCTTCTCTGTCCCACTCGGCTCTGCTAGCTGCTCTCGTTGTCCAGGCAACGGGCCAGCATGTTCTCCACCAACACAATGAAATTGTGCTGATCTGTAAATGAGCAGAGCACACAAAGAGATTAAAGGACTGCAGACCCACACATCTAAGACATTTCTCACAGCTGGACAATGAATGTGGTAGCATATTTTTTTACACAGCCATGAAAACAAATATTCCAACTTGTGTAATCATATATTTGTTGTGGCAGTTATGCTCCAGTAAATGTACATTTCTTTGCACTGACCTCTCTGTTAAAACCCCAGACAAAGAAGATAACTCACCTGCATTGTTTTCTGTAATAATTTCAGTGATGTTTGGACAAAACAGCCAAATCAAACTGGCATGGCTGAAAGGACAACAAAAGGAGAAGATTTGGTCTCTTTCAGGGTTTGATCTGTGTTGTGCCTCTTTAGGTGCTGTAACTGTGTATCTGATCCCAGACCTGTAGTACTCGGCACTAGGAGTTTTAGCATGACAGCCGAGTCCCTCTCCCCTGTGGCGTTGAACAGCAGTACTCTGACCACAGGGCCTCTGTCATACAGTCACACAGTGAGTAGGCCGACAGGCACAACAGGCGCAAACCTACAGTTATATATGCTTACAATTTTTAAAAAAAAATCCACACTGTAGAAAAGCCTGAGGGCCCCCTAGAGGCCAGGCAGGGATCACCCTCAACCATGTCGGTGTAAACCTCCAGTTTTTCGGGATAGTCTCTATCTTTCTATCTTCCTAGCGTAAAAAAAACACACGGATCTGGGGAGTTTATTTGACGCCTGCTACATTAGGTTAGGCAGGGACTGATCCTGCTGGATCTCCTGGCTGAACCAGGCCTGCATGCTGCTGTGGTGTGGGTCCCATCCAGGTAGTAGGTGACAGGACCATGCCTCAGAGTCTGAGTCCTGCCAGGCCACTCTGTTGCCTCCATACCTGGAGGGAAATCAGTGGAGAAGTATGGGAAGGGTGAGATAGATCATTTTTTATTTTGTACATTCAGGCATTTATTTATCTGGATGTTTTATGGGTGAAAATATGCTATTGACCTTTGACCATGACGGTGCTGGGCTGGAAGGCTGCTGCCTGGGAGACCAGCCTGTTCTCCACTACTGGGGTAGCGAGCTGGTCAACTGCAAGTAAGCAGAGGCCCACAGTCACTGAACCTCATCACAATTGGAATGTGTACTGTTATTTTGAGAAATACGTTCCCACACTAGCTAGAATAACATTGTCATACTTTGCGAGTTATAATCTAACACACACACCAGACTGTCGGTAGCGATGTAGCCAGGTCTTGCTGAGCTTCAGGGCAAGTGATGCATTGCAGCGCTTCTGTTGTCCTGCCAGGCACAGACACATAGGGCCAGCCCCAACTTCATACTACTCCAGATCTGGACACACCCACAAAAGACACTACACAAGACAGGAAGTCAACTCAGCATGTGAAATATGGGCACACTCAAACAAACGCATAGCAAAATCCAATGCAAATCTACTTGTGTTATGCCAAAGCCAGGGGAAAAGGCCCCAGTGACTCCTGTCCTGTAGAACAGCCATGGGCCTAGCTGGCTACCTCACAGTGAATGTTGGCACCCCTGGCTGAGGAGTGATAGGACTTCATTCAAATACATTCACCCCTGCAGACAGGCTATAGATTGTAAGAATAATGCCACAGGTACACAGTGCATAGGTTGACCTCACACAATACAACATGCATTACTCTCACCTTAAATAAGCCTGCTCCTCTATGGTGTCACCTAGTATACTTGGGTGATCAATTCCTAAGGAGGAGATCCCACAAACCCACGGCTTCCTGTTCACCAAATGTCAGAAAGAAAAATAAGGGAATACAGACTCTGACTTTGATAATACAGCCATTATGATATGCAGCAAAATTACCTGATGATGTTTGTACAGTCATAGGCCCCTCCAATCACAACCTCAACAACAGATACATCCATCTGTTATATAGAGATATACTGCTCAGAATGGTTTACAGCTGTTATCAATTGATTTGGTCATTAGTACATTTGTAAACACACTGTACATGTGGCAGGGTATGTGAATGTTACCCTCTCCCATAGGTAGACATGGAAAGATGGTGAGGAAGCGGAAATAGGCCAGAATACCACCTCCATGGGAGGCCTTAAGATCAGTGCAGTGACACAGTCATGACAAGGAAAGGTCAGAGAGTTCCTTTGAGAGTTATGGGCTACATCAGTGTTCATTCTTCAACTTCCTATGAAGACATACTATAACTTTGTAGCATCTTACTGGGCGTACACCTCCCAGACGTATTTGGTGAAGAGCTCTTTGCTCATTGGCTGTCGCTTATTCTCTCTCTGACATGTACCAGGTGTGGAGAGCTGTAAGGTAAAGATGACATGTATGTTAGGTAACTTAATAGTATGTATGTGATGGGAATGTTTGCATAGCATTGTAGAAGTAAGCCAAGACAGCCTACAGTTGAGCTTGCATCATCAGTTGAGCATTTCAAAGCACGTGCACCTGTAACAACACAGGTTAATCATGAATTTAGCAAAGACCTAACAAGTCAAAGTTCAGTATTAGGATACCATCAAGTTCTGATGACACAGCGGTGTTAGGCCTGATCACCGACGGCGATGAATGTGGTGCCAGGACAACAACCTCTCCCTCAAAGTCAGTAAGACCAATGAGCTGATAGTGGACTATAGGAGAAAGATGGGAGAGAACACCCCATCCACATCGACGAGGCTGTTGTGGAGCGGGTCGAGAGCTTCAAGTTCCCTGGCATCCCCATCCCTAGTCATGAAGAGAGCGGGGCAGTGCCTCTTCCCCCTCAGGAGGCTGACAAGATAATAAATAAATAATAAATAAAGGTTCAATAAAAAATGTAAATGTAAAATAGTCAAAGAAACAGGATGTAAAACTAACATAATCAAATGATTCAGCATGCTCATACTCATGGTCTGTTCTGCTTTCTATGACCCATATCTGGGACACTTGCATAGACAACAGACATCTTCCACTGCTTCAGGTATTTAGAGAAACAACACACTGGAATTCTTGCATGTTCTTCCATTTCTCATCATAGTTTTTAATAGACCTTCATCAGGGTTTGTTCTGATGAACCAAAACACCCTAATGAGGTTATATTGGAAATTGTGTATTCATACAAGATTTCCAGTGTATTTTTCCAATAATCAATAAACATGACACTGGTTTTCAATACAGCCAGAAGATGGCAGTAGATGATTGGAACGTGATTGTTCTCCGGATGTGTTGGGAGTTGGCCTGTAATAAGGGAGGAGTATGGAGTCGAACACACAATGGCCTGCCTCCAGTGGCAGGCCTCTGAAAGAGATCATCATGCCAAATGAGCATCTGTTTGGATGCTGTCCCAGAGATTGCAATCTTTTGGTAACAGTTTCAAGACTGGGTTTACCCATATCCCATTACCCACTGTGTCATTATGGGTGACTGTAGTAGTGTCCAATATGCTTCAATATTCAATGTCATTACTATAAAGCTCATTTAAACCATTTAGAGAGAATCACTGCCCTTAGAAAAGGGAAAGGACACCACAGAGAAAAACATTTGATTGGTTAAAAAGACTCACTTGAAAGAGTGCAAATGTAATTTATGAATGAATGGACACTCCCAGGATTGATCCAAATTATTTGAACCATCTCAACGTCTCATAAACATCTCAAAATATGCTCTGTCACAACCAACCATACACCAGATATGAGGCTGTTTCTAAGTGCCGTCTAGTGGACTAGTATTTATTACAAGAGATCATGAAAATGTATTTACATTGTCTTTGGGAAAGAATGCATCTACTCTAATCTCAAAACCACTAAATGAGTGATGCAGTAGTATTACATCAGCCCTCTCCTGAAGGCTATACATCCAAATGGATCCAGTGACTCATCCTTAATCTATACAAACCCATCCCCCATTTTATTCTACCATCACCACACCCATTACCTTCCATCTCAGCCACCATCATTATCCCACTCAGTCATTCAGCCAGTGGCAGTGATAACCCACTACATAACCAGCATAGTACAGTATATTGTCTGTGTTGTGCTGTTTTGATAAATGTCACAGCGGAGGTCTGGACTTCCCCGGGCTACAGCTGACTGTATGTTCTCTGTGTATGTACCATCATCAGTAAGCTCAGTGGATGTGCTGCATAGTCTGGAGCTGAGTATCTGACAGTGTTAGCATCAGCTGTGCTTCCTGACTGACTGTTCTCCCAGGGGACCAGCCATGGAGACAGAGGGGGAAGAGAGAAAAGCACAGAAGGCTAGCATGCATAGCCAATCTCTGGAAAATCAATGGAAGAATGATGCATTCCCTCTCTGCACCTGAGTACTGTTCCATTCACAATGTAGCCTAGCTTACTCCCCCACCACTGAAGGAGTGCCCCTCCCCCTCACGCTCTTACAATAATGAATCTCACCCATTCACTCACAGATTGTTATGTTTTATTAGGGACAGATATGGTGATACACAGCTTACTACGCTATGAGAGATAGGGATCAGACACAACCATTTCTTGTAACAGCATTTCAGAGTAATTGTAAATACTGAGGAGAGTAACCTGATATGTTTGAATCACTGGGCTCCATCAGCAGACATACTGTAGAGTACACAATCAGCGTGACACAGCTGTTCCTGTACAACACCTGGCCTGCATTATTAACCCCACCCCCATTACACCCGCTCACCCACAATTCTACTGTATAGGCCAGGCCAGGGAAGACCACCTCTGATTTCTGCTGTTCTCCATTGAAACTTTACAAAGATGTCAGATATTCACTGGAAATACTAAATGTTACCCAAATAATTGTTTGGAGAACCCTCTTGTAGCGAGTAGACATCTGTCTGTATCAATATGCTGACTAGCTGAGCAGGATAGGGCGTGGCAAGTACTTCACAGTTCTTTAGAATTCTACTGTCAAGCTGTTTCAAATCAGCATCCATGTATAAATTGACTTGTGTGTACTTGTTCTACACTGGTAGAAAACACAGTGCTTGAATAGCATCTCGATATGCCCACTTCAACACAGTAACTATTGTAGCCTACAATAGCTAGCACTTGTCAGGAGTCTTTGTTGCATGGTCATGGTCTCTTTGTTATGTAACGTGAATGTGGAGCTCTGTTTAACTCTTCCTCACACTCTACCCTGAGAATAGTGTAGTCAAGTCATAGAGATACAGTATAATTCTGATTCTGTTATATCTACAGTTGTAATCCTTTTCTATGGGTGTAGTGTACCACTGTCTGCTACACTATCTGGCAGTTTAGAGATGATGCAGTGGTCTACTGCAGATGTAGGGAAGATGCCTAGTCAGGGCAGGGCAATTTAACCATCAACCTTCTGGGGAGCTCTAGCCAAGTGGGACAGCCAAGCTGCATGTTACTGTAAGCAGATAATGAGGTAACATTATGTCCATAAATGAGTCCATAAAGAGCCGAGGCCCGCAAATGCCCTCAATTCGACTCTGAGGTGTTTTTTTGTGCAGTAGACATGCTCAGCCTCACTCAGCTTCACATCACATGACATCACACCACTTAGTGTACAGTCAGACTCTATTCCCCTCCAAAGTTAGATGAATAATTGATTTACTGCAGAGCAGTAGCAACTGCAGAGGGATAAAAATGGTTTGAATCAAAAGGAAATCTCACACCTCCAGTCCTGTCTTGAAGCTGTCTATTGTTAGATAGGCCCCGCCCCGCCCTTGTCTTTCTTCTACTTTTAATATAGATTCAATTCAGCTTTCTAAGGCTGAGATAGAAATAGAATGGGGATGTGTGTGCAGACAGAGGATGGTATGGGAAAAGTGTTGTGTGAAACCCTAATGAGCTGCTTCCACTGTATTACTGTGTTACTCAGCGAAATGTCTTTGTGATTTATTCCTTTTGTCTCTCCTTCCACCAGTCCTCACAAGAAAGCCTCACTCTCTCCCCCTTTGTTACTATTAACCCACCCACCTCTGCCCTGTCCTCTGTGACTTTGGACAATACCGTAGAAAAAGAATGCAGGGGCCATGAAACTATAGTTGAAAGCACACTGTTAAGATTCCTATGAAATGTTGTGCTTTGGACATATTTGTCACCAGCCCAACTGAACAGCTCCCACGGTCATAGGCATATGTATAGGCTCTAGTATTCTGTATATACACTGAGTGTACAAAAACATTAGGAACACCTGCTCTTCAACTCAATATTAGGAAGGCGTTCCTAATGTTTTGTACACTCAAGTGTATGTATGCACTAAAGTGTACACACTGGGGGCACCACAGGGAATGTCATTGGGTGCTGTATCCAACTGAGAGTACACTGTATGATGACCCAGTTATAGAGTGAACACAGCAGCAATGTCTCTGCAATGGCAGCTTACGCTGTGAGAATGGACTGTATGCACTCACTGTGCTGTAATGAGATTGAAACTAGGCCCTTTGTTTCTGAGTATGGCTATTCATTCAGCACACAGAGCTTTTATCCCTACTCCCTGACTTTTCTATAGGCTTAATCTACATTAAAATTAATGTTATGGATACAGTGGTAAGAGCTGAATGGGAATTGATCACCAGACTCAAGGTAAAGCCCCTATAGATCCTCCATTATGGTCTGTTCAATAGATATCGGTCCAAACTAACAGAGAAACAGCTGAGTGTCTCTTCTCTGTCCTCCAGCGCACAGCTACTGTGCCAATGCAGGAGGCGAGCGCTGGCGTCTCGGACACATTCTCCCCCTGGCACACATATGAACTATTAATAAGCCCCCCTACCCTCATTCCAGCACTTTCTGTCTTTAAAACAGGCATGCACTACTCCCCTCCTAAACCCACTCTCTTTCTCTCCTGCTGCTGCACCCCTCCCTGCTTTGTTCATCCTTCCAGACAGTGTCTGTCTCTCTGGTGCTGAGATCTATAGCCCAACCTCCCTGTCTCATGCTAAACTGGATTTGAGCTGTTTCATTGCACCATTTATGTGTAGTTTCATATTATATCATTAAGACTATGCCAGTACAAAGATTAATACAATTTAACATGGCAGATTAAACATTTTATTGGACTGTCTGTCACTTCATGACTGGACTATGCTGTGATCAGTAATACATACCAAGGAGTTGGTTACATTGGGGCCCCTGGTCAGAGTCCTCCGCTGGCAATTGTAATACATAGACATTATATAAACAGACATAGATTCATTCACAACAATAGGCTATGTATATTAGTTTCGGTATTATACTCCTGTGGTTATGTTCTCAGTGTGGCCTGTAAGGGGAAAGGAGCAGCTAAGCAGTCTGTCTGTAAAGCCCCTGACACAGCCCAGGCAGCCATGTTTTACAATGCGCAAAAAGGGAGGCACCCATATTCAGAAATATGTAACAACGCTGAGAATTAAGGATATAAATTACTCTGGGTACATAACATCTAATCGAAGGTTTCCCGCATAGTACCAAAGGCTGTAGACTATGATGTGTTATGATAACAAAACAACTGACATATTTTCGATGACACATTAGATCCCTTTCTTGACAGAAAACATGTGACAATGTTGGATACATTCCATGTGACAAAATGTACATCGAGAAACAAAATAGCTACGTTTCACCCGTAAGAAGTTGAAATAATTCTACCAGCAATGGTTACAATGTAACAATGAGCCACGTGGACTTGGAATAAATAGTGAGGTTGTTCGTAGTTCTACCATTTTATGTGAAAAGGTTTCACATATTTTAAAGAGTCAACAGGTGACTCGCTTAATCATGTACTCTGTGCGGTTTATTGGATCAAAATATGGTGAAGAAAATATAGTTTCAATTAGATATGATTTTAGCCGGCATAAAGGAAGTAGCACAACTCTTCAAGATAATGTGAGGATCACACGTTTGCCTTTAATTTGATTGATAGACAGAAGAGGCCAATGAAAATCATTCTTTGTGAATATGATTGGTCTAGAAGTGTGTCAATAACTTGGTCTGAGAAATATTAGCCAATAGATTTGTCACATTTGGTGACAGAGAATCTAAGGGGCGGGGACAAAGTCCTTCTTATATAGTCAGGGAGCCCATTCTCTTCGCGCACTCTTAAGAAAGGAAGCCACTGGTTTTTATTGGCATAAGAGTTGTTCAACCTCCAAAGTAAAAATGAGGGAAATCGTGCATCTTCAGGCTGGACAGTGCGGAAACCAGATCGGAGCGAAGGTTTGTCATCTGTTTTATTAATTTGATGCAACTCGTGCGATAAATAACTGTGCGTAAAATCGCAGTTTCTTTGTATGCGTGTCCAGTTAACCACACCCAAATAACTGTATTGTTAATGGAAATGGAAGCAAATAATATACCTGAACGATATTGATTGACGTTATTTGATAGGGAGCTCCAAAAAAAATCGTTGGTATTTTTTTATGGACCACTGTATATTTTATTCGACCGGTTTTATTTGGTCTGGAAATTATCCTTACACTGTAGCCTACTGGCGAGTGAGACAATATACACGAGAAAGAGTATTAATAAATGACTTCTTGTTTTATTAAATATGTAAAAATTATCGATTTAAATGTGAATATGGGTATGGATTACGACAATTTACTCGACCTACTGCAATGCGCAAAAGGGGAAGTAGGCCTAAGAGATCCTAAAAGTAAGTAGTGAATACAATTCGGTTATTGTCATAATAAACATATTTTCTTTTTTTTTTGCTCCCGAAAAAAGGAAAGTATGAGAAATTTGTTGAATCCTATATTATGGCCTACATTAGATTCATTGATAGCGCGCCGCGCCCGGTTTTTTGGCGGATGTGGGCGGTGTTTCAGCGAGTGACGTCTTCGACATTTTGAAAACCATTGCTGATGGATGTCAGCCAATCGGATGTAATGCCGCGCGCGCGGAATTTTACAGGAGGGAGATTTTCATTCTAGATACCTAGCCATACATCTATGTACCTAAAATGAACCATGCAATTTAGTCGATTTGATCCATTCACGTGATCAAATGACAATATTGAAACACTCTAATAACTGCATAGGCCTACGATGCATTTGATTAACGGATCACACTTTGAATGGCATATTAGCCTACCTGATATGAATTCCATTTTGCTCTAGACTTAAACCAAATGCTCTTCTTGCAGTTCTGGGAGGTGATCAGTGACGAACATGGGATTGACCCAACTGGTACATACCATGGGGACAGTGACCTCCAGCTTGACCGGATCAATGTCTACTATAATGAAGCCTCTGGTAAGCCTTGTTTGTCTAATGTATAACTACATTTATCACAGTCATTATCCTTCTCAGTTGATTGCATGTGGTTCTGACCTTGACCTTTGTGTTCCTCCTGGTGGTCTAGGTGGTAAATACGTGCCTCGTGCTGTGCTTGTCGACTTGGAGCCAGGGACCATGGACTCTGTGAGATCTGGACCCTTCGGCCAGATCTTCAGACCCGACAACTTTGTGTTCGGTAGGTCCCTCTGCTTCATATTTTAATATGATCAAAATGCAGTACATAATGTCGCCAAAGAAAGGCGAGAGGATTTATCTAATCTCGTGTTTTGCAGGCCAGAGTGGTGCTGGAAACAACTGGGCCAAGGGCCACTACACAGAGGGAGCTGAGCTGGTGGACTCAGTCCTGGATGTTGTGAGGAAGGAGGCTGAGAGCTGTGACTGTCTGCAAGGCTTCCAGCTCACCCACTCCCTGGGAGGTGGAACCGGCTCTGGCATGGGCACCCTGCTCATCAGCAAGATCCGTGAAGAGTACCCCGACCGCATCATGAACACCTTCAGTGTGGTGCCCTCACCCAAAGTATCAGACACTGTGGTGGAGCCCTACAACGCCACTCTCTCAGTCCACCAGCTAGTGGAGAACACTGATGAGACCTTCTGTATTGACAACGAGGCTCTCTACGACATCTGCTTCCGTACCCTCAAACTCACTACTCCCTCCTACGGCGACCTCAACCACCTGGTGTCGGCAACAATGAGCGGTGTCACAACCTGCCTGCGATTCCCAGGACAGCTCAACGCTGACCTCCGCAAGCTGGCCGTCAACATGGTGCCCTTCCCCCGTCTCCACTTCTTTATGCCTGGTTTTGCCCCCCTCACCAGCAGGGGAAGCCAGCAGTACCGCTCCCTCACTGTGCCCGAGCTCACCCAGCAGATGTTCGATGCCAAGAACATGATGGCCGCCTGCGACCCCCGCCACGGACGCTACCTTACAGTGGCTGCCATCTTCCGTGGACGCATGTCCATGAAGGAGGTGGATGAGCAGATGCTGAACGTGCAGAACAAGAACAGCAGTTACTTTGTTGAATGGATCCCCAACAATGTCAAGACTGCAGTCTGTGACATTCCTCCCCGTGGCCTCAAGATGGCCGCTACCTTCATCGGCAACAGCACAGCCATCCAGGAGCTGTTCAAGCGTATCTCAGAGCAGTTCACAGCCATGTTCAGGCGTAAGGCTTTCCTCCATTGGTACACAGGAGAGGGTATGGATGAGATGGAGTTCACTGAGGCTGAGAGCAACATGAATGACCTGGTGTCTGAGTACCAGCAGTACCAGGACGCCACCGCCGAGGAGGAAGGAGAGTTTGAAGAGGAGGGAGAAGAGGAGCTGGCCTAAAAGTTTAGTTGTGCACTTCCAAGCTGTATAATTCACTGACATGTCAGTCTCGACCTTTCCAGTGTTCCATTACCTGTCCTTTGTTTTGTCACCTCTGCTATTCCTGTTATTTCTTGTCTGTACAGAAACATGTCAATAAAATTTCTTTTGTTTAATGTGCTGTGTCCCTTTATTTTAATGGTTGCTTCAATAAACTGGTTGGCCTTCACTAATAGCCCGATCACTTATCACATCACACCATTATTCTGACAACCACCAGTTCTTCAACTACGCAATGCGGTTTTCAGTGGTGTGGAAAATTATTTAAATGATGAGTATTTATTGTAACCACACAGTTTTATATATAATTGTAGAGCAGCTGTTGGTGCATTCATGAAATCGTTCCTGTATGTTTTCTATACATAGTAAGATGAGGGGCTACAGTGTTCCCTAGCAAAATCATGTGCTAGTTCTCCGAGGCATAGCTAAGGGGTTTACGTGTTTTGCCATGCCTCTGAAATCTGATTAGTGAGCTAAACTATGGTAAATCTGTTTTGAATTTGCAAATTTAGCCATTCAAGCTATGATTTAACATACACTAGAGCTAATAACCCTGCTAGTCTTCCAAGGGCTTCTATCCCCTGTGATGTTAACAGACCAACTTGGCAAGTAAAGTGCTATTTCATAAACCAATTTTAGTTCCTTTTATCCCTGTTTTGATGTTAGTGCCTACATTCGCATAAACATCATGCACTTTATTACTAATTTGGCTGACAAAGTCAAAGGTGTCTGAGTAATTTTAGAATATGCCTGTTCAGTCAACATTATGTAGCCTTGACATGGGTTGAACTTGACAAACCGAAGGCTGCGTTTACACAAGCAGCCCATATCTGGTATTCCTCCCCCCAATAATTGGTCTCTTGACCAATCCGATCAGCTCTGATTTGAAAATATCTTTGACCAATAAATGGGAATAAAATCTGAATTGGGCTGCCTGGATATGGCATATTCAGTTGTGCAAGTACCGTTGGCTGACAGTGAAAAGCTTATCTACTGAATGATTAAGTTGTAAACTAGCTGTCTAGTTAATACTGTCTGACTTGTTCATCTTGTCCTCTGTTGATGTATTGTTACAAAACTATTTGTTTTTGCACACCTCAATGGTTTAAAATAGGCAATAGTGGGACATTGAGATACAATTGGAAAAGAGATGCTTTGGGAAAATACTGTGTTTATTCACAAAGCAGACTTTTGGAGCTATCTGATTGTGGTCACCAGGTGGGGCTGTTGTTTAAGATATTATTCGTTTCCACAGAAAATAGGAAAGAATACTGGTGACCAATAGCAGTAGAGTCCAGCAACACACCTTCTTCACCTGGTCCTCCAAGTCCTGCTTCTGCCCAAAGCGGGATACAAAGCCTGTCTGCCAACAACAGAAAACATGATTAGATCCCAGGAATTAAACAACAACAGGACAACCTGGGGTGCTCCCAAGTGGCGCAGTGGTCTAAGACACTGCATCTCAGTACTAGAGGCGTCACTACAGACAACCTGGTTCAAATCCAGACTGTATCACAACCAGCTGTGATTGGGAAAAGGATAGGGTGGCGCACAATTGTCCCAGCGTCGTCCAAGTTTGGCCAGTGTAGGCAGTCATTGTAAATAAGAATTTGTTCTTAACTGACTTGCCTAGCTAAATAAAGGGAAAAATAATAACCTAACCACATTTTAATCTGTAGTCTTGTGCTATATTCAATCAGATCTGCTTTAGCCGACATCCTTAAAGCGGTTGTTTTGGCGGTGCCGGAGGTGGAACTGCGTTAGAACTGTCAAATTCACAAGCAGCTCCTGGCATTATACCTAAAGCGGACATTGCCATTGGCTGCACAGAGTCGCATTAATATAAATCCCATGCAGCCTTGTTTACAAGTTGGAACACTGGAATGTGAGATGTAATCTACACCTTGATTAGGATGACAGAAACCCTCATTATTTCATATTATGATTTTTCAATTTGAGCATAATTTTTTTATTTTTTCTACATAGCTTACACTTTCTCGTTCTGAACTTCTAACGGGAATGGGGCGGGTGTGGCTTCGTGACAATATTCGCAAGAGCAGCTGCTCACCGATTTGACGGCTTGAGCTGACTGGATCTAGGCCTTAGTCTTACTATGCCAGTGAGGAACCTTGACCAGTGAACTTACCCATCCACCCTTGTCCCTAATCTCTGGACAGATGACCCTCTCCACGTAACTCCCCACACACTCCTTAAGCTGTGGCAGGATTCCCCCCATGCCCCTCTCGTGGCAGTGCAGGGCCATCTGGCCAGCCAGCACATATACAGACAGCACTGCACTCCAGGCCAGGTCTCGTCGCCGCCCCCCGGGGGTGGTGGTGGCAAAGTGCTCATCCAGGATGGCGGTGAGCATGGGGCAGGCTGTGACCTCAGTCACATCCTGGAAGACACGTGGCCAGCGCCTGAAGAAGATGGGGAACCTAATGAGCAGCTCGTCCCCAGCATGGCGCAGGGCTGCTGCTGTGGCAGTAGGGGGTGGGCCTATGTGGCCGTCGGGCCCTGAGATCACATAGTTGATATAGTCATGTAACATCAGATAGGCCTCTCGTACCAGGGGGTCAGGGCTGTTTATCCCTCTCCTGCTCTCTAGCCCCTCTGACTGACCCATCACCTCTGGCTGACTGACTCCCTGTTGCAAATCACAAAGCTGTGACTTGCATTAGAGCAGTGGTCCGGTCACAGATAAGCAGTCCCTTGGCCAAGTTGTCGTCAGCCATCCTCTCAGCAATGTCAGTTCCTCATAGAGGGTTAGAGATCCAGTCACCTGAAACCACAAAGAAATCATCAACCTCTGCACTGTACATGTTGAACGTCACAGTGGGTAAATAACATGTAGCACTTATTATACCTTTTATAAACAAAACAAGTGGAAAGCCTTTCAGTTAATGTTAGTAAAATCTGTGCAATTCTCCAACTCCATTATGATGTTTGTTAGACTAATGTCATATTATACAGACATATCATACAATATTTGAATATAGAATATTCTGAAATGTCAACTAATACAGCAAATGTGCCCATTTCTAATAAATAACACTAGCGATCAACAGAGAAAGTATTTAAAACTCACCCCTTCCCTTCCACCAAAACACAAGTGGTACCAAGACACACAAACACAAACACAAAAAGAAAACAGAGGGGCAGGTGGTGGAAGAAAAGCGGGTCCAGAGCAGTATGTAGTTCAGTAGGAGTAGGTCACCACCCAGTCCGCTCGTTTCTGCCTTTACCCAGGCTAAATTTAGAGGCCTTGTTGGAAACTGACACTGGACTCCTGCCTCATATGCACAATCATCAACCCTCTGACACACATCCCCATTCCAACACAAGCAAAGTTAAATATAGATCTTAGAGAGAGGGTTTGCGTGTGTCTCAGTGTAGAAACTGGTTAACGTCAGATCATGCAGACCGGTGAAGACAGACAAAGAGGAGGCAGATATATTAAAGTAATCAGTTGATAGGTTTAATCTTCCACTGAGCTATCGCCTTTGAAAACCATTCAGAAATGTTTGGAATCTGCCCTCATCAAAACCAGATTTCATACTGTGATGTTGTGCTGCCTTACATAGACGTACAATTATACACTTTTAGCGCTGGAACATTTGTCATTGATGTTTGATTGTGGTATTTTAATTCAGAGATCACCCACAAACACACACACAAACACACACACACACACACACACACGCACACTCGCACGCATGCACGCACACACACACACACACACACACACACACACACACACACACACACACACACACACACACACACACACACACACACACACACACACACACACACACACACACACACACACACACACACAGAAGAGCATCACGATAAACATACAACAGCAATCCTACTCCTTCACATAAAGATATAGCATAGATTGTGCTTTTTCCAGTGAGCTTCTTTCAGCCTGTAAGTAATCTATGTGGTGCCAGTCAGGGGAATGTGGTGAGGAGGCGTAGGCTTTAGGAGGTGCTGAAGGCTTTCCTCTATTGACCATTGTTTTCCTCCAATGGGAGTCTGCCAATCTACCCATCTGTTCCTCCACCAGGAATAGTGCTGACCAGTGGAGTACAAGGCAATAATAGTCACATCAAGGACTTCCACTAGGGTGCAGTGGTGTGTCACTGAACAGATTTGATGCTTGTGAGTTGCAGTCAGTATTTGAACTGTATTTTATGGTTTTGCAATAATGTAGGTGTGTAATTGATTGAAATAACAGAGACCAGGAAATGGTTTCCTTTGTACTCCCTCCCCTGCAGCTCTGTATATACAACCAGTATATTGTAAGGCAATGGCACCAGCAACATGTAAACAATAATTTACCTTTAACACGGTCAAGCTATTTGGGTTTCAAGACATTTGTTTTTATTCTTGTGATTATGCATATTGCAACCAAGTGAATGTCTGTTGTTTTAAAGAGAGGAAAAGCAAAGTGTTCTTACTGCGACAGTGTTTGGCTTAATGACACACTCATGTTCATGTGTGGATCTACACTGCTCTATCTATTTTCGCGTTCATCTGATGGAGCACTTGGGGATAAATAAAATGCATTAATTTACATTGACATTGACATTTTAGTGATGTATCAGACGCTCTTATCCAGAACGACTTACAGGCGCAATCAGTATTAAGTGCCTTGCTCAAGGGCACATCAACAGACTTTTCACCTAGTCGGCTAGGGGATTCGAACCAGCGACCTTTCGGTTACTGGCTCAACCCTCTTAACCTCTAACCTACCTAAAATGTACTCCTGTTTACTCCATTGATTTATAAGTGCAGACAAAGACCAGCTCCAGTAGCACCTTCAGCAGCTCTGTGTGTTTGCCCATGTGACACGTACTGTACATGCAGAAGGAGATATGAAAAACCACAAGTCCCCATAGATAGATGCAGTATGAGAGGGATGTTTTTTATTCTTCCGACAACAAATTATTATACAAGTGGCAGCAACCAGCTGTATTGCGAGTACAACTTATATATATTTTTTTAAATATCAAAATCAGACAATGTTATAACGTTACAGTGAGTGTGTAACATGGTTACCCCTTCTCATAGAGGAGTGAGGGTGCAGGGGAAGTGACATCGTTGATAGTACCTGCTATCAGGGCTCTCATATGTTCATGTGGCAACATCTGCAGGGGGGGAACTTCCTGCCTAGAGTTTTACTGTATGCTACAGGGCCCTTTGAAGTTGGTTCAGTCCCTGCCAGGGAAAGTAAAGTGTTTAACCAGATGACACAAAATACACTCTGACAGTTTCATCTGACATGCTGATTACAAGAATATTGCTTTCCAACATCAGCTTTTGTTGAGAGCTGAAGTATTTGAGAGTATGTGAGTATGTTGCTTACTGTAGTTTCTATGTCTTTGGTGAAACAAGATACACTACATGACCAAAATTATGTGGACACCTGCTCGTTGAACATTTCATTCCAAAATCATGGGCATTAATATGGAGTCGGCCCCCCCCTTTGCTGCTGTAACAGCCTACACTCTTCTGGGAAGGCGTTCCACTAGATGTTGGAACATTGCTGCGGGGGCTTGCTTCCATTCAGCCACAAGAGTATTAGTGAGGTCGGGCACTGATGTTGGGCCATTCTACTGCCAATGTTTGTCTATGGAGATTGCATGGCAGTGTGCTCGATATTATGCACCAGTCAGCAACGGGTGTGGCTGAAATAGCCGAATCCACTAATTTGAAGGGGTGTCCATATACATTTGTATATATAGTGTAGCTATAGGATATTTACTGTTTTGTCTTTCTCATGCAGCACCTGATTGAGTGTAACAACTGTCTCCACCTTTTCAAAAACAAACAAAGGATATTGTGGAAACACCTTGCCAGTTATGGCCAACTTGATGAGAGCAAGAAATTATGATAATATTATGTTTTACAGTGCCCATTTTCGTCCACTTACATCTGCCCCCCCCATGACCACATGTACAGGTATATATCTCTTTGTTTCTACTCGTTCATTGTTCCTCTGCCTGCCGAGAGGTTTTCAGAGTTTTCCCAGCTTCACACACACATTAACACATTCAATTGGTCTGAGACCAGAAATGTGGAATACTAGAAATTGACTGCTTGATCGCATGTTTTCCCTCTGGGACCATTCAGGCCTTCGCTGGAACCTGAATGAATCACCTAGAGCTTCACATGACTTTCACTGTCAATGTAAGAACATCCAGCAACAGGAAAGATGTAGTACTAATGCAGAGAAAATAAACTGCATACAAAGACAACACAATAGCATCCCCACAATCCTCGGCAAGTTGCCTCCCAGTCATTACAGGCACACAGAAGGAAAGGTGAAGGCGGAACATTAGAGTCTTGACCAGTAGTGAAAATGAACAAAGAGTCTGTTGGAGGCTTTAAGATAGGAGATTAATCTTGTGACCTCTGCGTGCTACACGTTGTAATGACTAGAAAAAGCAGAAACAATTTTATTTTTTTTGCTCTATCTATAGGAACAATATGCTCCATCCGTCCTGTCTGTCCGTTATCTGTAATGCATATGTACGTAGTATATCTCTGGTGTTCAGGAAGTTTCTTGTCTACACAGAACTTGAAACACTGACGTTTTTCACCTTTTCTATAAAAACACTCAGCTCAATACAAAGCTGCAAGATGACTAAGAAAGGCGAATGGAAAAACACCCCCACAATACCTTTATTTTGTGTGAGCCTCCTATCACCCTCACAGAGAGAGGGCTGGACAGAAAGAGGAGAAATTGCTCTGAATTTGCAAGTAATTGAAAACACCTACACCTCAAATATCCACACCCCTCTCCCTCCCCTGTTACTGCCTTTTATCCACACCCCTCTCCCTCCCCTGTTACTGCCTTTTATCCACACCCCTCTCCCTCCCCTGTTACTGCCTTTTATCCACACCCCTCTCCCTCCCCTGTTACTGCCTTTTATCCACACCCCTCTCCCTCCCCTGTTACTGCCTTTTATCCACACCCCTCTCCCTCCCCTGTTACTGCCTTTTATCCACACCCCTCTCCCTCCCCTGTTACTGCCTTTAATCCACACCCCTCTCCCTCCCCTGTTACTGCCTTTAATCCACACCCCTCTCCCTCCCCTGTTACTGCCTTTTATCCACACCCCTCTCCCTCCCCTGTTACTGCCTTTTATCCACACCCCTCTCCCTCCCCTGTTACTGCCTTTTATCCACACCCCTCTCCCTCCCCTGTTACTGCCTTTAATCCACACCCCTCTCCCTCCCCTGTTACTGCCTTTTATCCACACCCCTCTCCCTCCCCTGTTACTGCCTTTTATCCACACCCCTCTCCCTCCCCTGTTACTGCCTTTAATCCACACCCCTCTCCCTCCCCTGTTACTGCCTTTTATCCACACCCCTCTCCCTCCCCTGTTACTGCCTTTTATCCACACCCCTCTCCCTCCCCTGTTACTGCCTTTTATCCACACCCCTCTCCCTCCCCTGTTACTGCCTTTTATCCACACCCCTCTCCCTCCCCTGTTACTGCCTTTTATTCTAAACCAGTCTCCCATCGGACTGAATTGATGCAATCGACTGGGGTCCATTTAGTGTCTGGAGGAAAGGTGACCCACTGTGCTCTGTGCTCCGCTGTCTCCCACCCCACTTCCATTCCCCCAATTGCAGTTATTGATTACCCGCTATCGTTTCCCCCTCTACCCGGGGATGAATGAGAGATAGAGAGATGAATGATGAATGTGTCTCTCTGACACATGCATAGATAGCAGTTATCGATTTCTGTCTTCTCCTCTGATTTTTCAGAAGCTTTTCAGATAGCAAGCCAAATCCGAGAAGGTATTTGCATTTAAACATAGAATCCTTAATTGAGAAATTAACAAAGGGTCTCCACATCCCTGTTTCGCTTAAAAGCTAAGAGACGTTGCTGGAGAAATGTATCCACTCCCAAGATCATAGACAGAGCTATGAACGCAAGGACTTTTTTTTTTTTTTTACCTTTATTTTACTAGGCAAGTCAGTTAAGAACAAATTCTTATTTTCAATGACGGCCTAGGAACAGTGGGTTAACTGCCTTGTTCAGGGGCAGAACGACAGACGACCTTGTCAGCTCGGGGATTCGATCCAGCAACCTTTCGGTTACGGGCCCAACACTCTAACCACTGGGCTACCTGCCACCCCAACTTACCATTCATGATATCAAATGTATAGTTTTAATCATGTATAGTGTTTATATAGTGCTATATAGTGTTTGTTTACATTTGCATTGTTTACAAACATTGGAGTAAAACAAGCTTATATTTTAGGTTCTGATGGGGTACGGCAGTTGAAATAAGCTCATGCGACATTTATAACTTATATTCTTCAAGAATCAATGGCTATATCTCTGTCACGGCTGGTGGTAGGCAGGACTCAATGCGCAGAGCTGTAGTCAATCGACATACTTTATTTCGGTATTGCAAAAACAACAAAAGGAAAGGAAGCAACCATGAACTGATGTGCTCAATGTACAAACAATAACCCACACGTAAGTGGGCAGGCAGAACCCTTAAATAGGATCCCCAATTAGAGACAACACAGAGCAGCTGCCTCTAATTGGGGATCACTAACACAAGCAGCATAGAGATACCAAGAGGCATCTCCAAACACTATACTTGACATTCACATAGAACAGAATTCTGTAGCTAAGGATTCTAGCTTTATCATTCTAGGTTCTTTACTGTAGATGCAGAAGCCACATTTCCTTCATTCTGGGATGGAAACAGCAGAGAGATGACTGATGACCGCTGTCTGACTCAGCCTCTCTGGGAAAGGGGGATACCTAGTCAGTTGTACAACTGAATGCATTCAACTCTGAATCAGAGGGGTGCAGGGGGCTGCCTTAATTGACATCCACATCTTCGGCACTAGGGGAATAGTGGCCTAATTACCTTGTTCAGGGGCAGAACGACTGATTTGCACCTTGTCAGCTCAGGGATTCGATCCAACAACCTTTCGGTTAATGACCCAACGCTCCTACCCTCCAGGCCACCTGCCACCTCTGCTTATGAAGTTAACTTCCTCAATCTTCAAAATGTTCTTCATAAAGTTATACTGGTGATCATATATCATATCATATATAATATTGGTGATCTATGTATCTCAGATATGGTGAGCTCTATGGGGGACTGTAAATTATATGGATATAATAAAGTGTTGTGGTCCAGTTCAGGTTAAGGTAGATGGGTGCTGAGCTTCCTAAAGTGGTAAACTATTCAAGTGTCCTCTCTCTATATTACCCTGCATTAGCAGTTTACCATTTGACCAACCAGCTTTAAACCTCTTCTCCACCTCCTAAACCTCTCCAAACCTGGATGAATTTAGCAAGCTATGTAAAATGTATAACAGTTTCTACCAATGTACTAGGACCTCAGCATACAGAAACAGAGCTGATAGGATGTTCTGTTCATTGTTGAGAAGAAGGGGTGAGAGTTTAATCTCCTGTGGAATATGAGCTGCCTCTCCATACTAATAACTCCCTCTCACTGTCATGACATGATGAGAGCTCACCCACTGGAATATGTATCACTCTCAACCATGTCTGACTTCTTCACCACATTAACATGTTCAACTACAGATATACCTCTTGTTTATATAACGAAAGCCTCTACTCAATTAGAGCACTGGGGGTGAAAAGAAGAGCGGGAACACAACATAAATACACACACTCTCTCTCTCTCTCTCTCTCTCACTCAAGGGCAAGAGATACAGCATGTGATTATCTGTATTTGAGGTAATGAGATACAAATTCTAATTGTGACAAAGATCTAGCAGAGTGCTGCATCAGTAGATACTTACAGAAACACCACAGTCATTAACACGTGAATTTAGATTAGATGGGGGATGGGGTATTTTTCATTCATACAGCTTTGTTTCTCACCTCCATCTATTTCTGAATTCCCACATTAATTACTGCTTGCTTTTTTACCTTTAATCCTCCCTATTGATCATATAGGGCATCACATTACAATGCATAATAACTGAGGTTTAGCCTATAGTTCCAGGCCAATCAACAGAGGTAGAATATAGTTAGTGAGGGAATTTGAGTGCTATTTAAGGCTAGCCACTCTCAACCCCAACCTACCGGTACTGTGGCCTTACTAGGACCTAGTTGTGTGGGACAAGCTGCATTCATCCACACTCAGATCCAGGAGGGGCCCGACGGTTTGATCTGCTCTGAGGTCATAATAGACATGTTGATCAGCAAGCTGTGCAAACACACAGAACCCGATTAAGCTTTGGGGATTCTGATATTGGAGGTCTGTGGATGCTGCCAACAGGTCTGGACCTGTTGGAGTGGAACCAGTCAAATTTGTGTCTATACTGAGCAAAGGGTAAAGGGTTATTACAATGTTGTGATACGTTAATGTCCCTTTGATTTTAGGAGATTATGGAATTGTTGCATGATGTTATTGCATGTTTATCTAATGGAGGGCATTACGAGGTATGATGTTGAGCTGTTGATGTTATACTGAACCATTTTGTTTTTCTGTTATTGTTAACACAGGAATACAAACACCCTGTAAACATAAGACATACTCTTTCCACTGCTGCTGTTGCTAACTTTTTTAGGGTGACATGGAACTGTGAGCTATGGCATCCTGAGACATCCTGTGTGTTACGAGTAAGAATGCTCTGAGGTTGCGTAGTAGAGTAATACGGTTGTGGCCGCAGACGGTGAGACCAGGCCAGGTGGTCCTCTGGGGCCTGGCAGTGAGGTGGGGGGCGAGGAGGAGGACGGGGGGTTGGTCCGAGGGAGAGTTATCCTGCTGCCTCACTGAACACCAAATCAAACCAGATGGACTCATTTATGGCCAACTAGCTTCAGTATTGTGAGTGGAGTCTGACTCACCTAACACAATTAGACCTTTTATATTTATTCAGAGGAAAGCCAACAGCTGTAAACCTAGCTATGTTTTGGAGGGGATTTAACCACACTCCCCCAAGAGAGTTAGAGTCACAATCGTGAGCATGCTCATGGAGGCAGAGTAAGGGACTGGAAGACAAATAAGTTGGAGAACTGGAATAAGCAAGCAGAATATGTATGGGGTTATGTATATGTGTGCATGCGTGGGTGTATGAGCACTGGGTAACCATAGATACAGTGCATTCGGAAAGTATTGACCCCTTCCCTTTTTCCACATTTTGTTACGTTACAGTCTTATTCTAAAATTTTTTTTTTTTTAAATACCATAAACAGGTATTTAGAAATGTTTGCTAATTGATTAAAAATAAAAAACAGAAATACCATATTTACATAAGTATTCGGACCCTTCGCTATGAGACACGAAATTGAGCTTAGGTGCATCCTGTTTCCATTGACCATCCTTGAGATGTTTCTACAACTTGATTGGAGTCCACCTGTGGGGAATTCCATTGATTGGACATGATTTGGAAAGGGCGGAAGCCACTCTTCAGTAAAAGCACATGACAGTCTGCTTGGAGTGTGCCAAAAGGTACCTAAAGGATTCTCAGACCATGAAAAACAAGATTATCTGGGCTGATTAAACCAAGATTGAACTCTTTGGCCTGAATGCCAAAAGTCCCGTCTGGAGGAAACCTGTCACCATCCCTACGTTGAAGCATTGTGGAGGTAGGGTCATGCTGTGGGGATGTTTTTCAGCGGCAGGGACTGGGAGACTAGTCAGGATCGAGGGAAAGATGAATGGAGAAAAGTACAGCGAGATCCTTGATGAAAACCTACTCCAGAGCACCCAGGACCTCAGGCTAGGGCGAAGGTTCACCTTCCAACAGAACAACGACCCTAAGCACACAGACAAGACAACGCAGGAGTGGCTTTGGGACAAGTCTCTGAATGTCCTTGAGTGGCCCAGACAGAGCCCGGACTTGAACCCGATCGAACATCTGTGGAGAGACCTGTATTGCAACGCTCCCCATCCAACCTGACAGAGCTTGAGAGGATCTGCAGAGAAGAATGGGAGAAACTCCTCAAATACAGGTGTGCCAAGCTTTTAGTGTCATACCCAAGAAGACTTGAGGTTGTAATCGCTGCCAAAGGTGCTTCAACAAAGTACAGAGTAAAGGGCCGGAATACTTATGTACATTTTATATTTCAGGTTTTTATTTTATTTATACATTTGCTAAAAATTCTAAAAACCTGTTTTTGCTTGTCATTATGGGTTATTGTGTGTAGATTGATGACGGGATAAAAACAACATAATCAATTTTTAATAAGGCTGTAACGTAACAAAATGTGGAAAAAGTCAAGGGCACTGAATACTTTCCGAATGCACTGTAACTGAGCTGATTGGGATAACTGTTTGAAATGGGGTTTACAGAGTGTTCGGTTTGGATTCGGAATTTTGGGGAAATGGTCAAATGGATTGATTAGGCTGAATTTACGTATAAATGTGGGATTATAAAAGGAAAGCCTGCATTTACAACAGTGAGTGGCCCCACACACACAAAACAAGGGTTGGTCTGGCGTTGGATATCCCATTGCTAAATGCTTCTTTCCACTGTGGAGGCAGAGGGATTGGTGAGCGTTCTGTTACTGAGTGCTGTTGATGAGAGCGATTGAGTCCTGCATTGAGTCCTCTTTCATACCTCTCTCTCTCTCCTCTAATCGCTCTCTCCGTCACTTACTCTGCCTTTGCTTGCCTTCTTTCGTGATGGTCCACTTCACTTAGCCCATAAACAACGCCCCATCCCCCTCCACACCTTCATATTTCTCCCTCCCTACGAACACAAACCGGGCTCTGCTGTGTTTCTACCTCCAAGTCATACTGGACCGTTTGCCAGCACAATTATAATTAGTTGAAGAGCTGTAGCACAGCATGACATTTCCCTAATACGTCTTCATCTGAGCCGTGTGTGAGTACTGTAAGTAGGTTATTGAGACTGTTGAAATGATAATGTGCTCATTATACCCTTATTCAAACAAAGTCGGATTTTATCCTGAGTATGATTTCAGCTATGTTCTAGACAGAGTTGTCTAAATTGAGCTATCATAGCTGGGCAGAAAGGAAGACAGAGACATATGATATTAGCAAGCTAAAACGTGCAGTTTGAGGAACGTACACATATAGTGGCTGTTTCACAAGCTGAGCATATCAGTACAGACAAATGTTTACCTCACTGGTTTGTTACTGCACTATTGGACATTACCTCCTAATGGTGGGGATGTTTGAATTGAATTTAGGAGGGGACCTCTCAGTTTGTTGCAGTCAGCCACCAACCATGGCTGAGCTTCATTTGAGTGCCTCTCAATGAATACGCCTCTAATTGTCCCTGCATTGCTTATTAGCACTGCCAATCCCAATGTGAGTGGAAAGACAGAACAATTTTCCCATTATTACAGGAGTAGAAAATAGAGGAGAGCCGAGGGGACTGGGGAGTCCTGCCTCTCATGAGATGGCTTCATCTCCAAGTTCAAAAACACAGGAGGGATGGAGTGAGGGGCGCTCACATATACTGTATACCAGAGGAGGCTGGTGGGAGGATCTATAGGAGCCAAAATCATATTTTCCCTAACTCTAACCCTAACCTTAACCTTAACCTTAACCTTAACCCCAAAATCTAACCTTAACCCTAACCCTAGATCCTAACCCTTACCCTAAAACTAACACTAGCTCCTAACTCTAACCCTAAAACTAACCCTAGCTCCTAACCCAACACCCTGAACCTCATTCTAACCCTAACACTAATTCTAACCTTAACCCTAAACCCCCTAGAAATAGCATTTGACCTTGTGGGGACAAACACAATGTTTTGGTTAAGGTTAAGGTTAAGGTTAAGGTTAAGGTTAGAGTTAGGGAAAATACGATTTTGAATGGGACTGAATTTCGTGTCCCCACAAGGTTAGTTGTACAATTGTGTGTGTACGAGTTTGTGTGCATGTGGACATGACGTGTGTGTGTGTGTGTGTGTGTGTGTGTGTGTGTGTGTGTGTGTGTGTGTGTGTGTGTGTGTGTGTGTGTGTGTGTGTGTGTGTCTGTGTGTGTGTGTGTGTGAAGGAGAGTCTGCCATGACTAACGTCTCCATACAGAGTTACTCATTTACTCACAATTATAGAACACAATCACAAATATCATTATCCACCAAGGACATTTTGTATTTTGGGGAACAATCGAGTCAACTTAAAAGGAAAGTATTATATCAGTTTAATCGCCATAATAGCTTTTGATTTTGTCAAGCCCAATGAAGTACAGCACAATTCACAAAGCTCAAAGGCTCTTGTCTGTAACATACTAATTCCACACACATTATGCAAACAATTCACACACATAGGTCTCATTTCCAGATATGCGTCTCCCTCTCTCTCTGCCGTCACTGAGGTCCTGAACAGTAGAGAATAAGCAAATAGACTGAGAGATTAAAAACCAAGATGTTGGAATGACTGTTGGAGTGGAGTAGCAGATCTCTTATCTTCTACTACCTCTCTAAACCTTTGGTACGGCTCACACAGAGATGACAAACCACAAACTGAATTCTTTAGTGGAGTGTAGAAACACGTATACAGTGGTTTGACTTGCCGGCCTTGAGCATGAAACACCCCCACCCCCACCACACACACACACAGACACACACCCTACCGTGTCCCCCTATGGTCTGTGTGGGCACTGATAAGGTGTGGAGGTGCCCCATGGTTCAGTGAGGTGGGTCTCAATGGGGGTTAGCTGGAGAGAACCCTTGGTCCTTCGCTGGCATTTCCAAGGTGGGGAGGCAGCATGGAGGAGGCAGCATGGAGGATGCAGCATGGAGGAGGCAGCATGGAGGAGGCAGCATGGAGGAGGCACTCAGGCTCTGCTTATCATCCCAGAGACCAAGGCACAGACACTCAGCAGAGTCATGGGGAGTTGGCCTGCGGCCTTACTGCGCTAGCATCACCACCCTGAATCATGCAGACCTTTCCCCCAAACCCTGAGCGCTGCTTGGCTGGGGCCTCTGTCAGTGTCACACACTCCCAGGAAAACCAAAGTCCCATGCACTCTCTGAGGTGCAGACTGGCCCCTGAATCAGGCCAGCACATATCTAACCCCAGTCTGAAATTATATCTCTCTCTGAAATGCTGCCTCCTTATATCTCTCTCCATGCTGCCTCCTCCATGCTGCATCCTCCATGCTGCCTCCTCCATGCTGCCTCCCCACCTTGGAAATGCCAGCGAAGGCCGGCAAGTCAAACCACTGTATACGTGTTTCTACACTCCACTAAAGAATTCAGTTTGTGGTTTGTCATCTCTGTGTGAGCCGTACCAAAGGTTTAGAGAGGTAGTAGAAGATAAGAGATCTGCTACTCCACTCCAACAGTCATTCCACCATCTTGGTTTATCAAGAATATTTCAAGTATAGCTTTTTTCCATCTTCGTAACATTGCAAAAATCAGACATGTTTTGTCCAAAAATGATGCGGAAAAGCTAATCCATGCTTTTGTCACTTCTAGATTAGATTACTGCAATGCTCTACTCTCCGGCTACCCGGATAAAGCACTAAATAAACTTCAATTAGTGCTAAACACGGCTGCTAGAATCCTGACTAGAACCAAAAGATTTGATCATATTACTCCCGTGCTAGCCTCTCTACACTGGCTTCCTGTTAAGGCTAGGGCTGATTTCAAGGTTTTACTGCTAACCTACAAAGCATTACATGGGCTTGCTCCTACTTATCTCTCAGATTTGGTCCTGCCGTACATACCTACACGTACGCTCCGGTCACAAGACGCAGGCCTCCTTATTGTCCCTAGAATCTCTAAGCAAACAGGTGGAGGAAGGGCTTTCTCCTATAGAGCTCCATTTTTATGGAATGGTCTGCCTATCCATGTGAGAGACGCAGACTCTGTCTCAACCTTTAAGTCTTTACTGAAGACTCACCTCTTCAGTATGTCCTATGATTGAGTGTATTCTGGCCCAGGGGTGCAAGGGTGAACGGCAAGGCTCTGGAGCGACGAACCACCCTTGCTGTCTCTGCCTGGCCGGTTCCCGTCTCTCCATTGGGATTCTCTGCCTCTGACCCTATTACGGGTGCTTTCCATGCCATTCCTAGTAGGAGTGCGTCACTTCCTGTCCGGTTTGTCGCCCCCTCTGGCTTGTGCAGTGGAGGGGATCTTTTGTGGACTATACTCAGCCTTGTCTCAGGGTAGTAAGTTGGTGGTTGTTGATATCCCTCTATTGGTGTAGGGGCTGTGCTTGGCAGAGTGGGTGAGGTTATATCCTGCCTGGTTTGGCCCTGTCCGGGGGTATTGTCTGGGTATTGTCGGAGGGGGCCACAGTGTCTCCTGACCCCCCCTGTCTCAGCCTCCAGTATCTATGCTGCAATAGTCTATGTGCCGGGGGGCTAGGGTCAGTTTGTTAAATCTGATGTTATTATCCGGTGTCTTGTGTGAATTTAAGTATGCTCCCTCTAATTCTCTCTCTCTCCCACTCTACCTCCTCTCCCGGAGGACCTGAGCCTACCCAGAGGACCATGCTTCAGGACCACCTGTCCTGATGACTCCTAGCTGTCCCCAGTCCACCTGGTCGTGCTGCTGCACCGGTTTCAACTCCTCTGCCTGCGGTTATGGAACCCTGACCTGTTCATTGGACGTGCCACCATGTCCCAGACCTGCTGTTTTCACCTCGCTCTCGCTCTATTGCACTGAAAAACCAAGTGACATTCACTCCTGATGAATTTACCTGTTGCAACCTCCACAACTACTTTTATTATTATTTGACCCTGCTGGTCATCTATGAACATTTGAACATCTTGGAGAAAGAACTGGCCTTAATGGCCATAAATTGTTATAATCTCCACCCGGCACAGCCAGAAGAGGACTGGCCACCCCTCAGAGCCTGGTTCCTCTCTAGGTTTCTTCCTAGGTTTTGCCTTTCTAGGAAGTTTTTCCTAGCCACCGTGCTTCTACATCTGCATTGCTTGCTCTTTGGGGTTTTAGGCTGGGTTTCTGTATAGCACTTTGTGACATCGGCTGATGTAAAAAGCGCTTTATAAATAAATTTGATTGATTGATTGAAATGCCAGAGCACCTGACCATGCAGTGACATTCCAGCTGCTACGCCACTTCTGATCGGCATCATCCTCTCCTGCTTATGTACAATACATGACTTCAGCTCAGACAAACCTTCATGCACTGACTTAAGTGGAAGTGTGTAATGGTAAAATGATACTACAGATGTAGGATCTTAATTTGACCCATGGAATAGCAGGGGTCCAGACCCAGAGGCTGGGATAGCAGGGGTCCTACCCCATAGGCCGGGATAGCAGGGGTTCAACCCCATAGGACCGGAATAGCAGAGGTCCAACCCCATAGGCCAGGATAGCTGGGGTCCAACCCCATAGGCCGGGATCGAAGGGGTCCAGCACCATAGGCCGGGAAGTCCGGGACCATGCTGAGTTCAGTCCCAACGTGGCAGTGCTCAAACTGTCAGAGCTCCCCTGGAAGACTTGCTCTCTTATTTTAAGGACTTCAATTAGAGAGCTTGGCTGGGATGGTGTGAGTTAACTTTAATGGGCAATTAGGGATAGTGTGCCTTGAAATCATGCCCTTTTGAGGAGTGGGAGAAGGCATTCATTACACATGGCTGAAAATCTAGAGCAGAGCACAGTGTGCTGCTGGTGGTGTAGAGAAGAATATCACATCTGTGAGCTATTATCAAAGGCTACAGTGATACTGTATGATTGACACTCTAGACAACAATGGGAAAACTAAAACTTTAAGGTGGTGAATGTGAGGCCAAGGGAGTCAACCCAACCACGCCACGGAACACATTTTAGTGTTCAAAACTTTAACTGAACTATATACACTCAATTCTTTAGGGATAAAAATTGAGTGACGAGAGAGACTGATATACGATCTCAGTCATTCGTCTAAATTGGACAAATGTCCTTTAATGAGGCCCACTCGTCTCAGCTGTGAAAGACCTCCACAATAGGGTTGAATAGAGGGGAGGCCCGCACTGTGTGAGTGTGAGTGTGTGTGTGTGTGTGTGTGTATGTGTGTGTGTGTGTGTGTGTGTGTGTGTGTGTGTGTGTGTGTGTGTGTGTGTGTGTGTGTGTGTGTGTGTGTGTGTGTGTGTGTGTGTGTGTGTGTGTGTGCGTGTGTTTGTGTGTGTGTGTGTGTGTGTGTGTGTGAGAGAGAACGAGGGGGAGAGAGAGAGAGCGAGTACGAGGGGGAGAGAGAGAGATGAGGGGGAGAGAGAGAACGAGGGGGAGAGAGAGAATGAGGGGGAGAGAGAGAGAACGAGGGGGAGAGAGAGAGAATGAGGGGGAGAGAGAGAGAACGAGGGGAGAGAGAGAGAACGAGGGGGAGAGAGAGAGAACGAGGGGAGAGAGAGAGAGAACGGGGGGTAGAGAACGAGGGGGAGAGAGAGAGAACGAGGGGAGAGTGAGAGAGAACGGGGGGTAGAGAACGAGGGGGAGAGAGAGAGAGAATGAGGGGGAGAGAGAGAGAGAATGAGGTGGAGAGAGAACGAAGTGGAGAGAGAGTGAGAACGAGGGGGAGAGAGAGAGAATGAGGTGGAGAGAGAGAACGAGGTGGATAGAGAGAGAGAACGAGGTGGAGAGGGAGAGAACGAGGTGGAGAGAGAGAGAGAATGAGGGGGAGGGGGAGAGAACGAGGTGGAGAGAGAGAGAATGAGGTGGAGAGAGAGAGAGAGAGAGAGAGAGAGAGAGAGAGAGAGAGAGAGAGAGAGAGAGAGAGAGAGAGAGAACGAGGGGGAGAGAGAGAGAGAACGAGGGGGAGAGAGAGGGAGAACGAGGGGGAGAGAGAGAGACAACGAGGTGGAGAGAGAGAGAGAACGAGGGGGAGAGAGAGAGAATGAAGTGGAGAGAGAGAACGAGGTGGAGAGAGAGAGAGAACGAGGGGGAGAGAGAGAGAGAACAAGGGGGAGAGAGAGAGAACGAGGGAGAGAGAGAGAGAACGAGGGGGAGAGAGAGAGGGAATGAGGTGGAGAGAGAGAGAGAATGAGGGGGAGAGAGAAAGAGAGAACAAGGGGGAGAAAGAACGTGTTGCATCTGCTCCTCATTAACAGAGCGCTAATGAATGCACGTGTGTTCCACCTGGTTCCAGTGAGAGGGGGTTGGAACACACAATAACTAAACCTGCCGATGAAGTCTTGGCCTTTCACAACACTTCTTCTGAGAAATAATAGAACTCTGTCTCAAGAGGTAGAGACTATAGTGCTGTGGAACAGAGGTGTATGAAGTTGCCAGTAGAAGCTGATCTATGGTAATTTTTGGATTTCTCATCTCACTGGTTAAAATGAGGATTAGGGGAGCGTATTCTGATTTTAGATCTGTCTACAGATCCTGAGGAACAGCCTCATGCTTGGTGTCGTAAGAGCCTCTGAAGTCTAACAGTGGGGGACAGGAAGACATGGGTGGAACTATCTAAATAAGGTCATCACTATGCTGTGTGAGAATAGACCACTGAACCATCAGCATCCCACCCTGAGTTCCATTTACAAACAGGCCACAGCCCATCTCAGAGCAGCATCTGTCCCCTGTCTCTCAGGTGGGAATAACATTACTCCCCCTGGGGGTCTCCAGTCTGTCTTGTTTTGTATCGATACAACAGCCTGTCATTGAGATAGGGGCTGGTGTCACTGAGATAGGGGCTGGTGTCACTGTGATACCCTGGTGTTCACTGAGATAGGGGCTGGTGTTCAGGGCAGATACCCTGGTGTTTACTGTGATGCACTGGTGTTCAGGGCAGATACCCTGGTGTTCACTGTGATACCCTGGTGTTCAGGGCAGATACCCTGGTGTTCAGGGCAGATACCCTGGTGTTCAGGGCAGATACTATTTAAAAGAGTTTGGGGTTATGAGAGGGAGCAAACACAAACATCAGCCTGCACAAACATGATAGCACAACCTGCATCATGCATGTATACACACTCACACACACACACGCACATGCACGCACGCGCACGCACACACACACACACACACACACACACACACACACACACACACAAACATACCCTAACAAATGTACACACACATATACAAATCTACAACTTGTTGTTAATATCAGACTTTTGGCAAAACCTTTGCTTGCGCATCCATTCTGTTGTAGACATGTGTGATGGGAGTAAAGTGAGTGTGTTATTGTGTGTGGGGGTGGGGGGGGGGGCGGGGGGGGGGGGGGGGGGGGCGGTTAGGTGGTGTTAAGTCAAGCAGGAACCCTCAATGTTGCTAATTTATTTACAGATTTAATTAGATGGATAGAGCCCTCACAGATATAAGAAAGAAAGGAGAGATGTTGCCAGCGTTACAGCACTTTAATTATGGTACCAGGCTCCTGATCCCTGTGCGCTCCTGTCTGGGGAACCAGTTAATTAAAATCCTCATTATTTTACTTTTAATTAGTTCACCCCCCTTTTGTTTCCTTTCACCATATGGCCGTGTTCCGTGGTCAAATTAACGTAATTGAGCTAATTAAGCCGATCAGTTTTAATTATTCAAAGCGTTCTGATTGGGCAGGGAACTTTTCTCCTCTCTCTATTTATCTCCCTTTCTCTCTGTCTCTCTCTCTCTCGTTTCTTGTGTGAGGCTCATTGTTGTAAAGTAGTTTTTTCTTTGTCATTAAGTCTGTTCACTGTTGTTTTAGCAGACAGGACAGTTTTATGGTCGCAAGAAGGATTCTTAGCATAGTTACAATTCCTTAGGCAACAGTACATACATACTTAATGAATAGGCCTAATGTAAAAAAAGAAAAAACAGATGGTGTTTTTTACTGGAAACCTGTTACCATAAATGTTATGCATGTCTGTAGGCGGATATCACCTCAGCTTGCATGCCTGTCTATCAACACGGACCCCCTTTCAGCAGAGTCTCTGGCTCTGTTCCTGACAGTGACCACATGCACATACCTCTCTAACATAGTGTATTCTCACTGGAACATATTTAACAGCAGCCAGACTGCTTGAGCTGAGAGGAATTAAATGGTGTCTGTATGTCTGTCTCTTAACTCAGCACATTGTCAGATTGCTCCAAACCCTCTCCTTGGCCTCTCAACAGATCATGAGACAGATATGATCTTCCTGCCAGTCCTGCTGGCACAGAGACAGTGGATCATCATCACATGGCAGCTTGACACAGAGAATCCATCTTGGATCTGTATCAGAGGAGTGGCTGGGCAGAAGGACACCACTCAGACCCTCTCTTCCTCTTCATCCGCTTGTAAAAAATATCCTGGCTCATTTCTATCTCTCTTCAGATAGTGTGAGGCGTAGAAGCTAAGGCAATTACACTCATCTGCATGTGTTAATATGATTAATTAGTGAGTATAAACACTTTCCTATAACAGAAGCTGAGTTAGATGGTGAGCCACACACCTGCAAAGTCTCTGATAAAAAACAACGCCTCATGGCAAAGAGTTTTTTTTATGAGACCTGCTAATTGGCATCTGAAAATGCTGGGCTAATTAGTGATATGCAGATGAGGCCTGATTGATTTGAATGCAAAGTGTAACGTGGAGCAGTGGTATTCAGATGGTGCAGAGGTTTTATTTCCTCACTATCTAGATATTTGTAATTGTGATAATTTGCATACGTTAATGAATTTACGTGATACTTTTCAATCAAACGTGGAATACATAATTGATGCAGTATCAGCACCTACCATGACAAGTAGGACTTCTTAAATAGCTAAGCATGTTAAGGTGCAATTTTGATTGCTGCCATGCTCCTAGCAAAGGTGTGAAAGTACAGACCTCATTTGAAGCACAGCAGATGCTATCGACTGATTCACTCTAACTGTATTTCTTAAAGCCTTAATCACTCAGGTCTACAAACCCATGTCTGACTATATAGGCTACAGATTTGTTATATCCAGTTTTACATTTCATCAAACAGGCAAATTCAAGAATGTTTAAGCAAGTTAGCCAATGCAGATCCTAACAGAAATCAAAGCTCATTCTATTGAACAACCACGAGCAGCAGAGGGGTAATGGAAAAGCTCTGGATTGTCTCTTTTAATTGCAACATGGTAAACCGTCCAAGCATCAGATTGATGTTGCGTTTTTTTCTTCTTCTACACGCTGGCTGGATGCGTAGGAGCCCCTCCCTTTAATTAGGCCGGCTCCCAGATTAGTCTTTAATAAAGTCAGCCACGGGATATGGCCAAAGTTCAGCCTCCCAGGAGCAGGAATTGCACCAGGCAGCACAGATACACCACTCATGTTTAATTGCTTCTGTAAATGGTCAGGACTCTAGCCCTCTAATTCCATTCCTCAGGGTAATCAGGCATGCTTTCACCATACAGGGCTGGAGGGAGCTATGCAGCACAAAGAGGGAGGAAATGCCACACCAACTGGGAAGTAGCTTACCATGTAATACCACAAGACCCTTGTCATGTAACCAACTGCACATAGGCTTCAATTACTTCAGTTCACCTCATGTTATGGTAAAGTCTTTTAATAGCATTTCTTGTCTCCATCTGATAATTTCACATATTGAACAGGCATCAATAATTCAATTGAATGCAACATTAATTCAGGAGATAGAACTCTACTGGGAAAAACACAACACCGTCATAAAAAGAAGAATGGGCATTTATCTTCTTCCTTGACTTCAGCCCATTCCATATGATGGTCAAACATCACAGAGTAACAGATGAGAGGCCATTGAGAGGGATTCTGAGTTCATCATCTAAGCGATATGATATTCCTGACAATAAAGTTAACCACAGCAATGCCACTGTGAGTTTTAGTGCGAAGGTCGAAAAAGCTTAATTTTGTCTGCTTTATTCTTCTTGGAGAGGGTCCAGGCCATACCCTTAAAACTCATGGCAAGATTTGTCCACAAGCACCAAAGTTCTGGATATGCACAGAATTGGGGGGTCCCTTACTTACAGTACAACATGTAACCTCAATCCTAAAATAGTTAATGTGCTCCATATTGTCTTTGATGGGCAGACCAGCACTGTATCACACACAACTCACCATGACGGTGTATTTGTACACTGTCTCAAGCATGGATATGCACAACACATCCTGCAAGTAAAAATAACCTCCTGGTCAAAGAGACAAGATGGTGGATGGTGATGAGGATCCACAACAACAGTATCAGGAGCAGGGTGAGCAGGGATGGAGAGACCTCTGGAGACAAGAGAAGGATGAAGGCACAGCACACCGCTCTACCCACTCAGCACACCTACAGACAAGAGCAGGGGGGGGAATAGAATGTTAGCTACTAGACAGTAGTGTTTGTGTGTGAAAGATGTATGAAAGTGTGAAAGGCTCCATGGTCCTGGTCCCCCGCTCACCTTCTGGTCAGGCAGCACAGTGTTACTCTGGAGTGGGGGCAGGTGGCTGCTGAGCAGTGCAGCCCCTGGCCGGTCGTGCTCACAGAAGACAGTGCCGTTGACATAGTGGAAGCGGTCACCTGGCACCAGTCTGTTTCTACAGGTGGCACAGGTGAAACACTAGGGATAAAAGACAGACACAGGAGTTAGAACTCTCATCTCAAACGTGCCAAGTCCAGTGTAGTTAGCAAACGCTAAACTCCAACATACAAGGTAACTTTAGGACAGTGTATATAGGCATCTTATTTCAAGTATACATCTACTGGTTTCACACAAACAACTGTTACAAATGCACTGATGGTGACAGACACTCACATCTGTGAGACACTTACTGCCAGGGAGTCTCACCTTGAGATGGTACACATTGCCCTGTGCCCTCATAACCATCTCATTGGCCGGGATGGACTGGCCACAGGTGCTGCATGCCCCACTGTGCCCGAACAACCTGCGGACACAAAGCGGAGCCAGATCAGTCTCAGTGCCCTAGCCTGGGAGATAAAGTCTACATCCTCCCCCTCCTGCCCTCTCCCCAGAGCCCCATAGGACCTCACCTGATATAGTCGCTCCTACACAGGATCATGCCTCCTTTACTGTAGCAGGTGGTGCCAATGTCACCCAGCTGGGCGTGGCAGCAGGAACACTTGAGGCAGCGTGTGTGCCAGTAGCGCTCCATGGAGAAGAGCAGGAAGCGGTCTGCGATCTTACCCCCGCATCCTGCACACGACCTAGGGGGTGAAGCCACACCGCCACCCAACTGACTGTTCACCATGCTGGGCCCTCAGGAGCTCCTGAAAACAAAGACATTGTTGACACTTAAGCTACATGGCAAAGGTAGCATGCTGTTACAATGACCCTCATGTACAATGTCAAGCAGGGAGCCCCCAATTATCTACTACCGGAAGGGGTCAAGTTATCCACAAGTCCAAACAGGTGACCATTAAAGCATCCATGCATTGGCAATTGGAATCCAAGAGTTTTAACTAAGTACAGTATTTAGTCAACACGCTCGTGTGTCATTATATCTTCAGACAAAGGAATTCCCCACACGTTTACTTTCTGTATGTTTGTTAGTTCAAGAACATGAAGCTCCTACAGGACAAGCCAGGTAAGCTGTAAATTGAGGTTTTAATAATAATACCCCGTATTAAGTGGTTGGGTGCAGGATTTATTTTTATTACAAATACGAAGCAGACAAGGTATATATTGCAAATGTTAATTTTCCTGCATCACAACTCACCGAAAACGTAGAAAGTCCACACAAAATATGTTCAATGATTGAACAAAATAGGCTACATTATACAAAAAACTATAACATAGAATTTATAACACGTTTTATGACAATCCAAGAAAATAACACCCGTTTAACCTGCCATTATACCTACAGGTATCACAATATATAACCAGGACCTTATTCAACATAGAAAAGTGTTCTGTCTGAAAAGATAGCACAGCTCCCTTGTCTTGTGGAATATACATCGGTAGTATTTTAAATATATATATATATATATATATATATTGTGATACCTGTAGGTATAATGGCAGGTTAAACGGGTGTTATTTTCTTGGATTGTCATAAAACGTGTATATATATATATATTTAAAATACTACCGATTTATATTCCACAAGACAAGGGAGCTGTGCTATCTTTTCAGACAGAACACTTTTCTATGTTGAATAAGGTCCTGGTTACGAATAGTATCACATACAGTGAAACACAGAAGTGTCAGAGTGATGCCCGTGCAAGGAAAACAACAACAGTCTCAAAAAAAGGAGACTCTCGGGATGAACTTCTAACCATCATGCAACAGCGAATCAACATGAGGTAAAAATAGCCTGTATATAAATGTATATTTAATGGAATAAAAATTAATTTGAACATTACGGTAAGTAATTTGGTCATCAAAATAGCGCATTAAGAACAGAAGATGCTCACCTTGATGTGCGTTCCAGAGGATTCAGACGTTGAGAAGTTTAGTTGTAAAAAACAAAACAATGGACCACAGCGAATGATGTTTTAACAATAGTTAAACCGTGAAGAACTAGCGCTTCTATTATATCCATATGCCACAAATAAAGTGACACATTTCCGAAAGGGGTCAATTAAAACGATTCAAAGCAATGTCAAAAAGGAAAAAGCGCACGTTATCAAATATGCAATGTAACTAAATTGGTTTTAAAGACATGGCATGGAACATCTTTTTGAGTCAATTGCATTTATCATTCTCTACTGTCACTAGCGTCTTTGACAGCTACACTATTTACTGAGTTGCGCAAGCGGGTATTTAATTCGCTACTTGGTGACGTTTAGAACATGCATTGTGCGCAGCCACTAGACTCTCAGGGGTGGGGTTACTGTCAATTTGATTGATGTGTTTGGAGAGCGCTAATATACATTTTCTCATTAGGTTGAACCAAACTAAACTGTTTCCAAATATGAAAATACATTCCACAATTCATATGTGCAATTAAAACGCATAGACTTTCAATAACCACTTCCACCTTCATCTTTAGTCATTTAGCACTCGCACACTTACAATTAATTTATTCGGAATCATAGAAATTAGACATTTACTAGACATTAACATTTACTTTTAATTAAGAGAAATTTGGGAGAGATGTGGCAATACATTTATTTGAATATAGTTACTATATTATTGTGTAGGTTAAATTTTGTATTTTTGTATCATATCTCTCCTAGTAAATAAAATAGCTGGGGGTAAATAATAATACCTGGAAAATAAAACATGTCCAAATAAGACTGAATCCTATTATTATGAATGTTATCAGTGTAGGCCAAATACACAGTGGTTAAATTGACCTTTGGTTAAAGGGAGAGCCCTACTCAACCCTAACCCTACTCCTAGCTTCATGTCCACACCCCGGCTCAACCTAACCTGCACTGCTTGCTACGTGCCAGTAGAGGACAGTGTTCTCTCGTGTTGTAGGCCTACTGTCTACTCATCAGAGGGCACTGAACAGGGAGAACTTCAGTGTACTGAAAAACTGTGTTGCAGAAAATGTCCACCCAGTTTAGGTAGTTTTCCCTAGAAATGTTACATTTTGTAAAATGTAAAGATATGCTTTAGAGTTATATGGCGGGACAAGTTAAATGTTGTGTTTTACACAATATATCTCAGACTGCAGCACTGAACTTCTAGAACCTTTACATTTTGTTGAAACCTGAATCCTGGGCCTCCCGAGTGGCGCAGCGGTCTAAGGAGTCACTACAGACCCGTGTTCGATCCCAGGCTGTGTAACAGCCGGCCGTGACCGGAGACCCATGAGGCGCAACACAATTGGCCCATCGTCGTCCAGGTTAGGGGAGGGTTTGGCCGGCCGCCTGCAAGTTGACTTCGGTCGCCAGTTGTACAGTGTTTCCTCCGACACATTGGTGCAGCTGGCTTCCGGGTTAAGCGAGCAGTGCGGCTTGGCAGGGTTGTGTTTCGGAGGACGCATGGCTCTCGACCTTCGCCTCTCCCGAGTCCGTACGAGAGTTGCAGGGATGGGACAAGACTGTAACTTTTTATTAACTACCATTTGGATATGACGAAAAAGAGCTAAAAGTACTACCAAATAAATAAAACACAATCCTTTTTAGAGAGTGACATTTCTGTCAGGGAGAATGCAACAAAAGATAAACGTGTTTGTAATTGTTAATGTGGACTGGACCCTTTTGGGGATGCTATGGTTCTTTTGGAGAGTTTCTTCTACTCTGGTTAACCTTCCACCCAGGACCCCACCGTACCACCACTTCCCACAGACCCTGTTGATTTCGGACATATTTCCTTTTCTTATGTTACGACCAGTTCTCTGTGAGGCTGGACAACACCTGTAACTTCCAGTCTGGTGTCCAGGCCAATGTAAACTCCACCGCAGCAGGAGGCTATAGCCAAAACAATTCACAGGGGAGAGAACTGCATAGACTCACTGCCTTTATGAGTAATGCTAATTTCTCCGGATGCTCTGCTTTCATATAACATGTTTTAGTGTAAGTCAATGACATGACAAAGCTTCTGTTTAATGTGGACTGGACCCTTAGAAAAATCCATATCATGATGTTTTAACCCATTTTTAATGCTCTTCCCTTGTATAATCAACTATCACACAACCTCCTATAACCTCCTCCCCAGTCCTCATATTGCCATGGCTTTCACTGAAATGCAAGAGCACCTCTTTGACAGCCTTTCTGTCAAAAGTTGTCCTGGGACACCAGCTTTTAGTGTTCAATAACTCTGACAACGATACTCTTTCCCTGAATTTACAACGCCAAATAGCCCCACTAGATAAACACTAGAGACCAGTCTTTGGGGAAATGTGGTACAGTCAGAAGGGACACAGCCAATAGGAAGAATGAGGCCTTTAGTGAAGACGATGGCAGATAGTACCACAGTCTCTATGGTGATGATGGAATGCCATGTGTGCTCTGTAGGGTTTTGTCTGTCGGTGGACCAGTGAAAAAATCCAAGGAGGATGTATAGGCTTATAGGAAACCACATTTTCGCCCTATTCCCAGCCTTATCTCCAACCTTAATCTAACCTTATACTGTATGATAGATGTGTCCAAACCTGAACTTCAAACTGATAACATTGAGCAGGTGAATAGGTGATACGTTGAGATGATCTGAATCTATTAAACTGTAGGCCCGTGCTGTGATAGCCTCAGTTGCCATTTAGGAAACTGTCACACTGGAAGTCAAGTCTGTTCCAAGCCAGACCGATAGGTCTGTAGAGAGAGGTGTGATAGACAGGGGGAGGAGGTCAGGGTGGGATAGACAAGGGGAGAGATAGGGGACAGGGGGAGGAGGTCAGGGTGGGATAGACAAGGGGAGAGATCGGGGACAGGGGGAGGAGGTCCGGGTGGGATAGACAAGGGGAGAGATCGGGGACAGGGGGAGGAGGTCAGGGTGGGATAGACAAGGGGAGAGATAGGGGACAGGGGGAAGAGGTCAGGGTGGGATAGACAAGGGGAGAGATAGGGGACAGGGGGAGGAGGACGGTGTGGAATTCGGGAGGCTGCTGTGATGTTTGTGCTGCAGACCAGCCTGTATGTATAAAGACATGAGGGAACATGATCTAGGCTTGAGTACTGGCCCCGGCCACACTGGAGACCCAGTTTGTTCTCTTCGACCCCTGCCCCGGCCCCGGCCCGAACCACAAAACAACAGGCTGGCTTTCAGCACTGCTCCCCTCTCTGGGGTAGTATACTCAGCCCTAAGGTACCTCTACAAGGTAAATGTCAGACTCACCACCTTCTGTGAGCCTATACCCAAAACACAGGAGAAACTCTTGCTTGCCTCCCTTAAAGTAGCTTCCCAGACCAACCAGCCCATACGGTCATCTAAATCACCATCAACAGACACACCTATCTGAGACACACAGGTAAGATGGAGAGGGGCACGTGTTGAATGTTTTTATTCAATTATTTCAGAGGATTATTGATAAGAATTCAAACCAAATAGAATTCTTAAATATATCAAATAAAATCTTCCCTCCAGTAGAAGTCTCTATATTATGAGGCAATAAAAACACCCCGAAAAATGAGGTGATCTCCATCAATTGCCACTCCACTAAGAGTGAAGTCTGTACACTATACTCTGTCACATGACACACATACACACTCTCTGTTTCTCACCCGTTCATTATCTCTTACATAAACACTGAACTTTACACAATGTAATACACAGTTAATTACAACCATCAATGAATTTGTAGAATTATATCCTGTCCTATTTCTACCATCGATGTATCAGACTAAACACTTTATGAATGTATAGGGATTGCCCATGGTCGTCAACTCATCACATCCTTACACATTCACTGGCCTCAGTAACTTACACATTTCTATTATGACAAAAAGTCATATGTCCATCACATACATACGTATACATTCATTTTCCCTTGTTCATCTGTGGTTATAGAGGAACTTGACAATGTTAACAAATAAACCTTTTAAATAACGAGGGGGAAAAGCAGACAACCAAACTGATTAATTTACATATTTCCACCCACAAGTTCAAAATGACATCAAGAAAGTGACATCAGGCCATCCATAGTCTGTTGTGCTAAGTGCTGTCCCTCCCTCCACCAGAACAGTAAGTGACTGGGTCATCAACAGGGAAGGGACACTGGACCTGGCTGCAGAGAGCAGTTGTTCCACCACTCTCATGTCGGACAACTGGTGGAAATGTGTCAGGAAGCTTAAAGTGCAAGTGATAGTTCTGCCTGGTTGGATGGAGCAGGCACCTAGCCGAGGCTCCCTCTCCCATAGTCTGGCGCTGGTGCAGGAGGGAGAGGATGGTGTCCAGGAAGGGGCTGAAAGGCAGGGCTATCTCTGGTGCAGAGGGTGGGTGGAAGATGGGGAGAGGTTAGCATGCCCCAGCCCTGTCTAGTGTGTCAAGGCTGGGGTTGGGCATCCTCCTAAGCCTGCCTCAGTGCCTGAAGTTGTGGATGTCATTGTGCAGGCTGACAGAGGGCCTTGAGGGGGCACTGTGATTGTGACAGCTCTTCTTGCAGTTGCAGCGCTGGATCCACATGACGTTGCGTGTGAAGCCCTCTCCGTCGGGACAGTGGAAGCGCAGGCGGACGGTGCGGGTCAGTGAGGGGGTGCAGCATCGCCCGTCCGTACAGGAGCCACAGGTGCGAGGCCGATGGCTGCGTGTCGTGGAGCAGCCAGCAAAGTTGATCTTGATTGGCTCCTGGGGGCGCACTGTACGCTGGCACCTCTTTACTCTCTGGACAGTCAACAAACAGAGTTAGACAACTGAGCTATGTATTCCACAATAAATTGTAATATTGCAAAAGTTCTTATCATAAAAAATTGAATATAAAATGTTCTATGTGCACTAACGCAATTTTCCACAAACATATCAGACATTGAGTGGAGTCTCATTTTACCTTGGTTGCTGGGTTAAGTTGCAGGTCACATTGGCGGACCTGACACAGTCGCGTCTCTCTGACCAGTCGACACTCTGGGTTGTTATTGGTCACCCGGCTTGAGATGCCCATCCCGCACGTGGTGGAACATTCCGTCCAATCAGTGGTCTGAGGGAAGCATCTGGCACTTAGCAACACCTGGGACCTGGGGAGGGACACCACTTCTGTGGAAGAAAAGGACAGCAGTCATCAGCAACATGTAGGGTAAGGCTTGGGAAAAACAAGTCCTGTACTGACAATCGGTGCCTGGGAAACTGGCCTTTAGGGACAGGCTTATCATTGGATGTGTGGTGTACTGTACCTCTAAAGGTGACTCCAGTACTGGCTTGATAGCGTGGCTGGGCCTGGGCCTGGAGCTGGTTGTTGATGTGGTTTGGGATGGGTTGTGGGTTGGGTAGGGCTGCCTGTTGAGGTTCCTCTGGGTCCTCACTGACGCGGTTGTTGTCATCGCAGACCCACTCCTCACAGCAGTGGCCCCAAGGCCGTGCCAGACTTGGCCGGTAGCAGCGCCAGTCAGGCAAGGGCATCTGCTGGGGGCAGAGGGGCATGCAGCCCACCACCCCGTCCATGCAGCTGCACTGGTGCTGGCAGCTGGGCTGGAAGTCCTCTCCATGCTGGTAGACACGCCCGTTGAACTCACAGGGCCGGCCCTGGGCCTCCGCTGGGGAGAGACAGAGACATTAGCAGCACTGTGGACTTCATACCCCTATGGTAGTGTGTTACCATGATGCTGAGCATTTGACAACTATCCACCTGGATCAATCTAATTATCAAAATTCAAAATTCTGAAATACCCATACCCAGCTGCTACTCCCATACTGGCCCAACCACCTCATATCTCTCCCACTGATGTTAGGGGTTTGCTCTTGGTCCTTACCTCGGCACAAGCCTCTCTCTGGGTCACCCCCAGCCCCCAGGTGGCAGTGCAGGCCCTTGATGTGGTCACAGGGCTGGCTGGGGCTGCAGTCCTGGTTGAACTGCCTGGCACACACCTTACAGCAGCCACAGGCGTCCGTCACCCAACTAATGCCCGCTGAGCACGATGGGGGTGAGGGGCCACAGGAGCACTGGGCAGGACAGTCACTCTCCACCTGAGACAAGCAGCAGGGTCGGTGTTAAACGCGAGTTAGGGTCGGCACAGCAGCAGTAGGGGGGAGGTGAGGGGAATGCATTCCTTTCTATGACTACGAGTACAGTAGTATATTGATCTCAGTGCCTTTTATTGTAAGAAAATACCCCAAAACAATTAACAATCAACAATTATTTTAGTAAAAAAAATATTTGTACATAGAAAAACACAGAAACACAGCATAAATATGGTCATGCAAAGTGTAGAGAGAAAGAGGGAATGGGAAATCAATTAAACGAGCGCAGGCAGGGAAGTATGAGTCTTTAAAACTCACCATGACAGAAGCACTGGAGAGGAGAACGAACAGGATGTAGACGGTCCGTCTCAAACTAACCAGAGAAAACATCCCGAAAGCGTAGATTACAAAAATAAAAGGAGAGATAAAGATTCCGTCCTAGAGGTTGTTAAATGGAGAATAGATACCTAGTGTCTGTGAAGATATACTGTCCAGATCCTGCACCTGAGTCCAGAGGAGAGAAGTCTGTCTGTCTGTCTGTCTGTCCACCTATTCATTAATCTGTGTGAGTGCACTAAAAGGCACACCAGTCTAGCGCTTCTTTGCTCTCCTGCAGTGTCTTTGCTCAGCACAGGTCAGCACATCTCAGCTGGGTTAGCTCCACTTCATATAGAGATTCCCTCTGTAGGTGCCTGTACTTATAGACACGGGCAGAACACCACCTCCCTGTGACATCAGCTCTCCTCTCAAGAAGGAAGAGAAAGTTCCTGGAGGGGGAGTGAGTGGAGTAGGAGAGGAAGAGAGTGCCTGGAGGGGGAGTGAGTGGAGTAGGAGAGGAAGAGAGTGCCTGGAGGGGGAGTGAGTGGAGTAGGAGAGGAAGAGAGTGCCTGGAGGGGGAGTGAGTGGAGTAGGAGAGGAAGAGTGCACCATTGCTACATTACTATAATGAGAAAGCATGGTTATATTACGAACACAAAACTGTAGGCACTTCAGTGCACTGACAGCTTACTATCATGTGTTCCTAATGCTATTGAGAAACTACAAGAAAAGCTAATTGCTGATCATAATACGTAAAGTGTGGAGTGGCTTCAAATGGTATTTGATTTCTTTCAAATAGGTTTAGCATTTGATTGAGCCTGCATTTAGTGCCAGATGGGTGTGGTTTGCACTTTTGGGACAATTCTATAGGAGAATCTCAATTGCATATTCCTCATGTCCTCTTTTCTTGCCTCCTTAATAACCATTGGATGAGTAATGTAGATTTCCCTCCCCTCTGACCTTCTCCTCTAATGGGTTTTGAGAAGGCGGGAAGAGAGGATTCTCCCCATCAGATCCATTAAGCCATGAAAGCTTAATCAAGTGCAGCTTAATGGCCAATTCCACCACTTTTGAACCTCATTTTCATTATCTCCAGATAAACATATGTGAAAACAGTGCATTTCTACATTAAAGTCAAACACTATGAGATTCCCGGTGACGTGGGGAGCAAGAATATACCTTCCCTCTGGATGTAAACTTGTTGCAGGTTCGGAAAATCACCTTTTAAAAAAAACTTTTAACCCTACCCTGTGATGTCACAGAGAAGCCTTTTTTAGGACCTTTTGTCTTGTCTTTGTAATCACAGATCATTGAAACATGCCATTTTCACATATGGAGACACTGGTTTGGTGCTGGAGATCATGAATACGAGGTTGAAAAGTGGCACAAATGTCCTTTAAAAATTTGTATTTGAATTAACACAAACACTATTTGAACCCAGGGCTGCAGATCCATGGGATTCCCATACTATGGAGTGACACGGTAGCTACATTCTGGCATGTGTGCGGTATTTGACAACGGGGGTCACGTAAGAATGATTCTGTAAACAGTATAAAACAAGTGCAGGTGTAAAGGAAAAAATTAGTGGGGAATCCCACTCTGGCATAGAATCCACTTTAATAGGGGAAGTGGTGACGCAGAGAAAATCCCTGTGTACAATCCCATTGAAAAACATTGCCCAGGCCAGGGCACATATCCTGTGTTCCCTCCATCTCTTTCCTAATGGCCACATTCCAGGAAACAAAGTCTCTTCTACAGGTTCCCATGTTCAGTAGGAAAAGCGAAACATTCCCATTGTCATCCCATTTGTTCGAGGGCAGGAAGGCCCTGCATTAGGCCTTGGCTCTCATTATTATGAAACACAGGAAACGTAATTTAGCACATTTGATGAGGCCACTGAAAACCTGCAGAGCGAGAGAGAGCAGAGTGGGTGTGAATATATAAAGCCTCTCACACCATAGGAGAGAGCGAAGGAAATAACTAGGACCCGTTTCTGTGGATCAATTTGTCAGACCTGTCCTCTCTTAACCCAGTTCACCTTGACAAAACCACAATGACAACACACCTTCATCTACAAAAGCAAATCCCCCAAAATATCAAACAAGATATAAATAATAATGGTTCAGAAAAACACGTGTCTTAATCACATATATTTTGGCAATGTCCGGAAATCCTCCATGTTATACAGGACATCACACGTATTATTATTCAACAAGACCCATGTCATCTCCTCCTAGGTATTGTTTCTTTGGATACACTCCACTCCACTCCTCTCCACTTAAATTGATAGATCATATTTTAGCAGCAACAAGGAAATGTGTAACAAAATGCTGGAACAATTAACATGCACCCTCAAAAGATATGTGGTTAGGTCTATGCGGGGAACTTGCTGACATGGAGAGAATTACATCAATCTTTCAACATAGACAGCATATGAATGAAGATGTCTGGTCAGAGTTTCTGACATATCGTACTGGTCTTATTCTGTAACTTGTTTTTTTTTTTTTTTTCTGTTTTTTTTCTTAAGTGGCTTCATCCATATTGTATTCTTACTCGGACTCTTGAAATATTTGCTTTATACAGCCAAAATGTACCCTTAACGTGTCATTACACTCCTTTAGAAAGACTGCAAAGATGTTGTTTATGTACTTTACATGTTCTTTATGTGCTCTTGAAACAAAATTAATGTACAAATAAATATATATTTCTTCAAGTGCAGTCGCAAAAACCATTAAGTGCTATGATGAAACTGACTCTCATGAGGACCGCCAGAGGAAAGGAAGACCCAGAGTTACCTCTACTGCAGAGGATAAGTTCATTAGAACTAACTGCACCTCAGATTGCAGCCCAAATAAATGTTTCACAGAGTTCAAGTAACAGACACATCTCAACATCAACTGTTCAGAGAAGACGTTCATGGTCGAATTGCTGCTAAGAAACCACTACTTAAGGACACCAATAAGAAGAAGAGACTAGCTAGGGCCAAGAAACACGAGCAATGGACATTAGACTGTTGGAAATCTGTGAGGAGTCCGAATTTGAGATTTTTGGTTCCAACCGCCGTGTCTTTGTGAACGGATGATCTCTGCATGTGTAGTTCCCACAGTGAAGCTTGGAGGAAGAGGTGTGATTGTGTGGGGGTGCTTTGCTGGTGACACTGTCAGTGATTTATTTAGAATTCAAGGCAGCATGGCTACCACAGCATTCTACAGCGATACGCCATCCCATCTGGTTTGTGTTTAATGGGACTATCATTTGTTTTTCAACAGGACAATGAACACACCTCCAGACTGTGTAAGGCTTATTTGACCAATAAGGAGAGTGATGGAGTGCTGCATCAGATGACCTGGACTCCACAATCAGCCGACCTCAACCCACTTGAGATGGTTTGGGATGAGTTGGACTGCAGAGTGAAGGAAAAGCAGCCAACAAGTGCTCAAAATATGTGGGAACTCCTTCAAGACTGTTGGTGAAGCTGGTTGAGAGAATGCCAAGAGTGTGCAAAGCTGTCATCAAGGCAAAGGGTGGCTACTTTGAAGAATCTAAAATATATTTTGATTTGGTTAGTACATGATTCCATATGTGTTCTTTCATAGTTTTGATGTCTTCACTATTATTCTACAATGTAGAAAATAGTACAAATAAAGAAAAACCCTTGAATGAGTAGGTGTGTCCAAACTTTTGACTGGTACTGTATGTATGTACAGTTGAAGTCGGACGTTTACATACACCTTAGCCAAATAAATGTATTTGAGAATAGAGAGAATTATTTATTCCAGCTTTTATTTCTTTCATCACATTCCCAGTGGGTCAGAAGTTTACATAAACTCAATTAGTATTTGGTAGCATTGCCTTTAAATTGTTTAACTTGGGTCAATCGTTTCGGGTAGCCTTCCACACACACACACAGACACACAGACACACACACACACAAACACACACACATACAAAACCACTTCAGAAATTCAAGAATTGCAAGGAATTAACCAAAATGAAAAAACAAATATAAAAACCACCATGGATGAGTTGAGAGTTGAGGCAGCAGGAATCTCAGTGTGAGTTAAGATCATCGGGAGGAGAGGGGAACCACAGAGAGCAGGTGTTGCTACTAACTTGCCTGCCACTGATGTGGGGACAGAGGAGCACTGTGGAGAGAGAGGAGGAATGGAGGGAGAGAGAGGTGAGCCATAAGCAGTGCCTTACGCAAGCACCCAGACACCCAGGCCACTGGGCTGAATCCACCGGGACTCTGGGGATGTTTGAGAGAGAGCACCTTGTTGGGGAGGGAGGGGTGGGAGAAGGAGGGCAGCTGTCTGGATTCCTGGCATTCCTGGCCCACAAAGGCAGGATGTGTGTGTTGGCCGTGGTTTGGCAAAGTCCCCCCTGGCCCTCAGCCAGCCATTGTTTGTCAGATAGACAAACATTTCCAAAACAGGGGGGTCAGGAGCCCTGGCGATTTATCAATGCTGTCCCTTTCCCATCTATTCAGCCTAGAGTCTCAATCTACACCAGTATTGTACAAACCACCACCCATGGTTAGAATATTTACTCCTATCCACTCCTGTATCTGCACCCTGACCCATCTATACTGTATGACAGCAGTTAGCAGCTTTACAATTTTGGAGGCCTTTACAACAGCTTGATTTCTGGTGTACTCACAGTCTGAAGATAATGGTCTGTGGACATGTTGATATTGTTGGCAGCTCTGATGCCAGTAAGTACCCTGCATAGTGCGGAGAAGGGACAAGGATGATGGGCATACTCATTGGTGAAGAAGTGGGTAAACAGGAAGTCTATCTACACAACGCTAAGGAAGAAGTGTTCTAATGTCCTAAAGCCTGACAGTCAGTAATCCAAACAGACCTGCCCTGAACACGTAAGTCAGTGTAACTGGGTTTGTGGGTGTGAGTAAGTATTCCATACCATATCATAGCAAACAGACAATTTCATTCAAGTCAACTTTATCAGACTGGTGTACTGTATAATGAGTCTCCTCTAAAGTACCGTAGCTATTTTCTGCACTAAAAGTAGACAATAAAAAAAAGTTAACTCTTACATAACTGTCTGACAAGTACTGCATGTGACTTTCTGAGTTACAGTATATAACAGTGACTGTGGTAGCCTAGCAGTTAGAACGTTGGGCCAGTAACCGAAAGGTCGCTGGTTCGAATACCCGAGCTGACAAGGTGTAGATAGGCTGTCATTGTAAATAAGAATGTGTTCTTAATGACTTGCCTAGTTAAATAAAGGTTAAAAAAAAATATATAATAATCTATTTGGGTAAACATCTAGACAGTGTGGAATCAGCTGTGTACATGTGGTGCACCCTAAGCCAGCCCATGACACCACCTATATAGGTCAGGCCTCCATTGAATTCCTCAAACTAGTGTCCTAAATACCTTGGCTGGTACACTCAATCATCAGTAACCATTAAAATGGTCCCTTCCAAGAATGCTTGTTTATTTGCTAAATGCCCATAATTGTACATCTATGAGAGAGAATACTGATTATACAATTTTTTAAATACGTTACATTTTGTACATTCCTGTAAGTCAGTTGAGCAAGACAGCTGTGAAAAGGATGATGTCAGAGGCCCGGTCATGGGGCCCCAGGGCAGAGCATGATAAGTAGACCTATGCTAGCCTAATGCAGGTGTGGCTCTCCTGCACACGTTAAGAGGCGCCACTCAGGCCTCCGAGTGGCGCAGCGATCTAAGGCACTGCATCACAGTGCTAGCTGCTTTACTACAGATCCTGGTTCGATACCGGGCTGTGTGGTGCGGCTGGCTTCCGGGTTAAGCGTGCATTGTGTCAAGAAGCAGTGTGGCATGGCGGGGTTGTGTTTCGGGAGAACGCACGGCTCTCGACCTTCGCCTCTCCCGAGTCCGTACGGAGTTGCAGCGATGGGACAAGACTGTAACCACCAATTGGATATCACGAAATTGGGGAGAAAAAAACCCCCATATATAATAAAAAATAGTTAAATTAAAAAAGGCCTAATGTGGTGACTGCAAATGCAGGAGCGCAGAGGGAACCCGTGGTCTGTGCATTCCTTCACCCAGCCTAATAGAAGTGATGAAAGAAGCCAAGAGAAGAGAACCCCTCAGCAGAGCTCTCCACAGCACTGCAATAACCTGTTCATTGTGTGGCTGACTGACATGAGCAGGTGTGCTATAGTCAGGTACAGAGAGACAGAAACACCCACCTTCTCTGAGTAAGGAGAGGTATGCATGCCCACTGTAATCAGTCAGCCCATGCTGTAACCCAAAACTCCTGCTGAATCATCTGATATTGTGAAGCACACCCACCTACACAAGGTTATGAGTTTTGGAATAATTGCATGACAGCCAGGCACATTAAATGCAACGCATTGAAAAATAAATAGAACCCAAGGACATAACTACTAGGCTGTGACAAGACATTAATTATAAATCTACTGCAACTGAGAATCCAGACCACCTACACACACACACAGTCCATTTAAAAAGGAATCCTGTCTTTTACCTAATCTACTGTGGCTATTTATAGCCTACATCAATTGAAAATACTTTGATTGTCCTCACAATCCCAAAATTCTCAGACAAACAAATGATGGGCCAAGGAAACCATACCTACGGACACTGCTTTTTTCTCCAGTCAATCTGAGGGTTCTTAAGCTGCACACTGCATATTAAACTAAGTAAACACAAAATAAACATACTTGCATTTCAAAGGGACTTTAGTGTGGGAGCTGCTGGTGTAGCTGCCCGACAGAGAGTGTCCTGTTAGTGGGGAGGCGAGAGGGGGGGGCGGGCTGTGTGGCACCATTACACAGTGGTGCCTATGATTCAGAGGGGAACATTTTATCGCAAAGAGCCGTAAACAGAAAGTTCCAGGGTTATCCAACAGGGATGGTGACACAAACACATAAAGCTTACTCTGACTGACTGGGCCACTAGGCTGAATGCTAGCCTATAAAATGTAGCCCACCATACACTTTATATTTCATGCAATCTACAGCTGATGATACAACAGCTACATATGTCCAGGTAAGGGAGTCAGACCTACTGGATATTCACACTCCACTATTATAGTTCAGAGCATTAAGCAATACTTTCTTTAAATGACCACTATTCAGTGTTATGCCACCTAAGAATAGACCCGTTTGTTTGCTCTGACAATCAACTTACTTGAGGTCATTCCTAATCAATGGCTTCTTTATACCCTGGTGAGGTCTCATGAAATCAAACAGGGCCTTTACGATTGGAAAAAATACCAAATCAAATCCATACAGTAATGTATAAGCCACAGGAAGAGGCCTTTCTCTGATAGGAGATGCTCTGGGGTTAAGAGAGTAAGAGAGAAACCGGTTGAACACATCACTATTATAACTTGTTCATGTAGTACTTTCTGCTTTAAAAACCTTGCCTTTTACAGAGAGAATTTAAGTAAAAGAGGGCATCAGACAGGTTAAGTTGAGCCAGTACTTTCCTCAACCCAGCTTTGTTACAGTAAGAGTCAGTGCTTAATAAGTACCGTTACTGTGAGGCCTTCATAGGAGGAGCACCTGGCAGAGCAGCAGGAAACCTCTCCTGGGCGTCTACTCCACTAGCTGTAGCACAGCTAGCCTAACCTCCTGCACCCAACACTGGCCTTGACATCCTCTGCTACATTACCAACCACTGACTGCTGCTGCAGTCATAATTAGGCCAAAGACAGAGAGCGGAAATGAACACAGCTGGAGAGTCGAGGGGGTACCATCAACTATTCCATAAACAAACCGACTGAACCATAGCCCTAGCCCTGTGATGTGATCCAACCCCAGAGCCCCTTCTTTCAGTTGTCATGGCGAATATATATATTTGGGCTGCTGGACGGACAGTAGTCATGTTTGTGACAGAGCTCACAAAATGTGTGGAACCAAGTGTTTATATTTTGTAGACGATTGTCATAATAAAAACAAATCTTAATTATGTTTCAAAGTTAAAAAATAAGAGGTTGCCAATGGTCCACTACTGATCGAAACAGAGCCACATGTGAAACTTCCTTAATGACTCTACAGTGACACCTGGTGCCCTCATGACCATGAAGGTGGTGGACTCCATTGTGGTGAGAAGCACCTAGAATCCTGATACGCAAGGCTGCCATGAAGCTGACTAATGTCAAATAATCAAATACTGAATCATGACATAGCTGAATAAGAATTGTTGATTGATTGTTGAATAAGGATTAGGCCTGTAGAAATCATGTAAGTTAACGTACACTGAGTTTACAAAACATTAAGAACACCTTCCTAATATTGAGTTGCACCCCCGCTTTTGCCCTCAGAACAGCCTCACTTCGTCGGGGCATGGACTCTACAAGGTGTCGAAAGCGTTCCACAGGGATGCTGGCCCATATTGACTCCAATGCTTCCCACAGTTGTGTCAAGTCGGCTGAATGTCCTTTGGGTGTTGGACCATTCTTGATACACACAAAACTGTTGAGCGTGAAAAACCCAGCATTGTTGCAGTTCTTGACACAAACCACTGAGCCTGGCACATACTATCAGACCCCGTTCAAAGGCACTTAAATATTTTGTCTTTCCCATTCACCTTCTGAATAGAACACATAAACAATCCATGTCTCAATTGTCTCAAGGCTTAACAATCCTTCTTTAACCGGTCTCCTCCCCTTCGTCTACACTAATTGAAGTGGATTTAACAAGTGACATCAATAAGGAATCATAGCTTTCACCGGGATTCACCTGGTCAGTCTATGTCCTGGAAAGAGCAAGTGTCCTTAATGTTTTGTACACTCAGTGTATATTGTTATGTTACCATGTTAGGCTATACTATGAAATGAAAAATTTCAGGTTCACAGGCCTGATGGGTACATTTACTTCTGGATCTTAGTCTCTTCCTTTTCAAGGTTTACCATCTCCATCGGTATCAGAGTTGACGCTAGAGGGTGGAGGGGATGGCTGGGACCCTGAAGACCTGTGGCCTTTTTCCTCAGACCTCCTCCCTGTGCTCTCTAGGGCTCCTAGACCTCCTTCAGCATCTCTCCCTGGGCATAGGCCAAATTCATTATCCTCTCCTTGACATTCTGTGGAATCACATGGAGATTAGGAAAATTATGAATGAGAATATATTGCATATATGGACACTTCTGATGTACAAATGTACATACATTTTAAAAAGTAGCAGATTAATGATGATACAACATGATATAAACGTAAGAAATGTCCCCCTCGGGGATCAATAAAGTACCTATCTATCTATCTATCTATCTATCTATCTATCTATCTATCTATCTATCTATCTATCTATCTATCTATCTATCTATCTATCTATCTAAAAACTGAGAACCATCCTATATGGTATTGATATACTGACCACATCTGTGGTGTGAAGCGGTCTCCTGAAGGTACATCATGGAGTTGTGAGGAGCGATGGTGCCCTTGTTGCCTGGATCCACATCTAGGAGCTTAGAGAACATGTCAGATCAGTTTCAAATGCAGGGCTGAATTTTGGTTTTAATTGGTTCACGTTGAGTGTGTTGGCTAGCTTTGAGAGGTGTAGAGTCAGACACTTACTTGGTGCAAGGGGTTTTGACAGCTGAGGTTGGATCTGCTACAGAACTTGAAGGAACTGTTCGACACCAATGAATTATGGCACTTGGATATGGAGGCCAGTGGACCACCACCATGGCCACACCACATCCCATCCACACAGTGCCACTCAGCGGGACCTGCAATACACACACATCTTCCTCAACAACATTCTTTGCCATCTTTATCTCTAGTGGCACCACACCAAGAAACATATACAGGTTTGTTACAAATGAGCGGTTCTTTGATCTACAAATCTCTTTGTGACAGCATGGCACACAGTGTCATACAATGTGCAGCCTAGAGCTCCAGTGTGTTACCTTTGGACAGAGGGCTCCTGGGGTCGTGATGGGGCATGGCCTTTGGGATGGGGTAGAAACCAAAGCCGTTGCACTGCTGGCCTGTCTGGCTGACAGTCATGTCCTCTGGGGGCAATGGCTTCTCTCTGTCACAGTTGGGTAGAAGGTTGTGCTTCCTCCACAAATAGGTCTGTCTTCTCAGAATATCCCAGTCAATGCCACCCCCTCCAGTCTAGAGTAAGAGCCATGAAGAGAGAAGAAAAACAACAACGTGGGTTGCCAGATTTCCCTTATTCAAGTTTAACACAAACATTTGATTATTTTCCATTGACTAAACTAGCTGTTCCTCGCTTCATTTCAACTCCCCAACAGGACATTACAATAGACAAGTGTTGTCTACAACAAATAGCATACATCCCAGAGAGTGTATTTGGCAATAATTCAGTTAAGTTTAATTCATTTGTTTATCAACAGCTGAGCAGGAATTTGTTCCATTCTTCCTGGACTAAAGCTTGACTGTTCAAGGAAGTATGTGACTACTGACCACTCCCTACATGATATGCTGAAAACAGAAAATAAACACTTAGTTATAAAACTAGACAGAAAATCTCAGTGTAATAGGAGCTATCAGGGACTGCATCTCCAGAACCAATGCCCAGTCTCACTCTCCCATGACTCTCCCTCACTGGGGAGCCAAAAAAGTTTTTCCGCCTCTCTCAACCACTCAGAAAGTTTGATGAAAATGGATTGAGAGGCAGCAACAGGCTTAATGCCTGTTGGTTACATGTAAATGTATTCTATTTCACTCGAACAGCACTGGAGACAGGCCTTTTAATGATCAGTCAGATCAGCCATACTCAGAGATATAGAAAGAGAATGTCATGGGGCAGTAGTATGATAGTATGAGTGACCTTGCTGTCCAGTTTGTACTTGTACGTTAAGAGGTCCTGCTGGGTGTGTCTCCTCAGTACCCTCTCCCTGACACTGTGGAACACCACAGGCTTGTTCCTGAGAAGGAAAGCACTGGGGACCCTGGGTGCTGGGGGAGGGAGAGGGCTGGTTTGAGCTTGGGTCTGGGCCTCCTCCTCCTCCCTCTGGTGGTCAGTGTCTGTGTCAGGCTTGGCCAAGGCAAGGTCTGTTGGGTGGACAGTTTGCTGTGCCACTGGTGAGCCCAACCCATGCTCGCTTCTCGGCATTGACGTCAATGGTGTCAGCTGGAATAGCACCCTCTTCTGCACATTCTTGGACTTATTTCTGTTCTATGATATAAATTAAAGATGTGTATATGTAAGGGGTTAACGAAATAGGCTTATTCATTAACATGAATGTAATACAAAGGCAAATAACCTGCCACACACAATTTATGATAGACGTGAAAATATGGTACTCACAATTTTTGAGGTTTTTAAGGACGGAAGGCAAATGAGCTCCTTAACAGGTACATGGGGAGATTTAGGCCTGTGATCAAAAAGGCAATTTGCATATCTGCAAGTTTAACGTTTAAAAAGATAATGTGGTAATAAATTTAAGGCCTAGAACATAAAACATACAACATAAAGTGACTGAGTATGATGAAAAATAAACATACAATCTACATAAAATACAATAAATCAAGTGACCTGCATCGGGCTTGGCTCTGAGGGTTGTGTTGGGGATTGGGTACCCACATCACTAGGGAGCCAGAGCCCCATGACGCACTGGAGCAGCTGGCCAACTGATTGATCTGCGCTGTGCTGAGCTGCAATAACACCCACAACAGACATTATACTGGATCAGCTATTACTCCAATCAATATTACTCACCATGGAAAAGTATAGCCTATAGAAACTCCATCTTTGGTTTTCAACAAAGGGTGTAAGATAAAGTCAGCAAGCCTTGCATCTGACTTTAGGTCTACTGCCTCTATGTGTAACTGTGACAAACCTTTACTTCCTTATGTTGTTTATTACGAGGACTATGGTCACCATAGTTTAACCCCGGAACGTGAAGATCTGCACTGCAAAGAAGAATTAGAGAGTAAGAGGACCCCTGTGCAAGTCCATTGCTTAAACTTGTTCAATTATAATTGATAACTCTGTTTTATGTTCAAGTATACTGAACGGCCAATGGCAATTTACTCTATTTACTTTTATTAGGCTGTTACTAACCGTGTGTTATGCTCCCGCTGGTGGGCTTGTGACTGGCTGGAGAGAAGCGTTTGAGAGACATCTTTGGCAAAATGCTCCTTGCTAAGCGTCTTGTAGAGCAACTTCACTTTAGGGGTCTTTCGGACTTTAGTCCACTCCGATACATTAACCACACTAAGGGTTGGAATCTCTTCCACTGATAGAACAGAAAGAACAGCACTGCTAATACACTTTGACATATGGTCCATATGAGCCAGCAGCTGCTCAATGCATTTTGCAGTACTGCTGTGTTTGTTTGAAAAAGAAATTGAACAGCAATACATGACTGCCTACCATCTACAAGGGCTCTGTCCCTATCTGATGTTCTGGGCTTTATGTAGTGTGGGATGCCTTTGGCAATGCGCTGCTCTGACTCCCAGCAGGAAGGATGAGGGCACATCGCCCAGAAACAGTGGGCCTCATCCAAAACCTCACTGGTAAGGCTGCCCATGGAGTTCACCTGAGTGAGAGAGTGCAATCATTTAGCTAGCCCTGTAGTACATTTACTACACACTAATATTAGCTATTATCCAATGTCCATATTAGCATACCACTTAGAATGCATTCCCAATAATAGCTAGCTACATTGGTTCAGTCTATGTAGCTAATGTGCTATTGTGAACATTCCTTGTGCCGTCTGTTTCTCATTCATTGGAAGGAAACCTCTTAAACGAATACACTTACTGTAGATGGCTGGCTAGCTATGTCTACACGTAACGTTAACTCTGCAGTAGTTACTGAGCAGAAACCCCTTCCCGAGTGCAACGCATACGTACCTCGTGTAGGTCAACCTAGATAACTAAATGGAATAAATAGGCTAGACTAATTTAGTCAGAGAAAAATGTATGTACCTAGTAAACAACTATGCTCGCTAGCTACCGAAGAGTCAACTTTCAGAAAGTGCGTTGCCAAGCAACGGTGAGACACTTCATATTAGTTACCCACGCTCTGCACAGCCTTCCATACTCATTACTCATTCTAGGCATACTTTATTATTTGGTGTTATGTTAACTGTGTCAACATCAAATTATGATCCAGTTTTGTAAATGTGTTAAAATGTTTTAATTGCAGAAAGCATGCTATAGTCTAGCGGTATCAGCATTCAATGATTGCAGGTCGTTGGTTTCATTATAGATGCCATACCAAAATTATGCCGAAATCTCTCTGGTGCAATATCTTATGGAAATACCCCCCAAAAAATGAAAAAATAAAAGATGTCCACGTATTATGTGTATTTTTTTTTTCTTTAATGAATCTCAGTTAGCAAAAAATTGTAAAAGTTAAATGTTATTGAAGCAGCAAGCCCTCATCATTAATACGTTACAGCCTTGTAACCCTTGACAACAAGCAAACATACATTTTAAATGAAATCAGATAAATGAACATCCAAGCTACAGTATTTAAAAGACCCTAGAGCATAATTCTAGTCTCGAAGACCTAATGAAGGCAACAAATTACAGGACTAGCAGATAAGAGATGGGGGGTTCTGGTGGATTTCAGCACACAGATATTTAAACGCAGTGTTCAGGGCAGTCTGACAGGACGTCCTTCTCACACACATTGTTCAGAGTTGCCTTATCTCAGACAGAGACGGAGTTCACTACATGTCCTTCCAGGTATAGTCTCTTCTAGTACAGTGGAAATCATCTCTAGAGGAGGTTGTTTAAGACTCATAAAACTTTCATCACTTCAGTTTTTGCTCAGCCCAGCCAGTCAAGGTCTTCATCCTCTTCATCGCCAAACAGAGGGGCTGGAGGAGGTCGACCCTTCAAGCTCTGAGAAAACATGGGGAAAGTATATCAAATGTGAGTTGTGTTCAGTAATCCTATGCTGACCAACCACAAAACCCTTATCTGAGGCTGTTCGGAAATGAATGAACCCAGCTCTGTTACCTGATGTACTATTCAGAAGGCCGCGTAACAGACAAACTTAGGCTTTACTGACAAACAAGGGAAACATAAGCAGTGTGTAGAAATCTGACAGAACTGGTGTGGCTCTACTGATCCTTCCTCACCAGCTCATCCTCCTCCTCCTCCTCCTCCTCCTCCTCCTCCTCCTCAGTGGGTAGTGGTGGGGGTTTGGTTGGGGCTGTGCTCTGGAAAAATGGCTCCTTCCCATTTTCCTCTCCTACTCCCTCAGTCAGACTGAGAGAATAGAACACACAAGTGAGAATGGACATAGAGTAGAGCAAGGAGGGAGAGCGTGGGAGATCGAAGGCCGAGAGAGAGGTGCAGGAATTCATGCATATTAGCAAGGGACAACAGACTTATTATGAACATAGATAAGGCTCAGTTAAATGAGACTGGGTTGTATAGTTCACTGGTCTCTCTATTGAACTCACCTTGTTACTTTCCCAGGACTATCATGCAGAGGGCTTGGTGGAGGTGGGGGCTGTGTTGGAGGACCTGTGGCTTTGGGGCTAGTTATTTCCAGTTCATCCATGTGACTCTCAATAGTCACACTCACTTCCTTCACCTCTGGGGTACTTATGTCACCTTCTGACTGAGTTTTCTGTCCCATCTCAGAGGGAAGATTCTCCTCAAGGTTTATGTCAGTGGGTTCCGAAGCCTTGGTGGTGTTCTCTCCCTGTGGCTGGGGAGATGTTGGTCGTGGCTGGGTTGAGTGTGATTGGTTCTCTGGATCTGTGTGGATGTCTGCCTCTAGCTTCACCTTAGTCGGCTTCTCTGTCTCTGGTACTGCCTCCAGGTGAGACCTCTTCTGCACATCTCTGGGGTCTGATTCCCTCTGCCCAACAGCCTCACTAGGCTGCTCAGGCTCTGGCTCCGTCCTCTGCTCTTCCTCTTCCTCCCCATTCACATGGACATCCTGTGGTGGTCTCTCCTCTCTATGCCTCACATCACTGTCCACCACCTCCACCACATCCTCCTCCTCTTCTTCTTCTTCTTCTTCCTCTTCACTTCGATGGGACAAAGGTCTCTCTGTACCACTGAGCAGTTGCAACGTAACACTCTGTGAAGGGTCAAAGACCAACATTAATTCACCCAAATTCCTTTCAGTCATTCACCATTGTGAATAACATAGTAGTGAGAGATAACAGTTTTGATAATTGTCAAGCAGAGATGCAGTACCTTTATGGTGTTGACAATTACACCGAGCACAGCGCTGCCTGTGTAAGTCTCGTGTAAGTCAAACTCCCCCCTCAGAGAGTGGAACACTCCGTTCATCACGCGCTTCACCTGCCAGGGCACACAGGGCTAGGGTCAAATCCATGAAGTACAGGTAAGACACTCAGCTGTCTGAAAAATGTCTGTCCCTCTCACCTCCCCTGCAGTGTCCTCTTGGCCCCCTTGCTCTGCCAGTCTCCTTTCCAGCTCAGCCACTCGCCCCTCAAACTTCTGCTTCATAGCTGATGACTTTTCCTCCAGGCCTGAATACTGAAAGAGAGGAACGAGAAATAATGAGTGTGTGAGAAATAAGACTTCATAATGATATGGAGAGAGTTCGCTGCTAATGCTATTCTAACTTAAATACATCAGTACCTTTTCTTGTAGGACCTGCAGCTCCTCGTCCTGTCCCTGCTGCTGTAGCAAGCACTGCTCCTCTGAGTCTCTGGACTGCTTCAGAGCTGAGAACTGTTAGAATGAGAAGGAACTAGTTGGGTTTCCGCACCACTTGACTCTCTCAGATTAAGCTACACAATAAGTCATTTCACAGCCTTATACTTATGTAATTACATTGTTGTGTAACAGTAACAAATCCCCCTTAGCCACACAATATAAAACAATGTATTAACTCAGGAGTCCAAAGGGGCGTCAGGAGAGAGAAAGCTTTGTGTATGGTATAATATGAGTTAGGCTGTTGACCTTTTCCTGTAGCTGGGTCAGTCTCTGCTCCAGTGTGTCCCTTTGCTCTGCCAGTTCGGCCATCTGACACCCCTGCTGCTCCTTGGCCGAGGCCAACGCCTGCTCAAACTTCCCCTTCCACTCCTCCTCCAGCTCCGCTTGCAACTGAAACACACACAATTACAAAAAAAAAAAAAGATTATCCAAAAGGAGATTGAGCTGTGTAAATATGTGTGTCATCATCACCCTCTGCCCATAAACAAATATTATTACACCCTGTACAGTACCTGTTCTGAGGCTGCCTGGCCAGTGCTGGTCCTGGCCTTGCGGAGCTGTGTCTTTAGACTGTCCATGTCCTGCTGGTTGCTCCTCCTCAGCTCCTCCATCTCCTCATCACACCGCTGCCTCTCCGCCTGCCACTTCCTCTTCCTGTCTGACAGCGTCTAAGAGAAGAAAGATGAAGCTACCCTTAGACACCAATCTAACTCCAGTTTTAGGTCCTTTTCCCACTCTATTGGTAAAGGTTATGGTTTAGGATTGAAGAGAGCTGATCCTAGATCTGTGCCTTTGGGCAATTTCTACCAGATATCCGATAGCCCCTCGCACAAGCGTTGGAGGCTAAATCTAAAAGTGTCAAGTTAATGTCACGTGCACAAGTACAGGGTTAGTTCCAATACCATATTTACAATATGCAGGGATACCAGAGTGATAGAGGTAGATATGTATAGGGGGAAGGTGACTAGGCATCAGGATATAAGATAAACAGTGTGTGTGTGTGTAGAGTCAGTATAAATCAGTGTGCAAGTTATGTGTGTTGAGTGTCAGTGTGCATTGGTGTGTAAAAAAGTCCTGTGAGTGTAAAATACAATACAAGTGTCCAATCAGATAGTCTGTGTAGCAATTCTGTTAGCTATTTAGCAGTCTTATGGCTTGGGGATAGAAGCTGTTCCGGAACCCGTTGGTGTCAGACTTGATGCACCGGTACCTCTTGCCATGCGGAACAGAGAGAACAGTCTATGGCTTGGGTGGCTAAAGTCTTGAACGATTTTCTGGGTCTTCCTTTCACACCGCCTGATATAGAGGTTCTGGATGGCAGGGAGCTCGGCCCCAGTGATGTACTGGGCCGTCCGCACCACCCTCTGTAGCGCCAGGCGATTGAGTACGGTGCTGTTGCCATAGCAAGCAGTAATGCAGCCAGTCAAGATGCTCTCAATGGTGCAGCTGTAGAATCTTTTGAGGATTTGAGGGCCAATGCCAAACATAATCATCTTAAGGCATTACAGACTGGGACAAGGAGAGGTTGTAAATTACCGTGAATATGCCTGCCAGTTGATCTGCGCATGCTCTGAGAACGTACCCTGGAATACCGTTCGGCCCCGCGGCCTTGCGAGAAAAGACAGACCAACAAACACAGACACTGTGTGCCATACTCACTTGTTCCAGACTTTCTTTATCAGTCTTCAGGTCCTGCAGCTCCTCCTCCATGTTGTTCACTCTGAGCTCCATCTCTTTGCGTTTCTGCTTCTCTGTACGGTACTGGGCCTGGCCTCGCTCTGACGCCTCCTTTAGTTCTACACAACACACCCTCAGTGACACCTCCGTCTCACACCAATAAACACACTTGCATATGAAACACACACACTGACACCTTTCTAAACCATTTAAAAGAAAGCCATTCTGTTTATAGCACATAATTATGTAAGAGTAGTGCAAACCTTCCAGTTGGGTCTCTAAGGAGGAGATGTGTGTGTAGTGTGTGTCGCTGTCCTGCAGGGCGGAGGTCAGTTTGCTCTGCAGCTCTGCAGCCCTCTGCTGGTGAGACATGGCTTCCTGCTGCAGCTGGGACACCCGCGCCGTACACGTGGCCAGCTCCTCTGTCAGACGCACCTAAGAGACAGAGACAAGTACTGTTAGTTAGCAGTGTTGTCTGTCTATACAAGACACAGTCCAAAGACAGGCTGTGTCCCAATAACCAAAAAATAACTGATTTCCTTTATGATCACTAATCTGACAAAACAAAGCAACGTGTTGGGAACTGTCAGTGTCCAGTCCTTTTTCCAGTGGTCATTAAGGGAAGGCATCGAGGAAAGTAGGCCATCTCAGAGTTTTGGGACACAGCCATAGACAGTGAGAGCAGACAGTGGTGATGGTGATTGGCTGGACGTGATGATGAGTGAGAGACAGAGTTAACATGGAGTCTGACAGCATGACCCTGTGGGAAGAAGATTACTGGTGAATTATGATGATGGAGGAGGAGGATAGGGCTGAAGAAAAATAAAACAAATGAAAAGTTAGCAAAAAAGGGGCACGGGAAGGAGGAGGAGTGGAGGAAGGTAGAGTGAGAGCTAACAGGCTCACCTGGCCCAAGCCCAGGTCCTGAGGCAGTGCACGCTGGAAAGAGAGAGCAGTCACTACGAAAAGGTCCTGAGAGGAACACAGCAGGACAAACAGCCAGCAGCTGCAGCAGAGTGGCTGAGTGGCTGGAGGAGTCATTCTGTCCCCAGAAAACAACAACACTAATATCCCTAAAGTAACGTTAGATACTGTAATAGAGCTGTTAAATCTCATGAGAATAATGAGCCATGGCTGTGGATTAAATCATCCCACCTCATATTTGCCCTGGCTGTGAGAGTATAAGAGGTTAGTTCATCCTTGCAGGGTGATAACAGTATATACAGATGTACAGCAGGGTTGTGGTGCTGCTGTGATCTACCTTTTCCTGCTCTGCCTGCAGCACCCGGGCCTGGTTGTGTTCACTGGAGGACTTCAGAGAGTCATTCCTCTGCTCCATCAGCAGGTTACTCTGCTCCATGTACCTGGACAACAAAAGAGACAAGCCTGGCTGGAAACGTGGAGAAACTCAACGGCTGTGTCAGAAATAGCACCCTATTGGTATGTGAATACGGTGCCATTGCAGATCCCCCAATAATATCTTCTGCCTCAATGTCGGTGTCTTACCTCTGGTTCTGGTTGATGAGCTCCCCAATCTTGTGGTTCTGCTCCTCTACACGTGAGCTCTTCTCATAGACATCCTTCTTTAAAGATTCATTTTCCTGTACAGTAAATATAGTGAGAGATTTAATGGAAAAAAAAACGGTTGACATTTCATTAAAGTATTATTAGAGTATTAAATCTCCCCCCTCCCAACCAGACTATACCTGAATGATTCTTTGAATGTTGTGCATAATCATGGATGTTTCCATAGTAACACTGGGCATAGCCAATGAGTGGCCCCCTTGACTCTGAAGGTCGTTAACCTGTCAAAACATGAGGATCGATGAAAAGTGAAAACTGAAGTCACACTGGAGGTGGAAATGTCTGATAAAGAAAGAAAAATACCCTTAATAATATTGCTGACCTTTGACACCAACTGGTCCACTTTATCGGCCACTTTGCCGACAGCCAATCGGATCTCAGTGTTGTGCTGCCGAGCTTCAGTCATGAGGAAGGAAGTGACCTCGCTAGTGCCTCCCATGTATGGTACTGTCTGGGTGGGGTACATCTGGCCCATTGGTTGAAGTTGAGAGGGAGCCATAGAGGACTGTGGGTAGGCATAAGGCTATGAAAGAACATCCAGACTGATTAAATGACGCAACAGAGAATGGGGGAAGAATAATTAGAAGGGATTATTCCTTTGCCTTTAAGTCTACTCTGCAGACAATAAAAAATAGCATGGAAATTAGTTAAAATGTTTGACAGTTGAACAATGAAGATGACATGGGTCATTCTCACCTGAAAGGCATGGGCGGAGCCTGGCATCACAGGCTGCGGAGCGGCAGTTGTCATAGCGACAGGCATCAAGGCAGAGGGCGGTGCCCCATGAGGGTAGCAAAGCACTGTAGGAAAAATACATATTATGTTCCAACTGAGAAATGACATCCCAGGGCAGCATCCAGGGTATCAACAAACATCGACACCCTGAAAAGAAAGCTTTAAAGCAGTCTAATTCAAGACATTGGTCTTAAAATATATATATTTTTTAAATGTGATATTGGCCCATCTATTGGTCGACTAAACATGGCGAGTGATGACTCCAGCAGAGGTTGTAGGAGAGCTCACCTTGCACTGGAGCCTGGGGGGCAGTGGAGATCTGCACAGGAGAGGGAGCAGTAGGACGCTCCTTCACTCTGGACACACTGGGGTCCTGAAGGAAGACACTGGTTATTTAACTAGGCAAGTCAGTTAAGAACAAATTCTTATTTACAATGACGGCCTATTGCGGCCAAACTCTCCCCTAACCCGGACGACGCTGGGCCAATTGTGCGCCGCCTTACGGGATTCCCGATCACGGCGGTTGTGATACAACCCGGGATCGAACCCGTGTCTGTAGTGACGCCTATAGCAAAGCCTTAAACCACGGCGCCACTCAGGACCCTAAAAGGTTATGTATAGCATCATTATATCAGCTAATATTCTGTAGGTGCAGCTAAGTGAAAATACAATCCCTTGGACCCTCCATCTCACCTCCATCTCTGAGTCACTGGAGTCTGGCTGGGACGAGGGCCCTGCCATGAAGGGCAGCATGGGCTGGCCCATCTTGGCCATGCGAGAGATCAGCTTGGCTTTGGTGGCATCTGGATTCTGGAGCCATGGGAAGATAAAGGAGTAGGTTATACCTCATCAGGTAGGCCCGTTTTATATCAAAGTCTAATGCTACTCAGAATAGAAAGAGAGAGAAAGCACTCACTGTCAACTGTTCACTGATGGAATTAGACTTTGCCCGAAGTGGTGGTTCCCTAAAAAAGAGAGGGTGAAAACCATGAAAGAAGGACAAAGACAGAAATGAGCTGGGGAAGTTGGTTATGAGTGTGTTCAGGAAAGCCTGTACTCTTACCCTGGTCTCCCGGGGCTTGTAGACGGAGGCTGAGCGGGCCCTGCCGGGAGGTCCGGACCCAGGTTCTCCACACTGGGGGCAGGTGAGGTGGCAGCAGAGTCCTGAGACCCAGCACTGGCACGGTCAGACACACTGTCCTTTGCCAACTTCAACTGAGGACACAACAGAAGGGCATGAGGAGACAAAAAAAAAAAAACTCTTAAAATATGACCTTTGGCTTAATGTTATTGGACAGTCCCATTTAAGAGATGCTGGACGTCCTACCCGTCGTAGCTCTGCCTCAAAGATGAGTGTGCAGTCTGCTGGTATGCGGTTGGCCACTCCTTGGGAGCCGTATCCAAGACTGGGGGGTATCACCATGAGACGCCGGCCTGACTTCCTCATACCCAGCATGCCCTCCTCCCAGCCCTAGCAATTAGAGAAGAGAGGAAGCTGCGAGTTCCCCATACAAGCCAGGTATGGAATGACCCTACTATTCTAATTTAGAACAAAAGCGCTGCCCATACAACCCAAATGATTCACCCACAGGACATAAATGACTCACCTTAATCACTTTCCCAGCACCAAGTTTCAGTCGTAGTAGCTTGTCTTTGCTCAGGTTGGAGTCAAACACCTGAACCAATAGTTGAATATTACACTGCTGTACCACAACATCCCAGGGCAAAGAAGGCACACAGAGCAATGTGCAAACCACTGATCTCTAATGGCACAAAAAACACAGCCATATCTTACCTGTCCGATCGCATGGTTCTGCAGGAGCCAGCCTGTGTATGCCACCTCCAGGGAGTCTCCATTTTCAACCCCCTGCCCCTCCCCTAGTGTCAGGTCCTGCACCACCACCCTATCTAAGGAGGGGGCGCTGTTCACTTTTGCCAAACACACCTAAATCAAAGACAAGTAGCCAATTCAATCCCTTTTATACCACTATTAAATGTTTTCTACACAAAGAAATTAAACTAACTCAGAGTCCATCTGCTGTCCTTCACCTCTTTACCAAAGTCCACTGCAGCTTTGTCTGTGTCAAACATCAAGGACCAGTTCTGACGCTGGTCATCATAAAAAGTGCAGTAGTTGCTGGGCTGAACCTGCAGGAGACAATGGGAGAGAATAAGGGCTGAGATTCTATAAGTGAAGCCAACTGGCTCCCTCTTCACTTGCTCAGGTTCTTCCGACACAAACTTACCGTAAAGACGAACCCAATATGAATCTTGGCCGCAGTCACTGGTTTCTGTTGACTGGCGTACAGTAAGAGTTTGTACTACGAAAAAACAGACAAGGAATTTTCAGGTCATTGGTAGCAAACTTGTATGATGATAGGCATGTTCATATAGACAGAAATCATGGAAATTGACATTTTCACACCTCTTTGGTTGTGTGATTACCCAGTACTGCAGCGCCAAGCTTTCCTTGTTTCTGATACTGTCCGTTAAGACTAAACAGAAAGATGCACCGTCAGTTATGGAGCAAAACAAATGAATGGGTCTCATGATGTCACAGGATCAAGTAATTTGTACAGTTTAAAGACACTCACTATTTGAAAGCATGGATAGCTGTAGCCAATAATACCGCAGGAGCACCAGGAGAGGCAGTGGGTTTCTGGGCAGGAGGTCCTGGAAATGAATGCTCTATTGTCAGTAAACACATCTCAGTTTCACCTGAGCATATTAATATCGAACTTTGGTCATATTTCCATCCATTGCTAAAATTATGTTTTTACCTGGATTCGAGGTCTTCCTAGGCTGTTTAGGGGCTGTATATTGGAAAGATTCATTCCCCTGAGTTGGTGCTTGGTCCAGTCCAAAAAGTGATGCCAGCTTTGCCCTGAAATAACACAGAGCAGGGATCAACTAGTTTCAGACCCCTTCACTTTTTCCACAGCCCTATTGTAAAATGTATTAAATACATTTTGTTCCTCAATCTACACACAATACCCAATAATGACAAAGAAAAAACAGGTTTAGAAATGTTAGCAAATGTTAGCAAATGTATAAAAAACTATTTCATAAACTAAAATACCTGCAAAATCTGGACCCCTACAAAAAATGATCAGCTGAAATTGTTGCAACCCCTATTACTAGCCTGTTCAACCTCTTTCGTATCGTCTGAGATCCCTAGAGATAGGAAAGCTGCCGCGGTCATCCCCCTGTTCAAAGGAGGAGACACTCTAGACCCAAACTATTACAGACCCATATCCATCCTGCCCTGCCTTTCTAAAGTCTTCAAAAGCCAATTTAACTAACAGATCACTGACTTTAATTTTTGAGAATGACACAAGTATTGGTCTCCACAAAGTTTGTTGCCTCAATGTTGATGATGGCAATTTGCATATACACCAGAATGTCATGAAGAGTGATCAGATGAATTGCAAAGTCCCTCTTTGCCATGAAAATGAACTTTCTCCCAAAATAACATTTCCACTGCATTTCAGCCCTGCCACAAAAGGACCAGCTGCCATCATGTTAGTGATTGTCTCGTTAACACAGGTTGACGAGGACAAGGCTGGAGATCACTCTGTCATGCTGATTAAGTCAGAATAACAGACTGGAAGCTTTAAAAGGAGGGTGGTGCTTGAAATCATTGTTCTTCCTCTGTCAACCATGGTTACCTGCAAGGAAACACGTGCCGTCATCATTGCTTTGCACAAAAAGGGCTTCACAGGCAAGGATATTGCTGTTGGTAAGATTGCACCTAAATCAACCATTTATCGGATCATCAAGAACTTCAAGGAGAGGGGTTCAATTGTTGTGAAGAAGGCGTCAGGGTGCCCAAGAAAGTCCAGCAAGCGCCAGGACCGTCTCCTAAAGTTGATTCAGCTGCGGGATCGGGGCACCACCAGTGCAGAGCTTGCTCAGGAATGGCAGCAGGCAGGTGTGAGTGCACCTGCACGCACAGTGAGATGAAGACTTTTGGAGGATGGCCTGGTGTCAAGAAGAGAAGCCACTTCTCTCCAGGAAAAACATCAGGGACAGACTGATATTCTGCAAAAGGTACAGGGATTAGACTGCTGAGGACTGGGGTAGAGTCATTTTCTCTGATGAATCCCCTTTCCGATTGTTTGGGTCATCCGGAAAACACCGGAGAAGACAAGGTGAGCGCTACCATCAGTCCTGTGTCATGCCAACATTAAAGCATCCTGAGACCATTCATGTGTGGGGTTGCTTCTCAGCCAAGGGAGTGGGCTCACTCACAATTTTTCCTAAGAACACAGCCATGAATAAAGAATGGTACCAACACATCCTCCGAGAGCAACTTCTCCCAACCATCCAAGAACAGTTTGGTGACGACCAATGCCTTTTCCAGCATGATGGAGCACCTTGCCATAAGGCAAAAGTGATGAGTTCAAGTGAAGGTCAAGCAAATCATAGAGAAAGCAGACTGTATTGCAATCATCTCTGATGGGTGGTCGAATGATCGTATGCAAGGAATAATTAACTACATCATCTTCACCCCTCAACCAGTATTCTACAAGAGCACAGACACAAGGGACAGACACACTGGTCTCTATATTGCAGATGAGCTGAAGGCAGTCAATGACCTTGGACCACAGAAGGTATTTGCACTGGTGACAGACAATGCTGCAGACATGAAGGCTGCTTGGTCTAAAGTGGAGGAGTCCTACCCTCACATCACACCCATTGGCTGTGCTGCTCATGCATTGAATCTGCTCCTCAAGGACATAATGGCACTGAAAACAATGGATACACTCTACAAGAGAGCCAACCTCAACTAGCAAAGTGAGAAGAATTAGAGCATCACATTGAAGCTGCCCAGCAACACCGGTTGGGGTGGTGTTGTCATCATGCTTGACAGTCTCCAGGAGGAGAAGGAGTCTCTCCAAGAAATGGCCATATCACAGTCTGCTGATATGGAGTGGTAAGCAGCCTGAAACTCCTGAAAACTATAGCAGTAGCCATTGCAGGGATTGAGGGAGACAATGCCATCCTGTCTGATGTTCAGACTCGGCTTGTAAGAGAATAAATCTGTACTGCCCTGCCCACTTCACTGTTGCTCCAAGCAGAGTTAACTGCAGTTCTGAAATACATGAAAAAGCGTGAAGACTTCTGCCTGAAGCCCATACACGCCGCAGCGTACATGTTGGACCCAATGTATGCTGGCAAGAGCATCCTGTCTGGTGCAGAGATCAACAAGGCCTATGGTGTCATCACTACCGTGTCTTGCCACCTTGGCCTGGATGAGGGCAAGGTTCTTAGCAGTCTGGCGAAGTATACTTCCAAGCAAGGGCTTTGGGTTGGAGATGCAATATGGCAGTAGTGCCAACATATCTCATCAGCCATCCGATGGAAGGGACTTTGTGGATATGAGGCCCTTTCCCCTGTTGCCTCCATCATCCTCCAAATCCCACCAACATCAGCCTCCTCAGAGCGCAACTGGTCCTTGTTTGGGAACACACACAACAAAGCACGCAACAGGCTGACCAATACAAGGGTTGAAAAATTGGCCATCCAGGCAAATTTGAGGCTTTTGGAGCCTGACAACGATCCATCCTCAACAAGGTTGACAGTGAAAATGAGGCCTCAGAGTCTGATGTTCAAGAGGTGGACATTGAGGAGGTCCAGGGAGAAGACATGGAAGCCTGAGAGGAAGACAACCAAAGTTTTAGTTTCTAGACTATCATTTTAAAGATGTATGTTGAAAACATTTTTGGGAGATGCGATGGATCATTGGGGATCATTCAATATTCCCTTTCTTTTGTTGCTCAGTGAAATCATCAGTAAACTCATTTCATTAAAACATTTTTTTTTTTTTTTTTTTTTTATATTGGAAGGATTTAATCATTTGCAATTATGTCTACTTATGATAAGGTAAAAGGTTTAGGTTTGTCTCCATAAATATATCCAATGCAAAAAACATCTACATTGAAATGGTATTAATATTAATTTGCATATATTTCCATTAATCCCCATATATTCCTGTTAATTCTCTCAGAAAGTTTCCACCTCTGAAAAATTCCCCAAAATGTGCAACCCTGCCAACAAGTAAAAATAAAATAAACACTGAGTAAACTTGGGGGGCCAAATAAAATCCCCCGCGGGCCGCAAGTTGGGTTACCCGGACATAGAGCAAGTGTTATTTAGCTTAAGCCCATAATCTGAAAAAGCCCTATTGGTGTAATAAGGTAGGCCTACTAGGCTCTCTCCTAAGTGAAGTTTAAAACAGACCATTCCATAGAGATAAAAAAACAACATCTCATTAAAAAGCAAAAGCTATTCTGTCAATTCAGTTGTTGCTGTTTCATGGTTAACAATTTTATTGCTTACTGTTCCTGAATTCAGCTGACAATAAATTAAAGTGAAAAGTTATTTATACTGAGCACAGAGAATAAAAGCCCAATGCCTGGTTAATACAGCCACCACACAATGTATACCCTTGCCCACACAATAGAGAAAAGCTGCTCATTCGAGCCCTTTCATCTGACAGACTGAGGATTTCTGAATCCCAAAGCAACTGCCTCCATGTCCAGTCAACATTCTAAAAGGACTTGTTCATGTTAAAAAGTTAAGTAGCCCATTTCCACATTTAACAGGTTGTTGAATGAAAGACGACAAAAACACAATATCATGAATGTAGGTGGTCATCACAGCAGCTCTTACTACGATACAATAATCTTACACACTAGAATAGCTTAAATCATCATGTATTGCACCATCATCTCTAACAATAACGTTGCCATAACTGAAGCGTAAATACATCACAAGAACATTTTACATGTTTCCTATCAGAAAAACCATATGACAAATTCACGTCATAAAAAGCCTCATTATCTTCCTCAACTGTCACAGACAGACGACAGACCAATGGCAAATTAATGCTATGTTCATCATCAAGATGAAAAACATTAGTTTTCACTTGAACGTTCTGACCATACTGACCCTTGGATCTCCCTCCAGAGGTAGTCATTATCCCTCAGAGCAGAAGACATGATGGGCACCTTGAGGCCTGGGTCTTTGTTGCTGACAACTGGTGGTGAAGAGTAGCCTGTTTAGCCACTTGTAAGACAGGCATGGGCCACCCAACAACACACTGAGTTTCAGTGTTGCCACCCTATCTTTTCCTCAATGTCTTGCTCTCCGATGCATTCACACCTCCATGGCAGATTTGACACCATATCACTAGAAGAGCTGTGAAGCTCTGGCTCAGTCTGCAGTCCAGTTTGCTGAGCTGATCTGAAGGAGCAGGCAGCCCTCGCCCTACTGGCCCTAACTAGCAGCATGTGAGAGGAATTAGGAGCCACAACATAGCCCAGCCCCCACCCCCCTTCACTGCTCCTGGCCCAGACAAGCTTTATTCCTCCAAATCATATTAGCCGAGGGAACAATTGCCCCACTAGCCAGGAAATGTTAGAGAGAAAAATAACAAGTCCTAGTTGGCAGGTAGCCTGCATTGTACAAGTAATTGAATAGCTATGAACTTCAGATGAGACATAGCACTCATTAATTCAGCAACTGTGGTACCAAACCTATTTTGGAACTGGCAAAATCACAGGCAAAATATATAGAGGTGATATCACAAACTATCCAAAACATCAGCTGTAGCAAATGATTATCATTTTTGTTATTTAACCTCTAACTAGGCAAGTCAGTTACGAACAAATTCTTATTTACAATGACGGCCTATCTACAGGGTCAGGCCCTGGAGCAAATTTGGGTTAAGTGCCTTGCTCAAAGACACATCGACAGGATTTTCCTGTTGTCGGCTCGGGTATTCGAACCAGCGACCTTTCGGTTACTGGCCCAACGCTCTAACCGCTAGGCTACCTGCCGCCCCTATACAGTGACCTGCAACTGAATCAGTTGCATGAGACACCTACTGTACATGCAAACTGTCTCTGGGTGAGAGGTGGAGGACAAAGCCTGTCTCAACACAGGGTTCTAACTGAGGATGCGCCAAGATTAAGGCGAGGTCACACTTTCCTTCTATTTATATTATGCAAGTAATGCGCCAGACTCGATCAAGTCTGTCAAAGGTACCAGACTGTGTGTGTGAAAGGCTTAACGATTTTACATTTTTGTAGTGAATTCGGGGGTAGATGGCTACCGGGTCAATCAAAATAATTTCGCAATTAGCCATTTTCCATCGCATCGATTAAGTTTTTGTCAGTGGGTACAGTAACTAGGTAGCTAGCTCTGTGAAAATTATAGCCTAGCCTATTTCAATTCAGGCAGTGTCTAAAAAGCAAACAAGCAAGATATCTTAGCTTCAATTAACTACAAAATAAGCACAGCTTCATGTAAAAAAAAGTGTTTAGCTAGTCTAGCTGGCTAATACCAGGAAGAAAGCAAACTCACCCTCCAGTAGGCGACAGAAAATCTCCATCCTCGTCGTCAGTGGCAAACATTTTGAATGTATTGTATTTTGTGTAGCAATAATAATGTGTTTCTCATATATTATGTGTATTTGGCTGATAAATATAATACTTATTGCGAAATAACGACGCTATTACACCCACTAATCTCTCTTCCTGTTTCTTCTGCTCATCAGCTGACACATCACCTGATCCATGGTGCTGTGAATAGCTCTGCTCCTGGGTCATGTGGCCTTATTTCACTTGTACGTCAGGATAATGTAAATAACGCGTTGCATTCTGGGATCGATAGGGGTAAATTCTGTCAAATTCAAAAGGTAAACAAAGTAATTCAACATGTTTGCGTTAAGACATCGAGGAAAAAGACGTGAAGGGAACCACCCTTCCAACACCAGTTATAGAACATAATGATGTATCATACGTTGGCTTAATGTAGAGGGTTTTCGGCGTCGAAATGCAAGTCTAAGAAACGTTTAGTAACAAGGTTAGCTAACGTTAGTCGATTGGTTATACTAGTAGCGTATTTCACCGTTGCCAGTTTGCTAACTTTAACAATAAATGTTGTCTTCTCACTCTGCCTACTAGTTGTCCAACACAATTTTGCTAATTGAGCATTATGTAATTATGTTTTATACCCAGGTTCAATGTTATAGACTTTCAGAATAAACATTGTTGGATCGCGTCAATTCAAATCTGGTATTGGAATAAGATAAGACATCAGGAGCTGTTTCAAACTAAGCTAAGTTTATTAAATGCAAATGTATAGATGATAAGTATGAAGGCTCGTATACGGGCTCACTGTAACACCACGCAGGGCAGACAGAGAACTGACTACAGTTTCACGTGTTCTTCTTTAAATACCCCAGACAGAGTTAGTTCCGGTTTCCGAACAGACCGGTCAGGGTAGAGGCTGAGTGTGGTTTAGACTTACTCAGCCTATCCGTTGGCGCACGGGTTGGTCCCAACCCCTTGGCGCTCTGTCTCCGGGCAAAGTTGTTGTTTCGAGTAGCCAAGTACACCTACAGCAACACCCTGATATTATGTTAACAAAGTATGAATAGGTTATTAACTAAAAGGTCAGGTCCCCACAACACATTGATTGGCTCTTCTTCTTCTATGGTATATTGACGATCGCACAATTTAATGTGCATCTCGCCAGCTACTGTGCGGGATGTAAACAGGATCCCCCCCCCAAAAAATAAAACAGATCTGATGACTACAAAGGCTCAATTGGGGAACCTGGGAGGGCGGGTCTTCCTGCGCCAGTACCCCTTGCAAGTCTTCAGATGGGTCGAAAGCTCTTACAGTGTATGTTACATAAACAAGCCTCACATGCGTAGGTATTTGGTCTTTATCAAAAGAAAAAACAGGACCGACAGACTTTCTTATTTTTCTCCATTCACCCATCGGGTCAGACGCCGGGCACCAACCACACCAGGGATTTTGTTCAGGTGTTCAACATCCGTCGTCACCCCTGAGATGACTCATTTGACGGGTGCTCTGCTCCGAAGTTCGGATTCTTTTGAGGCTCACTGCAATCTTCCTCTGTTCTTCATAAAAACAATTAATCAAAATAAGACCCCTCCTGGCCATTCTGACAGACCACTTTTCCAAGCGCAAAACAGTACTTCACAATTTTCCACATATGCATCCTTACTCAACAAACGCATCCCAACAAGAAGCGATTATCATTCATACACGTATCCTCACTCCAATTTTAGACAATTTAATTTTTGTTCCAGTTTTCGCTACTACTGTTGTCCATTCAGAACATTCGTCTTCACCAAGTCTGATCGACGCGCTGCTTGATTCGAACTCAGCGTTCACTTCCGCCATCACTCCCGCTTTCTAACCAATCAATTCAATTTAAGGGCTTTATTGGCATGTGAAACATATGTTAACTTTGCCAAAGCAAGTGAAGTAGATAGTAAACAATAAAAATGTACAGTAAATATTACACTCAGAAGTTCCAAAAGAATAAATACATTTCAAATATAATTATGTATATATACCGTGTTGTAACAATGTGCAAATAGTTAAAGTACAAATGGGAAAATCAACTTAAATATGGGTTGTATTTACAATTGTGTTTGTATTTCACTGGTTGCCCTTTTCTTGTTGCAACAGGTCACAAACCTCCATCTTTTCTCCCGATTGGCTCATCTGTAAATATGTTATGTAAATGAGGCTAAACCATGTGGTTGTGAACACCTACTGTTAATGCTGTATAGACCCTTTTCCAACACACGCCACACTGAAATCACGCACAGATGCGCGCACTCTTGGCGGCATCTAAACAACTTCTAAACAAAATCACCTTTTGGGGTTCTCGTACGTTTACAATTATGCTTTGGTTATTGCTTGAACAGTCACTAAGATTATATTTGGTTGTGATCTTTGCAAATAATTATTTTGGATGCAGCAGTTGTTAGCTAGAATGCTATCGGTAACGCTCATTGATATAGCCAGGCTGTAGCAAAAGCTAGCCAAAGAGCCATTTTACTGGTTTGAGTTTAATGCAGTTGATTTGCGATAATGACACAAACGTTATATTAAGCAGGACATTCATGCGAGCCTTAAAATCAAATGAAAAGTAGTCAAATGTAGTGTGAAATGCACTCATAAACAAAATGTAAATAGAGGCTTTTTTACTGGCGTTCTATAAGAACTACCCCTTGTTCTGTTTGTAAACACAGAAAGAGGTCTATTGAAATCTTTACAGTCCTGTTTCCGTTTGGCATGCGGTGGTAGCTTTTCTAAGACCGCGAGTGCATGTCCTGGGTCAGTTTGTTCTAATGGGGTTATTGACCTTATTTTACAAAAAAAACATGAAGCAAACAATGACCCTAGATCAGCCAAGTGGGCCACAATTACCGGTGCAGTATACAATGATAACCACTAGAGTGAACTGTTACTCCACTTCAATCAACCTAGTATTAGCAGAAGAAAAACATTTTAAAAATGGGCATTATACACTGAGTGTACAACACATTCCATGGCATAGCCTGACCAGGTGAAAGCTATAACCCTTGGTTATAAGCTTATTGACGTCACTTGTTAAATCCACTTCAATCAGTGTAGATGAAGGGGAGGAAACAGGTTAAAGAAGGATTTTTAAGCCTTGACAATTGAGACATGGTTTGTGTATGTGTGCCATTCAGAGGTTGAATGGGCAAGACAAAATATGAAGTGCTTTTGAACGGGTTATGGTAGTAGGTGCCAGGCACACCTGTTTCCTGTGTGTATCAAGAATTGTCCACCACCCAGAGGACATCCAGCCAACTTGACACAACTGTGGGAAGCATTGGAGTCAATATTGGCCAGCATCCCTGTGGAATGCTTTCGACACATTGTAGAGTCCATGCAAGTCAATATTAGGAATGGGTTCCTAATGTTTTGTACACTCTGTGTATACCACTAGTTAGGGGGAGAAAACACAGCAATTAGGATACCTACTTAATTGAGCTACATTTGCATGTGTCAACAAGCTATTTTATTTTAGCACTTACAAAAGGATGGGGGGGAAATAATTATGCCCCTATAATAGCATTCGCAGGGTATATCAAAGTGGTCAGTGTTTAGCCAGTACACAAACCCCAGTATTGTCAATGGATGCTCTTATCTGGCTTTTGTGATGATTGAAATAAAGGACAGATGTGAGGGATGAATGGATCAGCACCTCTCCAGTGGGGTCATTCAGATTGTGGCTTTCATAGGACTACATTGACAAATGGTTTTCCTAAAAAAAGAATGTGTCATCAGGTTGAAAATAGATCTAATTAATATTAAATAAACATAAGACCACATTTCTTGCTATTAATGATAATTAATTGTAATACCCTTGTCTTACTTCCTTGCCAAGTTCATTACAAGCGATAATCTCCACGATATTATTGGCCTATTCCTTGGTAAAGAGGTTAGTGGCAATATAATTTTTGATCTGTCATAACAGTGCCATAAATCCATGTGTTTGATCATTTGGAATCATGACAAGTTCATTCCACACAAAATGAATTGAGTTCGGAGTTCGTTTGATTGGTGTTGTTGATCAGTGTTTTGAATGTAGTATTTATGTAGTTGTACAAAACAGTAAGGCTAAGCAACATAATTAATAGCATGGAATTTAATAATAACTACATGTCTCACTTTGATAGTAAGCAATTTATTTAATATTTCTGACTATAAGTACATTTACATTTTAGCAGAAGCTTTTATCCAGAGCGACTTACGGTTAGTTAGTGTTCCTGCTTTTTTTTCTTTTTTCTCGAACTGGTCCCACGTGGGAATCGAATCCACGCCCAGATTCGCGCCATGCTCTACCACCTGAGCTACACGGGACAGTACGGTAGCTAGGCAACACATCGGTGCGTGGATGATTTAAAGCACGTGTCGAACTCATTCCACGGAGGACCGAGTGTCTGCAGGTTTTCGCTCCACCCTTGTACTTGATTGATGAATTAAGGTCACTAATTAGTAAGGAACACCCCTCACCTAGTTTTCTAGGTCTTAATTGGAAGGAAAAAACAAAAGCCCGCAGACACTAGGCCCTCCATGGAATGATTTGACACCACTGATTTAAAGAATCAAACTTGAGCAATGAATCATGTTTTGGCATAGCCTTTTGTTAGAATTATATGCCACAGGTTTGGCCGGGGTAGGCCGTCATTGTAAATAAGAATTTGTTCTTAACTGACTTGCCCTGTTAAATTAAGGTTAAATAAAACAACTTGGCTACAGAGTTTTATACTGGATACATTTTTTTTTTGATGCACTGGTTGTGAAACAAGAATATTACTAATTCCTGTACATTTCTAAAGAGGTTTTCTTAACTTAAAAATCTATTTCAGCGCTAGCATCACTCATGTCATATGTGAGAGATGATCTAAAGGTAAAATGTTGCATTTGTCACGCTTAAGTTTTGTGCTAACCAAGCTTAACATGTTTATTGATGTACCTATCCTATACCCGCTCTATCACAGACCAATCTAAAAGAAAAAGAAAACACATACACACAGTCATATTAAATATATACATCAATCTCATTTACTCTCTTACATGATTTACATGGGATCCTTTAACAACAATATTACTTTAGACTTTTTGGCATTTTAATTCTCTTCACATTAAAAACATACAAAAATAAAATTCAGTTTTTTACTCAATAATAGTCCGATTTGTTCTGTACTAGGCAGCAGTCTGTGATTTCCTGTTCCGTTTCGCTCGACGGGTGGGTGGAAAACTGATAAACTCAAAGTGTTTGATTCTGTCCATGTTGGGGAAAGGTAGTGGGCCCTTGTGTAGCCTCTTGATGAAATGGACCTCTCTCTGGTTCTCCCTCGTCTTGGAGGCTTTGATGGGCCTCCCTTTCCTGGTGAAAGCCACATACCAGCCCTCATACTTTGCATTCTGGAAGGCAGTGTAATTGTTCTCCAGAACAATCTCTGTGAAGATACAATCCCTGCTTCTGCCATTAGACTGTTGAGAGGATATGAGAGAGGAAAGACTAAGTCAAATCCAAGTGTATCTACAGTTTAGCACCACTACTAGAAGGCATATTAAAAACAACATCTGATTAGACTACTTACAGTATTTCTCTCTGAACTACACTGCTATCTATCAATTTCCAAGCTCCAAACAAAATGGAATACTTCAATATTCTCATGAAACACAGAATAGACTATTTAACAATTACAAACAATGTGTACAAGACTAGCCAAATAGGAGCCTAAACTACAAGGTCAAACCCATTGGATCTACATTTTCATACAGTTATGTTAAAACTACAATGAAGATACTTTATACTGTATCAGTACAGCCAACAATTAAGAGTAAACTAGGAATAGTGAAGAATGTATTTAAAATAAGTTTGAAATATTAGCTGCATATCCAAACCACACCACAATAACTATATTGTAGGAGTTGTGAGAAGTTTTAGCAAACTATTCCTCTCTAACCTAAGGTTTTCAAAAGAAAGGAACCGCTAGAAGGCTAGATTAAACCAGAACCTAATCTTTTAAGATCATGATGAGAGATGAAAAAGATGATGCGAGATGAAACCCTTCATGGCAAGCAGACAACACTGAATACATATTTTCCATTTCCATTCAGGAAGTGGAGGGTTGACTTCTGACCAACCACTAAAGGGTGTGAGGAGAGTTTCTCCCGTGCCTTGAAACTGTAATGCTACACTTGGAAATACAAGTTGGGTTGTCTCCCTGTCACTGATCCTATCCAGGCTAATGAATTACATTACAAATAAGTATCATTATAACACAATATCAGTCACGTGTGTCTCATATTTTTCTTACTTTATAACTCTGCATTGTTGGGAAAGGGCTCGTAAGTAAGCATTTCACAGTAGTCTACTACACCTTAAATTAGTAAGAATACATCAGTTTTATTGCAGTTTCACTATTTAGCTAACCAAACTCTTTCAATGATTTTCTATTTGTTTAAAGAACACTTAATTTAAAGAATTTACAATAACAATTATACTGAACACAATAAAGGCAACATGTAAAGTGTGGGTCCATGTTTCATGAGCTGAAATAAAAGATCCATACGCACAAAAAGCTAATTTCTCTCATTATGTGCACAAATGTGTTTACATCCCTGTTAGTGAGCATTTCTCTTTTGGCAAGATAATCCACCCACCTGACAGGTGTGGCATATCAAGAAGCTGATTAAACAGCATGGTCATTACACAGGTGCACCTTGTGCTTGGGAAAATAAAAGGCCACTCTATAATGTGCAGTTTTGTCACACAACATAATGCCACAGATGTCTCAAGTTGAGGGAGCGTGCAATTGGCATGCTGACTGCAGAAATGTCCACCAGAGCTGTTGACAGAGAATTTAATGCTAATTTCTCTACCATAAGCTGCCTCAACATTGTTTTAGAGAATTTGGCAGTATGTCCAACCGGCTTCACAACCGCAGACCACGTGTAACCACGCTAGCCCAGGACCTCCACATCCGGCTTTTTCACCTGCAGGATCTTCTGAGACCAGCCACCAGGACAGCTGATGAAACGGTGGAATATTTCTGTCTGTAATAAAGCCCTTTTGTGTGGAAAAACTAATTTTGATTGTCTGGGCCTGGCTCCCCAGTGGGTGGGCCTGGCTCCCAAGTGGGTGGGCCTATGCCCTCCCAAACCCACCCATGACTGTAACCCCTGCCAATCGTGAAAACCATAGATTAGGGCCTAATGAGTTTATTTCAATTGACTGATTTCTTAATATAACTGTAACTCAGTAAATTCGTTGAAATTGTTGCATGTTGCGTTTATATTTTTGTTCAGTATACATAATTACCAACTAGGAAACAAGCAAGCTGGAATTCTTGCAACTTTGAAAGTGATGTGGATTTGATATCATACCTTTCCAACTAGTTTCCCCTTCCGGTTCATACAGAGGTAGCGTCCACTCTCTGCACCTTTGATCCGAACCCGACTGCCAAAGGTGTCAGTCTCTACAAAGAGACGTGCTACAACATACACACAATGATCCATATGAAAATACAACAATGGTGTGATAAATCCACTAGGCCTATGTCAATTCACTACATCATAAGTATATGTTCGACATTCCCTATATCATATTAAAATTCTTATATGGATGTGGAATGATAATACTAAACTGTATAAAGCCAACAATAAACTGTCTGCCATCGATTGGCCTATAAGAAAATAATGTGCAAAAGGAGGATCTGAAAGGGCGTTAGAGTGTTTGGCCAGTAACCGAAAGGTTATAAAATAAACATTCACTGGAGAGAGACCATCACAACAGCCTATGTGAGATATTATGGGTTTCAGGTTGAGACACATTAACAAACCATTGCTATGATTAGTTAAGTGTTATCATTAAATCATGTTTGAAGACAAAAGTAATGGAAGTGGAATACAACAAATCCAAATTGCAGTTGTCCTACGGGTCAATTGAATTACCCCCTGGTTAATTAGGGATAACAACAGGAATGTGTATTGGGCCAGGACAAAAGACTTGGCCTGATTCGCCAGACGAACGGTTTAGATACAGTAGGAAGGCTAAATGAACATTCAGCCCCATAGAGGGTCGGCACAGCATTAGGTGAGCAAGTAGCCTCGCCCTGCAGATCTCTTCATAGACAGACAGCACATTGCAATTGCAGTCCTCATTAAAAACTATTAATAAGCCTTGTATGCATGTGCCCGACTGGTTGATAACAGGTCCTTTGACCAAATGCAGCCGAAATTGTGTCATGGGAACAACTTACCGTAATTATTTCCGTCCTCTGCAGTAGCGGCGACCCTCTTGCCCTGTATCTGGACGTGCTTTCCGCTGGTCCGGCTGTATAGTTGGTAAACCCTGACCTGTCGCCGGCTAAGCTGGTCGGTCATTGCGCCCTGCTCCATCACATACTGGTTAAAATTAGGAGACGGGTGATTCTCCCCCTTTTTATGTAAAAGGGAAAAATAAAATCACATATAGAATTTTCTTCTAACCTCTATTTTTTTTATTCTTCTAAAATAAATCAACCACTTCCTGACTAGAGCCTCACTAAATAACTCAATCCAAACAATAACAAATCTGGGCGTGTGAATTATTTGCTAAATAAAAAGCCCATCATATGAAATAATCCGGTAGGACAAAACATTGTGTTACATTATGCATATTAAGTGCATTCAGAAGCAAGCGGCCCACTTGTAAATAACAAGCAAGCACTTTAAATGACCTTAATCATCAGCCAACTGGGCAAAAACTGGTTGAATCAACTTTGTTTCCACGTTATTTCAACATCCCAAAAAGCAATGTGATGACGTCGAATCAACATGGAAAACTAATTGGATTTGCAAAAAGTCTTCAACGTATGGGTATTTCGTATTTTTTTCACCCAATTTTTTACCTTAATGACATGGTGATATTTTGGTTGATTTCACGTTGAAATCACGTTAGTTGACAACAAACAAATGTAAATCAAAACTGGACGTTGAACTACTGACGTCTGTGCCAAGTGGGAGATGCCTATAAATTAACAATACTTTGTCTATACAATCTGCGAGGAACTATGGAAGAGGGTTTACCTGAGCATGGCACCACAACACGAAGAAATGAAAAGATCTGCAAAATGAAATCACAATAAATAACATTATCTCCAAAAATACAATCTGTTCGATGAGAATGTTTCAAAAGGTAGTCTTCTTACATGTAAATACAGCGCTGATTTATTCCATACATTCTTTCATCCAATCGCAAATATTCCCAACGGATCCAAAATAAATCTCTTCACAGAGAGCAAGTAGTCTAATATTCCCAACGCATCCAAAATAATCCAAGTTTCCTCGCATCCGCTTGACCTGTCCACTCCGTGCTCCTTGTTAGTTTATTCGTTTTATTCCGTTCACACACCAACTTTCAGATGTGAAACATCTTCTTCATAAATTCATATGAGAAACACATCATGGTACGCATATGAGGGAAATTATATACTCCAGTTACTGCAGGTGTGTTGAAGTGTGAAGGTCTTCCTGAGAGTATCCAAAAAGTCTGCCACCAAGAGAGTCACCGAGATCCATCATACATTTTAGAGTCAAACTTCCAAAGTCCACAGGAAAAACGATTAGCTATTGCCATTTGGATGTTTATTTCATGGGAGGAAAAGTGTCACCTATAGGTACAGTATCGCAATGTAGCCACGATGTAGCCCCAAGTAATTCCACGTTTAAAAAGACCCCTTACTCAGCGCGTCTTGGCCTCTTGCTGGGCAGTGGCTAAATGTTGAGAGGCAGGTCCCTCCCATGAGTTGGGAGTTGGAGGTTTTGTATTGTGGGTGGGCAGGGCACAGTGGATAGTAAAGGGGAACGAATTGGGGCAAAACGTTTAGTAGCTCCCTGGTACAGATGATAATGGTATGCACTTTGGGTATGTTTTACGCACAATATTATGCATATTATTAGCCTACTCATTAACAAATGCATATCAGAATGAACTTCATATGTTTGTTTAATTTTATGAAAATACACAAGAAAAGACTGATTGGGTTACAAGAAAAGTTGTAATTTAACCTTCATCTTGTTTTTCATTCTCTCTCTCTCTCTCTCTGTCTGTCTGTCTGTCTCTCTCTCTCTCTCTCTCTCTCTCTCTCTCTCTCTCTCTCTCTCTCTCTCTCTCTCTCTCTCCGGATATAAAATGCGATTTATCAGCTATGTTATAATGCATTTAAATTATAATTAATCACTGTATTTAGAAGTGAGTAGCCTAATGTCAATTGAAGGGGTGTGGCAATGAGGTGTCAAATACGCCATCGCTTTTCCATTCTTTCTCGTTGAGCGGTTTACTGCTCACACGTTCGGCTAATGTGTAAAACAAATAATTTTAACAATAGGCTGTTTCATCATGATGCAGCGGTAGTCTGGTAAGATAAGGCTATGTGTAGTAGCCTAATCAACATCACTAATTGATGAATAACTGATGTTAACAGGATTCTTATTTTTCGCTGGTTAAACTGGCATTAATTGAATTAAGGTCTATTTTATGTCTAGGCCTTCACCCGTGTCAAAAGTCGTAATCGAGGTTATGGAGATGTCTCTGAGAGACTTTGATTATTGCACAATTCATTGTTTCAGTGCAATACATGAGTTGTATTGTTAATGTTATATAAAATGTTAGTATTTCTTTAGTTACACTGATATCTGAAACAGCACATTAACTACAAATAATATTAAACATAGCAGCACAGCTTGCAAGAGACAAGTTTCACAATTGGATAACCTTGCACTGTTATAGTTGAACATACATTTTCTACCATAAAAGGCTACATTCAAACACAACATGGTGTAATGTGGGCTCTGTGCAAGAATTTAGCAAGTCCCAGTTTACATCGTCCACCGCTCACATCACTGGCCCTCTGTTCAGCCAGAAGTTAAGCATCTCTGACAAGTTGTAGCTACAGCAGTTAAGCATCTCTGACAACTCATTCTGCTGAATGTGTGACATGCATTGGTAGCCACTGACAGACTTTTTAGCAATTGATTGCACTTGTTAATGTCACTTCTTAAAAGCGGTCAGTCAGTCCTTCCATCAAGTTGAGTTGCCCAAGCTGTAGTCTCTGACATAATTCAACAACAAACAATGTATTTTTTTTTGTTGTAAAACAAACAAACAAAAAAACAAGGAAGTTGCAGACAAGCAAGGAAATACAAAAATAAACCACCATTTCTTGTTCAGCAGTAACAGACAACACATCACCTGGAAAATCTATTTGCTTCTTCAAAGAATGTCTTGTCAGGCATCTGTTGATATTTGATCCTGTCTTCAGCGTAGTCTGCTTGTACAATTCAAATAGACATTTTTTTAAAGAATCTGACAGGTGTGGCATATCAAGAAGCTGATTAAACAGCATGATCATTACACAGGTGCACCTTGTGCTGGGGACAATAAAAGGCCACCTACACCACCCAAACACACACACACCCACAACACCACCAGTCCACCCCACCCATTGACCATTCACACATAAAATGAATGTTTTTGGTTGCTCATCACACGTAGTTTTGAAGACATTGCAATCCTTAATGAATCATACCTCTAGTCTCTTCTATTCATATACTATAGTGTGCGGAGTCATGTAAATCAAATCAAATTGTATTGGTCACATACATGTGTTTAGCAGATGTTATTGCGGCTGTAGCGAAAGGCTTGTGTTTCTAATTAAATCAAATCAAATTTATTGGTCACATACACGTGGTTAGCAGATGTTATTGCGGGTGTAGCGAAATGCTTGTGCTTCTAGCTCCAACAGTGCAGTAATATCTAACAAGTAATATCTAACCGTTTCACAACATATATCCAATAATCTAAGTAAGGAAAGGATTAAGAATATATACATATATGTCAGGGCGGCATGGGACTAAGATACAGTAGTAGGCTTTATAGTATTGGTGATGCAGTATATAAACACGATTAAGTGACTAAGATACCGAAGAATAGTATAGCATACAGTTTATACATATGAGTTGAGTAATGCAAGATATGGAAACATTATTAAAGTGACTAGTGTTTTATTTCCTTAAAGTGGTTGGCGATTTCTAATCTATGTCTATAGACAGCAGGCTCTGATGTGCTAGAGATGGCTGTTTAGCATTCAGTGGCGTAGTATAGAGTACAATACAGTATATACAAATGAGATGGGTGATGCTATATGTACACACAATTAGAGTGACTAAGATACCGTAGAATAGTGTAGAGTGTAGTTTATACATAGAGATGAGTGATGCAGATACGGATACCTTATTAAAGTGGCTAATGTTCTATTCCTTAAAGTGGCCTGTGATTTCTAATCAATGTCTATAGGCAGCCACCTCTGATGTGTTGGTGATGGCTGTTTAGCAGTCTGATGGCCTTGAGATAGAAGCTGTGTTTCAGTCTCTCGGTCCCAACTTTGATGCACCTGTACTGACCTCACGATCTGGATGATAGCGGGGTGAACAGGCAGTGGCTCGGGTGGTTGATGTCTTTGATGATATTTTTGGCCTTCCTGTGGCATTGGTTGCTGTAGGTGTCCAGGAGTACGGGAGGTTTGCCCCTGGTAATGCGTTGGGCAGACCGCACCAGCTTTGCGGTTATGATGCAGCCGACAGGATGCTCTCAATTGTGCATCTGTAGAAGTTTGCGAGGGTTTTAAGTGGCCTTAGGTATAGGCAACATGGGCAGCTTCCCAGGGCGGCATCTTACCGGGGGCGGCATGGGGCGCCAGCACCCAAACATTTGGAATGGTGACATTTGTGCGATCGGTTTTCTGTCGCTCATTTGCACGTCACGTCAATGATATCATGTCACCGTGTGGGACTGTGGGTCAATTAGATAGATAGATTTCTTTGTCAAGCAGCTACAACAAAACATAGGGCAGGTGCAAAATGCCAGAATGAAAATGCACAAAAGACAGATACACGATACATGATACATAGAGCGTCAGTATGAAAAAGTATAGAAATACAAGAAGTCTGGAGTGCTAATCGGAGTGGGCACCCTGATTCTAGTTTGTGAGCTAGGGAGGCTACTGCCTGGGGGAGGCTACTGCCTGGGAAGGTCTCCCACTCCCAAGTACGAGATGGGGAAGGGGGTGGGGGTAGGTTGACCTCAGTTCTCCCCACTAGAAGCCCGAGGTAGGGGGAGCAGGGAAATCTATCAAATAGTGCACCTCTAACTTTGTACAGTACTAATGCATTAGTAAATGTTATGATTATTTATTTGTGTTGTTCCAAATGTCTGAATAAAAATTACAGGTAGTGCGTGGGGGGGTTGAAGGTTGAAGAGGCGCTGTTGTGCCTTCTTCACAACACTGTCTGTGTGGGTGGATCATTTCAGTTTGTCACTGATGTGTACGCCGAGGAACTTGAAGCTTTCCACCTTCTCCACTGCGGTCTCATCGATGTGGATAGGGGAGTGCTCCCTCTGCTGTTTCCACAATCATCTCCTTAGTTTTGTTGACGTTGAGTGAGAGGTTATATTCCTGGCACCACACTCCCAGAGCCCTCATCTCCACCCTGTAGGCTGTCTCATCGTTGTTGGTAATCAAGCCTACTACTGTTGTGTCGTCTGCAAACTTGATGATTGAGTTGGAGGCGTGGTTGGCCATGCAGTCATGGGTGAACAGGGAGTACAGGAGGGGACTGAGCATTTACCCTTGTGGGGCCCCAGTGTTGAGGATCAGCAAGGAGGAGGTGTTGTTTTCTACCTTCGCCACCTGGGGGCGACCCGACAGGAAGTCCAGGACCCAGTGCGGGGTTCAGACCCAGGGCCTCAAGCTTGATGATGAGCTTGGAGGGTACTATGGTGTTGAATGCTGAGCTATAGTCAATGAACAGCATTCTTACATAGGTATGACTCTTGTCCAGATGGGTTAGGGCAAATAACTGCACTGTTTGTATTCTTCCATATTCCCAGTCTTCTTGCCCTGGTTAAATGCGGTGGTTCGCACTTTCAGTTTTGCGCGAATGCTCCCATCTATCCACGGTTTCTGGTTGGGGGATGTTTTAATAGTCACAGTGAGTACAACTTCTCCTATGCACTTCCTTATAAACTCATTCACCGTGTCTGTGTATGTGTCGATATTATTATCTGAAGCTACTCTGAACATGTCCCAGTCCACGTGATCAAAACAATTTTGAAGCGGGGATTCCGATTGGTCAGACCAGTGTTGAATAGACCTAACCACGGGTACTTCCTGTTTAAGTTTCTGCCTATAGGAAGGGAGGAGCAAGATGGAATCATGATCCGATTTGCCAATGTCAGGTGTGATGGGTGTGAATGAGTCAGGCGCAGGAGAGTGGTTCCAACGGGAGTGTAGTTTAATGATAGAGAACGCCCAAGTGTGAGGCAACAATAGCCTATACAATAGGCATCAAAATAGGCCTGGGAACAAACCACGGGTGTAAACTATCCGGAATACGTCAGGCGAAATAAACACAAATACACAGGCAGCTAATGGCCTGGAAAAGAACATGGGTGTACAGAACCCGGTGAACAACGATGTATATATCCAACTCTGACATGAACAATCACACACAAAGGACATAGAACAAAGAACAGAGGGTATATATATACAGACAATAATTAGGGAATCTAAACCAGGTGTGAAGGAGACAAGACAAAACAAATGGAACATGATGAGTGGAGCGGCAGTGGCTAGAAGGCCGGTGACGTCGAACGCCGCCCGAACATGGAGAGGGGACGACTTCAGAGGGAGTCGTGACAGCCGAATGGAGGGCGGGGGAATATATAATTATTTGGACGAGCAATGTCAGACAGTTGTTCCAATGGGGCAATAATGTGATGAATATGACTTTGGTTCAAAAGGGGTGTTACATACTGCTATACGTCGAAACATGGCAGCGTGGGATGTTTAGCTCTTGTGACTAGACTCCAATTATAGGAGCTAACTATCAGAAATGTTGGGGGGGTGGCTGAAGGGGGAGAGCACTTTCGCAGTAGCTAGTCTCATCACTGTGGAATTCATCTCCAGCAGGCTGCCTTGCTCTGGTGTCAGCAATATTTTTTGGGAGTGGGATGTATAAAGAAAAAAAGAGATGTGGCCTCATGAAATGAACCCCCCCCCCCCCCCCCCCCCACACACATACATACACACACCCAACTTCAGTTTACAAAGTGGCGGTGAGATCTGAGGCCTTGCAACCTGATCTTATTTATTCATGTCTCCACCGGCTTTACTGGCGCTAAAGCTGTGATGGAAATAACCAGACTTCACTGAAAAGCGGGCACCTACAGTCACCCACAGAAAAGGTACAGAATTATTTGAGCCTCAGGAGAGAGAGAGACAGAGACAGAGAAAGAGAGAGAGAGAGAGAGGGGTTTGAAATTTAAAAAAGACGGGTGAAACTGCAGAAACCCATGACAGGTGGACAGATAGATCTGATACAAGTGTCATGCTTCAATGTGAAACTGATCATATGTGATTGTAAATGTATAGGCATGCCCACATTTAAACAGAGACAACCTTAGAGCATAACTAGTCTCCCAAATTCAGACAAAACGTTATTCCTCGTCATGCAACGGCAATGTTTTTTACCTACCTCAAATCAATTCATGTTTTGCCACCAGTTGACCAAAGGCTGCCTGCATAAAGTTATGGACAGCTTTAAACCCTCACTATACAGTATCACTACATGTAATTACTCATTATATTGAGTAACTTCGTCAACACATGACAATCTTGATCCAGTATACTTCAGAGCTACTGTACCTCCAGTAACAACTGAAAGGACGATCGGTGGTCTCCCAACAGCTCCAACTACATCGTAAAGATCTCCGCCATAAAGAACAACTGGACACTCTTTTCTGACCCTGCAAAAATAGAGGCAAAGGTTAAGAAAGTGGGTGGTCCTCTTTATGAATGATAAAAACTCAGATTGTTTCAGAAGATGAGCTTGGAGAATATCCCTGTTGCTTCCCCCTGTGGATTCTTGCACAGCAGTGGGGTTCCTCCACTCATGCCACCCAAACCCCTGCTATAAGGTCACTCCGCAGTGCTCTGATGAGAGGGCTCCATAGACTTATAGGAGGGCTCTCACCATTGCTCTGGTTGTCCAAAGCCTGTATGACAGAACATACATACTTGCCTCTTATAGAATGTTATGTTAGAGAGGGCTTCATACTCAGACATGAGGGATAAATGATGAGTACTTCATACTCAGACATGAGGGATAAAAGATGAGGACTTCATACTCAGACATGAGGGATAAATGATGAGAAATGTATAAAAAGGTTTCAACATTTTACTAACATGTACTTACCTGAAATCTAATTACATTAATCACACCTTTTCATTTATACATGTAGAGTGTGCTCATAATGTAGAGATTTGTGGTTATTAGAAAGGCTTCTGACCCCTACGTATACCCCAACCATTTGCAAGCTGACCATTTGAGCTTGACAAATTTGACACAGCTGACACAGGCAATAAATTTGAACTATTTTCCCTACCCCCTTTATCTGTAATGAGCCTTGGCCTACAACCCTTCACACACACACGCACACACAGAATTTGAATGGGTCCACACTTATTGCCAGTACAAAAAAACATGATATATACTGCTATATCAGAGGAAGTGCATTTGCTAGTATTGGAAGACACAGTACAGGCCTAGTCAAAACACCATATAATAAAAAAAAATATATATATCTAAAATGGGATGCTCAACAGGTGCAACCCGAGTTGTTGATCCACGATTAACACCCGCCAGTTGCAGACAGGGTTTGACTGCTTCATCTGACAAGACCAAGAAGCTGGTAACATGTCAGGCTTCAAAACTAATAGAGTGACTCAGACAAGAGCGATTCACAAAGAGGCAATGAAAATAGCCGGACGCTGTCCAATTCCAATGGTTGGAATCAGACAGGCCTGCCGAGGACGTCAGAGCATCTGTGTTATTTTTAAGGAGCAAAATGTCACTGAGCAATGAACATGTCTAAGGACACATGTGTAACAGGGTTAGGCACAAGGTCACGTCGAAGCCCTATCACTTTCTGAAGATAGTCACTGTTGTTAATGTGGCATAGATCAAGTGCTTTGAAGGTCCAACACTTAGAAAAAGGACAATGTTAAGGAACATTTGATTCAGTTAATATCAACACAGTATTGGTAGCAACTGTTCCAATACCTTCACAAAAGAGAACCTTGAAGTCCTTGTATGAAAATTGCATTAATTTTTATGGAGATGCTTTGAGGCTGTCCCTTAGTCTTTGACAGTCATAGACAGTATTAATGAATCGTTGGAGAAATTCAGGAAAACCATGAGTCATTAAAAATGATCAAATGTATCATTCAACAGATTTTTTCAGGCTCAGCAGAGCAAATCCCAGACTCCTCACGTCTCACGTGGCAGTAAGAAAACAGTCTTTGGAGACAAGAGACTGCAGAAAAAAAGCATGCCAACAATATGACCTCTAAACACTGGCATTAGGAAAAATTGCCATTTATTAGAAATTAGTTATGCATCCAGAAACATGTGACCTCCTGCTCCCAGGGGACACATTAGGCCATTATATTTGACTGGTTTGGGGTTTCAAGGACTCACTGATAAGCCTTTTTAAGATGTATTCTGTCATCAGTTGACAGCAAGACTTCAGGCATATGCCACTGATGTCACTGGGCCAACACTGAATTGCTGTGTATGTTCCCTGAGAAATTTTGAAGGGGAATCCTTTTGAAATTCTCCCCCAGTATTTTTGTAGCAGAGGAAAGATAGTATATTAGTATACATTTATCATAGGTAGTTGATTCCTTTAGCAATGTAACATGATAATATACATGTAGTATATTAGTATACATTTAATATAAATGTTGACTTCAAAATACACCATGCCCTAGTCTTGCTGGGTCCCCCCACCCCATTCACTAATGGATAAATTGTCACTAATTGACTGTAGTACACACATGGTTGCCTAGCTGCAAATAAGACCCTAGCAAGCATGAAAGTCAGCTGACAGCAGCAATAGCCCCTGAGGACCTGACCTGTGCAACCCTGCTCTAGCCCCTCAGCAACAACATGTCATTTAATATTGGACATTTTAATGTTGGAATAGTGCTAATAACGCAACTAAAATGTGCAAAAAATAAATTCTGAGTTGTAGGTGAACATTCACCTTATTGGTTGTTGTACCTTGTGCAAACGATAAATGTAAAATAACCAACCAAAACATGCATCTGCTTTTTTGACATCATGATTTGTGAACTTGTTGATACATTCCAAACAGCTGAGGCAAAATAGCATGGGGGGAGTGTTGAATATTGCACCCCTGGATACAGTTTAACAAGCTGTCAGTCATCTCCCAGTGATTGCATAAAATGTTTTGTGTGTCTCAACAACTTCCTGTACAGAACAGGACATACTGTACGTGTAGTAAGTCACTCGATCTACTGTCAGTCTATCAAAAATTGCAACTGTTTGCAGATAGACAATCATGACTAATGCATGTTTTAATGTGAAGCACGCTATGATGGTTCATATACAAGTAGAATGACGTCATGAACATACTTTTTATCAATGAAAATCCCTTAATTGATTTATCAGACTAATTCAAAATATCACATTCTGTAATTATGAATGCGCAAGTATAGGCGAATGACTGAGATTCCCAGACCTGCATTTTTTCCATCTGCTGCCTTGCCTCCCAACTGGTTGCCTGTCTGCCTGCCTTGAGCCCCTCCAGTAGCTGCCTGACTGTGGGCCCCAGCCCCAGCTGGTGTGTGGAGTGGTGGAGGGCTGACTGGGGCTGGAGCAGCTGTCTGCTCCCTCCACCCCTTCCTCCTCTGATCTCCGCTCTGCAGTTCACACCTGATCACCAACGACTGCACTTCACACAGGAATTTTCCATTTTCTATTTTCTCTCACCCTGGGCCCACCCCCACCAGCAAGACAAGTGGTGCCCTACAACTCCCTGACTGGCGACACCCAAACCAGGCTGTGACACAACAACACGCCTGGTATTTCAGTCACACTTTCATGACTCAGTTGCCATGGGAGTAGAAGGCTATTCTCTCTCTGTTGGTGTGACTCTAGGCAGTAGACGTAAAAAGCCCTTCTGCGTCAAATAATTGTCTGTGTGTCCCCTCATCATTATCTCCTACCTCATCACCTCCAATGATATCTTCCCAGCATGCAAAACTTGTTGAAATGGCATCATTACAGTCAACAATTGTGGTTGTAAACTGGTTGTAATTACATTATTTCAACTAGCTGAGTTGAAGCAGTTTAATGTAATAATAGTTGAAAAAATATCTGGCACTGACCTCTGAAATATCCCTGTCTAGAGGTCACATGTCATCCCACTGGTCAATGGCCGTGAGAACCAAACAGTCCTAGGTTAGCCTTGCTTTGTCTTACCTGCCTGTGACCTCTGAGAGGGCTGCGGTTGACCCCCGCCAATCTCTCCGCACATATCTTTACTCTGAGCCCTGTGTCCCTCTCAAAGGCCTCTTCACATCCAATCTAACACTGCATCTCTGAACCCAGGACAGGCCTGCTTCCCCCCCTGACTGGTCTGTAGTTCTGTGGATGAGTGCTTACTGCCCCCCAGTCAGTCCTCCATCAGTCAGTCACATATTTCACAGACATAATGACTAAGTCAAACAACGGCTGGTGACACATGGCCTTAAAGAGGAGTTGAAGGCCGCTGCCAGAGTGTGTGTTGGGGGGGAGTGTGTGTGGTGGTGCGAGTGTGTCCTTTCATGTCCTTTCAGGCAATAGTTTCAACCTCATTAGTAAAAGTTTAATTGACTTTCATAGTCAAGCTCATTATTGCTCATCATCGGTATATCTGCATTCAAAGTGAGGGAATACAAATCCAATTTCCCCCCAATAAGTAAAAGCATTACTTAATTATATATGTATTTTTAAATGTAGAATTTCCATCAAATGTACAGTTATTCTGAAGTCTTTACTTGAACTGGTGAAGTTGAGAGTAGCAGTCATGACAGAAATGGAAATTAGATTTATTTACATAAAACAACGTTTTATATCAGAGATTTTTTTTGTTTTATCATTCAGATGGTCTTCTGCTTAGAAAACAGGTCTCAGTTGGCAGAGCAAATCAATAGCTTACGATTGCATTGACAATGTCACACTAAAGTAATGGAAGTAATTGGCTTACCTTTGATGCAAGGGGAGGGTCAGAGGGTCACAGAGGGAGCAGCGTAACAGGACACTTCCAAAGACAGCACTTAAATTCTACAAAAACACAAGTGCAGCTCCTGTTTCCACTCACCTGCACAGCCCAGCATCGAGGCCCTCTCTCCCAGCAAGTCACTACAGGACGGACCCCTCGGTAAGCTGGGAACATATTTGTCGCTTTCACATACAAAAATAGACATAGAATACCCTCAGTGAGTTCTTACTGTAGTTAATTAAGACAAGACTTCTGTATCCCTGTGTCAAAGTACTGTCCATTTACTGTGTTTGCTGTGTCCAAGCAATGTGTTAAGAATAATGAGCGATAGAAAGTAGAACCACAACCATACCGATCATTTATCACAGGCATTTTGCTGATATCGTTCATTACGATAAGTAGCCTATAATAGAGAAATGTGAAGTTTGAAATGAAATAAGTTTGCTAATATGGGTGATTGTTATTGGGACAATTGACGGCTACAACCGTCAAACTAGTAGTGGTGCACATTAATGTTATAAACATATTGTCCTATATCGTTATCGCATCAATTCAGAATTTAGTAGCCATTAAAACCATGAATCACATTCTGTTTTTTCCCATTTGAAATCACCCTTTATCAATAATAAAATGAAAATACCTTTTTGCTATAACACCAAGTCATTACAATCGACCAACCAAAGAAGAATGTGCACGTAGGCCACCATAATGACAACAGAGGGGCCTAGTGGACAATTCTGTAAACGTGACAGACAGCTAACCATCTTTTCCTCTTGTGAAAATAGGTGCAGAGAGAGGGCAGAGAGAGGCACCTCTTTCCGAGGTGCTGCTGGGGTTCAGATGGTAGATATCAACAGATGCAGGACGACTAGTCAACAGGCACAGAGATAAAGCCAGAGATTTGAGAATGGCTATGGTTACATGTCAGTTCTGATAGCTTCCAACATTCCAGAGAAAATGTCTCCTTTCCTCACCACTCCCTCTGTTCTTCACCCTTCCACTCCCCCTGCTCCCCTGCTCTCTCTCTCTCTCTCTCTCTCTCTATCTCTCTCTCTCTCTCTCTCTCTGTATTTCTGTCTGTCTGTCTCTCTCTCTCTTTCTCTGGGTTGGGCTGTCAGATTGAGCTGCAGACAGAGGGGTCCACAGCAGGGGAAAATTCAGCCTGTCCATCATTGGGCCCCCCATAGTTCCCAGTGTACCCTGTCACACTCCAATTAAACCAGAAGCCGCTCTGAGGGGCACCTTCTTAAGCAAGCTGCCGACAGCCATTTGAAATGGGACACAGGGACCCGCCCTAGCAATGTTTGTCTTTACACTAGCTATCACTTTGACACATAAATGTTTCTCCCTCCTTAACATATTTAGTTAAGTGACATTTAAAGTCAAACACACATTTTAGTCTGGATATGTCAACTGCATAATTTATTATCTAAGAGAGACAGTGAAAAATCATACAGATACAAATTTATATGCATGCAGACACCCAACATACTACCTAAATGACCATTATGTTTTGACATGTCAATCCTAGAGCTAATCAACGCACCACATGCTGCAAGAACAGTCCTACTCCAATCGCCGAGAATAGTCCTACTCCAATCGCCGAGAACAGTCCTACTCCAACCTCCAAGAACAGTCCTACTCCAATCGCCGAGAACAGTCCTACTCCAATCTCCAAGAACAGTCCTACTCCAATCTCCAAGAACAGTCCTACTCCAATCTCCAAGAACGGTCCTACTCCAATCTCCAAGAACGGTCCTACTCCAATCTCCAAGAACAGTCCTACTCCAATCTCCAAGAACAGTCCTACTCCAATCTCCAAGAACAGTCCTACTCCAATCTCCAAGAACGGTTCTACTCCAATCTCCAAGAACAGTCCTACTCCAATCTCCAAGAACAGTCCTACTCCAATCTCCAAGAACAGTCCTACTCCAATCGCCAAGAATAGTCCTACTCCAATCTCCAAGAACAGTCCTACTCCAATCTCCAAGAACAGTCCTACTCCAATCTCCAAGAACGGTCCTACTCCAATCTCCAAGAACGGTCCTACTCCAATCTCCAAGAACAGTCCTACTCCAATCTCCAAGAACAGTCCTACTCCAATCTCCAAGAACAGTCCTACTCCAATCTCCAAGAATGGTCCTACTCCAATCTCCAAGAACAGTACTACTCCAATCTAACATATCATGCTATCTTATATGTCTTATAGGCAGATAGTGAGGAAGATATGGCTTGAAATTATGATTCCTTGCAGAGCCTATAAAGCTTTGGCTTTAAAATGGGACAGACATTAAAATATCAAAATTAGATAGAACCAGAATTAGCATACAGTACTTTTGATAAAACATTAACAAATGTATGACACTTTGGGGGCAGCAGGTAGCCTAGCAGTTAGAACGTTGGGTCAGTAACTGAAGCGGTTAGAGCATTGGGACAGTAACCGAAAGATCGCTGGTTTCGAATACCCGAGCCAACAAGGTGAAAAAACCTGTCGATGTGTCCTTGAGCAAGATACTTGACCCAGATTTGCTCCAGGGGCTGACCCTGTAGTTAGGCCGTCATTGTAAATAAGAATTTGTTCTTAACTGACTTGCCTAGTTAAATAAATAATTAAAATACATGTATTTCAAGTCTAAAAAGTTTTCATGAATAGAAGGATACAGGTTTTTTTTTTTTTTAATCTACAAATCCACACCCTTTTGCACAAAGTCCAACAAAGGAGGAAGCCGCCAATGAATGACATCCTGTGAGGTACTGTATCCCTCGCCCAACCCTCCCACCACAGATTCTGACTGCCTCAATACACAATTGCACCTGAACCGTGAAAGGAAGGTGAAAATTAAGTCTACTTTGGGGCATAAAAACTGGCTTATCTCCCGGGTGGAACGATGCCCTCCCCATCTGACACACAAGGAGTCAGAGAGTTGACCTGAATGGGAAACAGCATGGCCTTTTACAAAGACCTGTTAGAAACAATTAGTCCTGACCGCCGGGTTTGATTTGGGCGGCTAATTGCTGGTTTAGACTGAGAGAGTGTGTAAGGTAGCTGGGAAGCCCAGAAGCTGTGAGGACCCTGGGGGTGAGCGATGCTCAGACAATAGCTGCCTTTATTTCACATTCAGGTTCTACAAAGTAGGTGTGCTCAAATGGCTTAATCCTTCATTCAGAGCCCACAGGAAAAGTCATTCATATTGTAAGATGGTACAACACTGTTTCAGGTATGCTCCCCTCCCCTGTCTTACCCCCAACATCTCTCTTTCCATGTCACAAGAAAAGAAGAAACTATTACCAAAATTATAGTGATTTTTTGTTGGCTTATACGACAGGAATTTTTGCCTTCCAGTCCCAGAAGAAAGCTAGGGGAAACCTGATCCTGTTGGCTTGTCCTGTCGGGAGCACCTCAGAATCCTTCAGTCACGCTGTCTCAAAGGCTTGATTTTTACTGAGGGATATTTTGACCAGGATACCTTTTTACTGTGGCAAATTTGATCAGGACACCTTTTTAATTAGGCCATTTTGACCAGGACACCTTTTACTGAAGCCAATTTGACAAAGATGTCTTTTTACATTTTTACTGAGGCCATTTTGACCAGGATACCTTTTACTGAAGCCAATTTGACAAAGAAGCCTTTTTAGTAAGGCCATTTTGACCAAAATACTGTCAGGCTCTGGCCATAGAGAAGCCTACTGCTTCTCTATAATTCTATGGTCAGAGTCTGACAGTTCTATGTGTTCTATTTCTGTGTTGTGTTTTGTGTTGGATCCCTAATTAGAGGCAGCTGCATTGCATTGTCTCTAATTAGGGATCCTACTTAAGTTTGTATGTCCCACACCATTGTGTGGTTCATTGTCTACATGACTGTGTCCGAAGTAAGTGTGTTTGCCGTTTGTATAGGTATTGTTGTTTTGTATAGTTCACATCAAGTTTAGTTTAATAGTTAATAAATGATGTCGTCGAACTATCGCTGCGCTGTGCCGTGGTCTCTCTACACACCCGAGTATGACAAATACCTTATTACTGAGGCAATTTTGACCAGGATACATTTGAATTGATGCCAATTTGACCAGGATACCTTTTTATTTTGACCAGTATACCATTCCAAACCATTTTGTGAGTGATGAGTGGTCGACACAAATAATAATAGAACATGAAAAAGGATGGTCCTTTGCTGGAAGATCAAAGGTGCCTTATACACCATGTTTTTAGGCTCATGCTTTCACCTATATGGCTGGGGTTTCACTTTCACATACCAAGTACCCTCTACTCTAAAATATCACCTGTTTTCTGCTCCTTTAATCACTTGAAAAGGCATTCCTTCATGCAATTTACAACAGTCTCTCGTGTACAGGTAAAAGGGAAAGAATTTCAGAACAAAAGTGAAGCAATCCATGCAAGCCACAACTGACATGTCCTACATAGAAACTGTGAAGTTAAATAGAAACACTTTTCACTATAAATCCCAGCATGCAATAGATGGATTAGTAGACTTTAGTGATGGACCCTCTAAAAGTCACAAAGATTCCACAGCTTGATGTGTGGCATGCAATAGCTCTGTTAGTTCTGCTCCCTGTCTTACTGTCTGGTTCACTTATGTGACTATTCATCAAAGTGTCAGCATTATGACAATGTAGTTGTTATGGTAGATACAACTACCTTTGTCTATCTATGTTTCACTTAAATGTATGCTATTTTGAAAAATGTAGAGTATTGACAATTTGTCTCTTTGTATGACTTTATTTATTTTTGTAAGTGGCAAATGACAATTGCCACCTATGTTATATTTTGTCTGCCTGCGTCACTTGCCGATATACTGTATGCATGTCGTCAATGTTGCATCATTCACATCCATAAGGGAGAATCTATACCCTGACTTTCTCCATCACCCTGCTCCACGGAGAAGGTCACTTCAAAGGCTTGCTTCAGTCACAGGGGCAATAGAGGACTGGGGTCGACAAATGTACAAGTTGTAAAACTTAACAAGGTGTGAATGCCCTCCCGGTGCCCTGGCCCTCCAATGTGCCTCGGCAGCCTGTATAAGTCCTTAGGGCCCTGCTACCAGGCCCGGGGGATGGGACATTGACAGTGTTGTGTTTGGAAAGGAAACATCAGGTGGTTGGTGGTTGGACCAGAGCTGGCCCTGCAGGAGAGAGGAGAGGCGCTGCCTGACTAGCTGGACACTCCTGATTTATCTGTGCATTTCAGAATTATGTTCCTAACCTCTTCACCTCTCCGCCATTTGTGTTGTGTTGTCCCTCTGCTCTGTTCAGGCAATCAAGCACTGTGCATCTCACCCCTCACCCAACTCCAATGCATGTCACCCGCTCCAGTGTCAGCTACAGTTCGCATTAACTCCAAACCACACACTGTCTTGGCCAGACTGGAGTGCAAGCATCTGGGGAGGCTTGGATATATTATATTTTACTGCTGGACATCCTGGGACACATCAAACATACTGTATATATATATTAAACTAATTTGCCTCCTAAATAATATGGTGGAATTCCCAGACCACACATACTGTAACATACAGGAGTTTTCTTGGTCAGTGAGGGTTTTGCAACTTATGTCGCATCGATGCATTTGCATCAATGTCATTTATTTGACAAAAAATTGATAAATATACAATTGTGATCATCCACAAGCAGCACAATCTATTACCTGCAACACCAAGGACCGTTATCAGAATCAATGTTTTCACTTAATTTTATTGAGTCTACCCGGATACAATCTTATAAAGTACCCATGACAATCTACTGTAACCATACATTCATTCAGCCTTTGAAGACAGACTATAAAGCACAGCTCCGCCTCATCAAAATGAAACTTCAACAGACACAACCTGAGGTTACTGGCTCACAGGGAGGTGTGACATTCTATTGCTCTTTTAAAAATCAATCTCCTTTGAAAATGATTTATTTGACATCTGCAAGCAGACGAGCAGAATTATATGCCTACTTTGTATCGATCTGACAGCTGCATTTATTCCAGGTCGCCATGCTATATTGATGGATGATTAGTCTCACGGTCTCTGCTGTTGAAAAAAGCATGGATACCAATTTAGAACACAGATAGACATGGAATGTGGGTTACTGCTGGTTCCGTTGTGTTTGAATTAACCAGAGAGTTGGATAATTGTTTCTCAAAGCAAAGACCAGGATATGCCTGTAGGTTGCCTCATGTAGAATTGTGAGAGAGTAGCACCCTCCACTGGTTCAAATTAGAGAAACATTTAGTTAAATGGTACATTTTTATTTATTTAACTAGGCAAGTCAGTTAAGAACAAATTCTTATTTGCAATGACGGCCTACCTACAGGGTTAAGTGCCTTGCTCAATGACGAACCAGCGACTTTTCGGTTACTGGTCCAACGCTCTAACCGCAAGGCTACCTGCCGCCCCAAACATATGCACATATAACAAAGAATTTAGGTCATCATTTTTTCAACAGTCTAGCATCTATATCAATCTCGATATGGAATTATTCCACTGTTTCACGGAATAAAAGCAGATCAATAGAGAGAACAGAGCAGACAACAATAATATAAAAACATTTATACCAAACAAGTGTAGACATTTTGCATCATCGTTCAAAAAACAAAATCTGTCAATGAGCTTGATATTCTTATTCAGCACAATTTTAACCAATTGTCAAACAAGTTATGATGACACCACTGAGGGTGACGTATAGTGTACTTCCTCCTAATGATAATTTCACAAAAACATCCCAGCTTGGGTCCTGTTCATTTCGCCTGTTCTGGGAACTAACATTTTTAGGTTGCAGTGAGGTTCTGAGAATGTTTTACTATGGTTCCCTGAACATTTTTCCTGGGATGTTTTATTAACATTCTGAGAATGGAGGTTATTTGAAGGTAATTAAATAACGTTTTGAGAATATGTTTCAATAAGACTTAATAACACTGATAGCTTAGTTTGGGCTAATGGTGCAATATGCAGAAATAGCTCTGCCTTTTTCTGGTTGCTAAAATTCTAAAAGTTCGCCTAGTTTTAGTTTATGTGACAAAACAAGCAGTCATTGTTTAGATAATAATTGAACCATCTAAACCGCTTTGAAATATATTTTCCATAATAAAAAATATTGTATTTTTAGCTGTTGAAGATGGCGTATAAAACAGAAAGTAAAAGACGTAAAATAAAACTTAACAGGAAGAATAGAAATAGCGCACATAGAACAGATCTACCGCTTCTTAGACTTGCTTTCAATGAGAATGACAGCTTTAAAGCTGCTTTTTGGGCAGCCCGACCAAATTCACATAGAAATGTGTGTTATAGAGCTGTTATTCTCCTTGAAGGGGAGTTTAAAAATAGATATCTGCTCTATGTGTACTAGTTCTATGATTCCTGTTTTTGCATGTTTTGCTTTCTGTTTTGTACACCAGCTTCAAACAGCTGAAAATACAATATTTTTGGTTATGGAAAATAAATAGTATTTCTCAGCAGTTTAGATGGTACAATGATTCTTTAAACAATGACTGCTTGTTTTATCACAAACTGAAATCATGCAAACTATAAGAATTTTAGCAACGATTTCTGCATAGTGCATCTTTAACTGTTTTGAACTCTAAGCACAGAAATTAATTTGCTTAGGCATTCATGCAAACACATTTCTATTTTATAATGGCACAGCATCAGTGAGATTCAAACCTATGATCTTCTGTTCTCTATCCATAGAATTAGTCCACTGCGCCACCAGCATGGAGCTAACATGCTGTGTGTTTTAAACACATACAAACCTGTTCATTTTAGTCTATTCAAACATACCCTATTTCAATGGAACAAGCACTTTTTAAGATCAGATGTGACACATTTAGTGGGCGCGGCCAACACATCCAACACACTTAGAGAGAGTTTTGTTGATGCTGAGAAAGGAATGTATATGTTTTTAAAATAACATTCTCAGAACGTTACTAAAGTTTTCTTGTGGTTTTTATGGAACGTTTTCTTAATGTTCTCTGAACAATTTGAGGACTCAAAAAAGAACCTTGAGGAAACCTGTAGGGAACATTATACTCATATACTGAAATTCCCACAGAAGAAGAACATTGTTTCTTAACGTTCTCGGAACAATCTGACACCATGACTTTAAATAGAACCATGAGGAAACCAGTTGGAAAACGTTCCTAGAACATTACCAACATTTTAATCAAATGCAACCATGTTTGAACTTTTAGGAAATGTTCTGTTAAAGTAATGAAACACCAAGAAAATAATGTTTTTTTGTCAAGTTCCTTAAATGTGCAGAGAATGTTCCAAAGCCAAGCAACTATCCTGCACCATTCCCAGAAAGTTGTGGGAAGGTTGTATGCAAAATAACCATAGGACAACCACGCTCTCACCAAGCTCTAAACTCTAACACCCGACTGGGCACAGACGTCAGTTCAACGTCTAGTTTTGATTTACATTTGCTTGAGTTGTCAACTAACGTAAATTCAATGTAAAATCAACAAAAAAAATCACCATGTCATTGGGTTTCGGTAAAAAATACATTTGGTTCGAAATTATGTGGAACATCGTTGATTCAACCAGTTTTTGCCCAGTGGGATATGGTTCTCAGAACGTTATCTGCTAGCTGGGATGTTTTATGTTTTATTTTGAGTGTGTGTGTGGTCCTGCTGTAATATGATCAATATATCAAAGAATGGAAGCACAGTGTAGTGTGTTTGTGTTAGTGTCCTTCCGTATTTCACTCTCACTCTATGGCTATCATAGCTTCAGACCAACTGCAGGGCATCATTACACCATAATTTCAGATGTAGCTGACTGACTACATGAATGGAAAAATATGTGTGTCAACCACTGAAGGAACAGGTCTTGTGGATAAGAACATTCATGTAGAAAATAAAGCATTTTTATGGTCTTTAGGACATGTAGAGTTTTAGTTTATCATGGTGGTTGTGTTATTGTACACTTGACATAAAACCTGTTTTAATTAGCATTCTCATTTAATACAGATTCCTCACCCTCTGTGAATATCCAAATCACAATTATAGTTGTTCCCCATTAGGACTTTCATCCTACTAAACACTGTCATTCAATCAAAGAATCTCTGAGTAAGTTCAGGTTCCATCCCTGGTATACAGTCAATAGGCTGTATAGAACGTTTGTCACCACTGGGTGTCCATCGACAAGAAAACAAACCCCTCCTGTAATCAGGTCAGGTGTTGAAAGGGCAATAGATCTGGCCAAGCCCACATCTGCACTCTCTCCCACACAAACCTTTCACTTCACTCATGCATGGGTTCGCTGTTAATGTTATGATTGCTGGCATTACAAACTGATTCGGTCTCTCTGTCAGAAGCGGCAGCCTCATGAGTACCCGGTACTGTCAAGTCATTGCCTTGTCCGTGGGGGTCCTGATACTGGGAATAACAGGGATTCTACTGGTCATCATCCCGATTGACGACATGAGGAAACCGCCAGAATTTATGGTAATAACGTTATTTAGCTATTGTCAGATGTACTGGCGCGAAAATGAAAGTATACTGATTGTTATTGCATACACCTGTCGATGAGTTGAATACTTATTTTGTGCCCCATTTAGTAGAATAAGATGCATTCTTGTAAACTGTGGAAACAATGCTCTCTAAAGCATCCCGGACAGGTTATGTATAAATCAAATCAAATCAAATTGTATTTGTCACATGCGCCGAATACAACAGGTGTAGACCTTGAAATGCTTAACTTAAGAACAGGAACCATAGAAATAGTGCACATAGAACAGATCTATCGCTTCTTAGACTTGCTTTCAATGAGAATAACAGCTCTATAACACACATTTTTATGTGAATTTGGTCGTTGCCCAAAAAGTTACATATTACAGCATTCACTCTCATTCTCATTGAAATGCTTACTTACAAGCCCTTAACCAACAATGCAGTTTTAAGAAGAAAAAAAAGTTAAGTAAAAAAGATATAAGTAAAAGAAGAAAAATAACTAATAATTACAGAGGAAATACAATGAACGACAAATAATACTAATACTAATACTATGGATGTGCACAATGTGGAGTTGAAAAGTCAGATCAAATTTACATTTAACAAGTAATTATACATGAAGACATGTCAGAGGCAGATGCCCCTGAGCCCGGTTTCTCAAAAGCATTTTAACACTAAATTCATCGTAAGAACCTTCATAGGAGCATCGTTTAAATCTCTGAGATGTTTCCCAAAACCATCATTACGTTGCACTTGAAAAAGCGCCTTACTGGACATACACTGGTTGAATCAACGTTTGAATCAACATGGAATAAATGTTGAATTGACATCTATGCACAGGTTGCTGGATCAAATCCCCGAGCTGACAAGGTTAAAATCTGTTGTTCTGCCCCTGAACAAGGCAGTTAACTGGTAGGCTGTTCACCGGTAGGCCGTCATTGTAAATAAGAATTTGTTCTTAACGGACTTGCCTAGTTAAATAAAGGTTAAATAAAATACAAATTAATGGAGGTCACAGTTCAGTTAATCTGACAAATTGAAAAGCTGCCACTATGTGGTGAGAGCAGACTATCCATCACTACAGGGACTTTTATGGCTAGATATAATCACACTGGACTGGCCATCAGTGCGTACAATGACACAGACCTACCCACCATCTTAAGGAAACATAGAGAAGTTTTGAATGAAGAGCTGTGTAACATGAAAGACATTACAGTGACGCTTAGCATTAGACAGCAAACCAAAGTTTCTGAAAGCATGACATGTACCTTCTGCTATCAGACCAAAAGTCGAGGCAGATGCTTTAGTCAAGAACAAAGTACTGGAGCCGGTCAGCGTGAATGGGAGACACCCATCAGACCAGTTCTTAAGAAGGATGGTGGAATCAGTATATGTGGAGAGCTTAGCTGGGGTTCAAAAGTTCAGCAAAATCGACCTCTGCCAAGCCTACTTGCAGATGCACGTGGCTGAAAAGTCAAAAGAGCTGCTGACCATCGTGACACACAAGGGGCTCTAGTGCGCCAGTGCTGTTTCAGAGGGCGATGGAACAGGTCTCGAGTGGATTGCCAGGATTACAATGCTACCTGCAGGACATCCTTGTAGTCCTGGAAAGGATGAAGAGGACCATCTCCAGAACTTGGATGCGACCTTACAGAGATTGAAGGACTACGAACTGCGAGATCGTAAGGATAAATGTGCATTCTTCCAATAATTGGTTCAATGCCTTGGACACGTCATCGACGCCACAGTCCTTCACAAGGCTCCATTCAAGGTCAAGGCAATCTTAAATGCCCCAGCTCCTCAGAACGTCAGCCAACTACATTCTTTCCTGGGGTTACTGAATTACTACGGATGCTTTATTCTGAGTTTAGCAACAAAGCTCAAGCTGCTGCATCAGTTGCTTTGTCAGGACAAAACATGGAAATGGACTGAATAATGCGTGTAAGCATTCGTGGACCGGTCGAAGTGCATTGACGCACTTCGACCGGTCATTGCCCATCCAACTAGCTTGGACCGCATACTGGAATTCCGTCATTTGCTGCATGCAGTATGCGAAGCTGTGTTGTTGTCAGCACTCACCTATGACATCATGTACTGCAAGTCAGAACTGCAACACAGATGGACACAGATGGACTTTCCACTACCTGTGGTCAAACCAGAGTCACGCCAAGTGTACATCTTCTACTTCAGACAAGTGGAAAACGCACCAGGCACTTCAACACCATTGTGGAGAAACACCAGAAACGACTCGTCAGTACTGAGCTGTCAGCTCAGTCCGGTTGTCTTCTGCGGGGAAGGAGAGTTATTATTCCGCACTTGGCTGAGGAAACCAGTGTTGCAGGTCATTGTGGAATGGTTTGCATGGTGAAAATCGCACAAAGCTACTTCTGGTGGCTTGGATTGGATGGAAGCATTGGGGAGAAAGTGAAAACATGTTCCTCATGTCAGAATGTTCGCAGCGTACCTCAACTTGCACCTCTTCATCCGTGGGATTTCAAGACATTTAAAACCATGACTAGAGAGAGACTGTCAACGAATAGAGCTGCTGTTTTTATATGTGAGTTCGTGTTTAAGTTCTTACTCAGCACTGTCAACACTTTGTATTCAACACTTTTATTAGCCATAAAATGCACATTCTTCCTATTTCCACTCAGCGCTACAACAAGCACTTCACCAGTAATGAATGAGTAGGAAAGTGTATCCATAGGCTTGCGTTGTTATTATTAGCGGCTTGGGTCTTTTTTAATATAAAGGAATATTTCACTTTCTCTGTTCATAGGAGTAACAACATGAATCATGAAGCAGAAATAATGCGGTTTCGCCATCAGCTGGAAGACGGTGTCTGTCAGGTTCTGACTGTGGCCAGGTCTCTGGCTCCCTCTGGGGGGAACTGTAGGGCCACAGTTGGGACTTGACAGTGGACTGGGGTGTTTATGTTTAGTTAATTTCAATCCCCAATTAGAGGCAGCTGTCTCGAGTTGTCTCTAATTGGGGATTATATTTATGTGCCACTGTTTTCCACCTGGGTGTGGATTCTTGTGTGTTGTTCATTTGTGTTCACACCAGTACACGGTCGATACCGCTCTTTTGGTTCTGTTTTTGGATTAGTTTATACGGATAATAAAGGAATGTTTATTTACTCCAGCTCTGCGCCTCGTTCCCTCACCACTGACCGTGACAGTGCCCCTTTTTGGTCAGTTTCAGTGGAGGAAAGGGAGAGTGGAAGGATATTGAGAGGCGGACCCTCATTCTGCTGTTCTCTCCCTCCGCTGAGACTGACCATCAGATGCAGGCACCATCAGACCAATAAAATAAAAATACAATTATTTAAATGTATGCTCAATCAGCTGTGCCTCACAAGTAATACAACAACGGATGGCCTGAACAACAATGTATTGGCAGAGCAATTCAAGCAAAGCTAATATGCGGTGATAATGTATTGGTCCTGTATCTTACTGCACAAACCTCATTGCTACAGCACTGTTTGTAATTGGTTAATGTTGCAAAGTCATGTAATAGCATTTTGACTGTGTATATATATATGATATATACACAGTTGGTGACCACTGATCTAGAGTTTTCCCTGTTAACACTATCAACGTTTCCCTTTACTGTGGCAATTGTGATTGAATCAATGCAATATTAGCCACTTTCAATGTAGGATTCTATTGCATTGACACACACTACTCAGCCGCAACTCTACACAGACCGGTGCGGCTTAAACAGTCAGAGCTACAGTAGACCTATATGCAAATAGACCATTGCCATATATGGATCTGTGCCATTCCCTTTGAAATGAACTGTGTTTACAGCATGAGCAGTCATGAGTAGATGCGCTTGTTTTGAGATTAAAGTGAGAGCTGCATGTAGCCACGTGAGCACATTTTGTTCATACCCTTTGCTAGTTAGTTATTATCCCAGTTATAGATCATTTGTAGTCAGCAATAGGTGAGTGATTGCTTCCTACAAGAGTACAAACGTGTACATTTCTAGACACCTTTGACGAGAGTCAGGTAAAGAGCTTTTTAAGGGTCAGTGTTGTATTTTGAGACAGGCTTGAATAAGCTAAGTAGCCAAAGTCTCATGAGAGTAGGCCTACATTGAACACCACACATTGGCTGCTACTGCAGGCTGAATTATAGAACAGCTATTTCCATGTTAAAATGTTATGGGATGCATTTCTTCCATTGTTTTTGATGGTAGGCCACTCTGGTAGTCCCACATTGTGATCAAATAGCCACAGTAGTATACATGGTCAATGGGTACAGTCTTACTGTTTGAACCCTTTTATGACATGCAGTATCTTGCCTAATAAACCCAACCTCAGAGCCTTTTTAAACCAAGCCCAACCTGAAAGGGAATCATAAAAGGGATGCAAGAGAAGAAATTAAAGGGCAAGAAAGAAAGATAAGCATAAAGCCACGCCCACTTTACTCATCTCATTTTCTATTGTCCCTTATGGTTAATGTTAAGTTCCCACAAAATGTCGCTCACAACAAAAGGGAAGTAACAAAGAAAATCACTGACAACTAAACAAAAGAGAAACGGGTTCACAAGTAGTCTTAAAAAGTCATCCATGAGTTTGCCCACTGAAAGATGGCAAAAACCACTAGTAAAGTGTTCTAAAAGACACCCACCATCGATACGACACTAGGTTTGCCTCCAAAAGAAATTCCTCAAGAACGTAGGATAGAGAGTAAAAATAATAAGGAGCAAAAACAAAACAGGGAAACACCAAAACTCAGGCTTCTTTCAAACTTAAATAGGTTGAGCTCGAACTCACACCTCAGCTGACATGAAGTGTAGCTCTCCCCCAACATCTATCAAGCTCCATTGGAGCACTGGGCCAGCCACTCCTTAACAGCACCTGTGCCAACACAGGTAAAACACCTTCCCACTATGAGATGGCAACCAGCACAGGTGTAACACATAATGACTGACGAGGTGACACCAATCTGTGCGCCCTAAATGCTAAAATGCTATACGTGTTAAAAGTCCAATCTTAAAACATAATTGGAAAAACCAAAACCTGTAACAGTCGTTCTTATTTTCTTTCCTCATCAAAGTAACTTTAAATTCTCTTTTGCGGCCATACTGTATTAACTAGAAAAACATTTTGAAGTACCAGATATTGGTCAGTGATACTTTGACTTTGCTGTGGGAATCTTTCACTGTGCAGGGTAATTAACAGAATAACACAAAATAAAGCACTAACATTGTCAGGCAAATTCTGAAACATGTATTGCTTATTTCTATTTTGCCTGTATTTATGACTTTTTCAACCATTTTCTGTCTGTTTCAGTATGGAGTAGTCCTGGATGCAGGCTCGTCCCACACTGCCATGTACATCTACAAGTGGCCGGGTGATAAACAAAATGGCACTGGCATTGTCACTCAGCACAGCGAGTGTCATGTTAAGGGTAAGAGGGCATAGCCAAATCAACCCCTACCCCTACCTCCCAGGCACTTCTGTAGAACTGAAGAGATTGGATATAATACATCATAGTATGACACACATACAAATCCACTATTCCAAGGAAAGGTGGAGCTATTATCATATTTCATATTTCTCATACCTATCCAGTGTCCGAGTGTTCTAGTAACACCCTTAACTCTCACTTGTATTTCTGTTGTTTTCCAGAAGAGAACTCAAGTCTGTTCCCTTCAAGAATTAATCAGAGATTAATATGACAATAGTCGTTTTTCACAGTTATGTTTTGCATAATTCTGAGTGTTCTGGTTCATTTTCTATTGCCATGTATGCCGTATGCCCTCTCCAGTTAAGTTTGGTTTCAGTTGGGAGGTAACCATAGAAACATTCTTGAAATTGTATCGCATCCATTCAGATACAGTAAGTTGACATTTCTTGCTGACATGAAAGAAAAGGTTAGGCACATATCAAAATTGGCAGAAATCATATATACACTTTGAGTATTATATTCTGAATGATATTGTATTCTATTGTATTCTATTTTATTTAATGTATACCTACCCAGGAGGAGGGATATCCAGCTATGCAGGGGAGCGAGGGGGTGCAGGGCGCAGTCTGGAATCCTGTCTGGAAAAGGCTTTGCAGGACATCCCCGAATCCAGACACCACCTCACTCCTGTGTATCTGGGAGCCACAGCGGGTATGAGGCTACTGAAGTGAGTGGAGATGCACAAAATAACATTAGATGTACTTTCAGATCAGATACACAGTATAATAGCATCTTCCTTTCATGGGTTATGTGAGCTACCACATTAGAATGACTTTACAGTATGTTGGCTAATAACAACATTATCATTGTTTTTGTCTAGTTCTGTCCCTCTTTTCTCTCTCTTTCCCACAGTATATCCAACCCCACAGAGTCAGAACAGATACTGAAGGACGTAGACAGCAAATTGCGTACTTATCCTTTTGACATCAGAGGGGCGACCATCTTGAGTGGACAGGAGGAGGGGGCATATGGCTGGGTCACTGTCAACTACCTCTTAGAGAACTTTATCAAGGTGAAGTTTTCACAGTTTCAGAGCTGGCATCAGAGCTATTCAAGAACACTGAGGAATAAATGTTAAGCAGTGTGGGCCATGTTGAGGAATGATGAATAATAAACATTGGTTTGTTTTCATTGTTTCTCAAGAAATACTGGCCCTCGTCCTCTCCTTGTCACTCTTTCTTTTGTCACTTAGTATGGCTTTGTGGGGCGTTGGCTTAATCCTGGCAGAGATACAGTGGGTGCTCTGGACTTCGGAGGCGCCTCCACTCAGATTACCTTTGAGACCGCAGACGTGGTGGAGGACAAGAGCAACATAATGGAGCTGCGTCTTTATGGTCAAGACTACCACCTCTACACACAGAGCTTCCTGTGCTACGGCAAGGACCAGGTCTTACGCAAACTGCTGGCTCACTTGGTCAAGGTAACTATCGTTCTCCTAAAACACGGTAGTATTACAAACACAGAATGATTGAGTACATCACGAACCAAAGTGCATAGTAATGCTAAAACCATAGAACAATGTTAGGCTAAAATATGGTATACTATATAGCCACTTATCACCAGGATATGACAACAGAAGTATTTTGCTCTGCTCTGTCTCTCAGACTCAAGGTGCCGGGCCCCATGTATCACACCCCTGCTATCCAGCAGGATTCAATGTCTCCATGAAGCTGGACAAGGTGTTTGATTCCCCATGCACGGCAGACCAACGGCCTTCTCCCTACAGCCCCCAGTACTCCCTGACAGTCATGGGCACTGGGCATTACCAGCAGTGCCTTGGCAATATGTCCAAGATCTTCTCCTTCGACAGGTGCTCTTTCTCAAAGTGCTCCTTTGATGGAGTCTTTCAGCCCAACGTCAGCGGCAGCTTCATGGTGAGCAGGATACCCATGCAGGGATCACACTTTAAGATCAATCACGGGTTCAATCTATGGTTCACTGTTTCTTAGAATTTATCCCATTTTAATTCAATTGTACATAATTTAGTGACATACTTTGGGTCAAACTATTTAACAATCAGATTAATTTATTTTCAGAAATTCTGTCAGAACAATAGGGCATTGTTTCCGTTTTCATTCATAGGCTTGTTCACTGTAAGCCAAAGTATGTAGACAAACAGCCCACAGCCTCAGATTTATGAGACAGGATAATCGTCTGTTTATTGCTCCGATGACAAGGGGCAGATTGAGCAATCCCTTGTATCTTTCCCTCTCTCCACAGGCCTTCTCTGCCTTCTTCTACACTCACATGTTCCTGCAGCGCACCACTGGCATCACTGTGACATCTCCCACTCTACTGGAGGGAGCCGCCCGCACTGTCTGCAACATGAGCTTCCAGGAGGTACTGCACTGAACTGCTGGGCTCGGCTGACTGACTCAGGCTATTCTTGGAAGATTTATCTAATATACATGCGTTTCTTGCTAAAGCGCATTTTTCCCATTCTCACATTTTAGCAGTACAGTGACATATCGTATTACAGCAGGTGAGTCAAATAACATTAGAGGGTGGATGTGCTTCCTAATGTTGAATGGCGGGAAGGAAATATCCACTCCTTAGATTGTGTGTGTGTGAGCCTTAATTAAGTTCCCTGGAGAGATTTTCATCTGAGTGAAAGGAGAGCTGATCTAATATTCAGGGTATTCAATTCCATGATCAGCATTTGGGCTTACTGAGCACTTATGAAAATGTCCCGCTGATGTGTGTGTATTAATTACAAAAAGTAAGAAAAGTGAACAACAGAGGAATAGTAAGAATTCGTAGAAATGAACATTTAGTGATATTTTTCTAATCCCCACCCCCTCCACATAAACAGATGCTAGTAAAGGCCCCAGACCAGAAGGGTAATCTACAGGATTACTGTGCAGCCTCTGTCTTTGTCCAGGTCCTCATGCTACAAGGCTATGGCTTTGATGAGCTCTCCTTCCCTCGTATCTCTTTTCATGGAAAGGTGAGCAGCAAAGTAAAACAATACAAATGCTTGACTCTATTTCAATGCAATAAAAGCTATTTCACTGTAGCTTTTTTTCATGTACAACTTGACTATACGTATGCTTAGGAGTTCAGTTGTGGTTTGCTGTTCTTATTTTGTGCAGGTAGGAGACACCTCTATTGGCTGGGCCCTTGGTTACATGCTGTGGCTGAGCAGTCTGTTGCCAGGGGAGAGCATGGGACTGAGGAAGGCTCTGTACCCCGAGGCCTGGACTGGTCTCATCTTCCTCTTTGTCTTCTTAATCCTCATTGTGTCTGGATATCTTCTGCTGATGACATACCAAAAGAAGATGGGCAGTGACAGCATCATCTAAAAATGTCTTCAGGACACCATTTGGTTAATCTTCTCCCCAGTCAGAATATGCCCTTTTTGTGGCTGCCGTTAACCCAGCGCAATTCTCAGACGCACGCTCGTTTGCAATTTCGACCTGTTAAAGCAGGCGCTCTGCTATTTTCAAACCCTTGCACCAGGGTTGGTAAAATACCTGTCTTATATCAGCTTGCTTTCACAGGGGTGGGAGGGATGGAAATAATTGAGGTGTGTCCTTAAATACGTGTACCAAAGTGCCAATTTCAGGCAGCGTCTATGGCATGGATTTTGCCAGCGGAGGTGTCTAAAATCCTAATCAATAGAATAGCATATCACCAATTTTATATTAAAGTATCACTTTTGGGAGCAGCAAAACAGTCAACCCCTTTTTTCATTATATTGGATAATATTTATGTCCAGCTCCTGTGAAAAGTTTAGACATGTGCGATGCCCATGGAATTAAAGATGTCAACCCTATTTAGAAACATCACGTTTGTATGTGTAGGACGCCTATTTTTAAATACCAAGTTGTTAAAAAGCCTGCCTGTTTCTCGTTTATCATTTTGTTGAAAAATGTACCTTCTACTGTCCTCCTAAAATCGTGGGAATTATGTTTGCTGTCCGTGGTGCTGAATCCGCTATTGTATTGATATTTGCCTAATCTTGTAAACCCGACCCTAGGTGGACGGATACATTGTGGGAGGCAACCTGTCTGCCTATAGGGAGACTAATATTTTACTGTTTGTTTACTTTTACAATTCTATATGCGGCAAAGTCACCATACAGGCCATATCAATGGCAACGGTAAACTATTCTTATTATAACGTTTGGTAGGCAATGTCTATTGCTCGGATATGCAATGTAATTTAGGCTAAAGGCTACCAAAATTCAAATGCAATATTCCTATGTTGAAGCCAATAACAACAAAAAAAAAGGTATATGATCAACTGGATACAAAAACATTTGTTATAACTAGGACTATTATAGGGTTACTGTATGTTATTTATACTGTATGCTATTTAATAACCTAGTAGGCCTAACTTCAATGGATGGGACAAACATCCATGCTCTCCCACCGGTGTTTATGACAACAGAACATCAAACAGCGTAAATACACAACTTGAAGCAACCACTGGAAGCTTTGGAGTAGGTTTTCATTGGCCAGTGAGTGGTCAAGCCCTAGTCACACCTTCAACGTCTTAATTCATTGAAACCCTGCCTCTTTATGCTACCACCAGGCTCTGTCAAAACAGGAAGCGGCTAGGCCTGAGGACAGCGGAGCTACACTAGGTAGCTGGTGCTGTGACTGGGTTAGAGATGGTAGGAGATAGTGATGGAGAAGAATGTGAAGCAAGTATGGAGCATAGTGGTACAAATAAGAGGGAGTAAGAAAGAGAAAAATAAAGCGGGAGAGAACGGGAGTAGGGGTTTTAAGGGGAACAAGAGGTCTATGGAGGCAGAGAGGTGGCAAAAAAGGAAGTTTGAGGAGAGCAACATAGTTTCTAACGATAGCAGCAGTTCGGAGGTAGAAAGTGCCGAGGGAGGGCAAGATAAGATGCGAGGGGAGCATGGAGGTGAGGAGGAGCATAAAGTGACTCTGAAGTTTAGGGAGGAAGGGGGAGTAGGGGCGGTGAGTCCGATAAGGTTGACGGCTGTGATAAAAGAGTTGATTGGGGAAGTTGTCAATGCTAAAGTGTTAAGAGATGGGAGTTTGTTGGTGTTCTGTAAGGACGTGGCGCAGAGGGAAAAAGCTCTTAGAGTGAAGCAAATAGGGAAGTGTAAGGTGGTGTCGAGCAGCTGGAATGATCACGCAGGGAAGCAGTGGATTAAAGGGGTGATAACAGGAGTGCATGTGAGTGTTAGCACTCGAGGTAAGAGACGACTTGAGAGGAGGCGTTCTAGAGAAAGTTCAAAGATTGCAAGCAACAAGGTGTGGAGTTAGGGTAGATAGCCCATCTATTCTGTTACACTTCAAGGACTAGGTACTGCCAAATAAAGTAACCATAGGGTATATGAGTTATGTTAGGCATGAGGATGGGAAATGTGGAGATGGTGTAAAACCAAAGTGCTGCAGCTGTGAAGGTGCTCATAGTGTGGCATATAGTGGGTGTGAGGCTATGAAGCAGGCAGTGGAGGTGCAGACAGTGAGGGGGGTCCAGGTCCAGAGAGATACAGGTTCAAGAGAGAGATGGGTAGGAGCATCTAGACCGGGGATTATGGGGCAGGTGGGAGGTGATATGGTATACATAGATAAGAGAAAGCTAGTGACATTCATAGCAGGAGTTATCAATAGCACTGCTGAAGTAAGATTAAGCTAATAGTGGAAGCTGCTGGGAGACATCTGAGTATGACAGGGTTGACATGGGAAGATGTTCAAGATTACCTCAATCAGCCGAGGGTGGGTATTACTGGATCTTAGTTATGGTGGTAGTACTACAATGGAATGCTAGAAGCCTGTTGGCTAATAGGCAGGAGTTCAAGCAGTTCATTGTGGATATGCCAGCTAAGCCTGATGTGATTTTTGTGCAGGAAATGGCAAAGGTATTAAACAGGATTATGTGGTGGTGGAGATGTGGTTGAGAGGAGGGATGATAGTGGTACTTACTACTATTGTCACGGTGCGCATTAATGGGACAGTAAACGGAGCGCTGGTGAAGTGTCATCCTTTTATTTAATGAGATGTTCTCTCGAGGCATAAAATAAAAGGAGAGTATAACAAAAAACACGATTACAATCAAAAACACAGTGACTTACTTGCTAGGCTACATGCAGTGCAGACAAGCAGGAACAATGATCCACACACAGGTGGATTTGGGCAGATCCTAAATACTATCCCCAATCAGAGACAACGCTAGACAGCTGTCTCTGATTGGGGATGATAATCTCCCTAATAAGTGTGTGAGGACTTGGTTGTGTGCCTCTCTCCTCCCCTAGGTGGGAGTAAGAGGCCTTACCACAACCAAGCCCTCACAGTACCCCCCCTCCTAAGGTGCGGACTCCCGATCGCACACAATACACCCCCCTCTCCTGAAAAAAAAATGTCCAAAAACTAGGGGGGACATGGCGGGGTACTGAGGTGGTTGCTGGTGGAGGCTCCGGTTCCGGTTCCGGGCGTGGCACAGGCTGTGAGAGTAGCTTCCCTCCTTCCTCTCTGTTGCACGCCCGGTCCGGTCCGGACCCCGGCGCGATGGTTCCGCCCTCAGTACTCCCGCCATCCACCAAGTCCTGTCTGGACCCTGGTGTGGGAGCCCTCGACCCTGGAGAGGGGCTGACAACCGGCCCCGGACTGGGCACCAGTGGAGCGGACTGCTCCGGCACTGGAGCGACGCAGACGACCGGCCCCGGACTGGGCACCGGTGGAGCGGACTGCTCCGGCACTGGAGCGACGCAGACGACCGGCCCCGGACTGGGCACCGGTGGAGCGGACTGCTCCGCCACTGGAGCGACGTAGACGACCGGCCCCGGACTGGGCACCAGTGGAGCGGACTGCTCCGGCACTGGAGCGACGCAGACGACCGGCCCCGGACTGGGCACCGGTGGAGCGGACTGCTCCGTCACTGGAGCGACTTCGACGACCGGCCCCGGACTGGGCACCGGTGGAGCGGACTGCTCCGGCACTGGAGCGACGTAGATGACCGGCCCCGGACTGGGCACCGGTGGAGCGGACCGCTCTGGCGCTGTAACGGAACTGCTGACCTTCGCCGGAGGCCTCGGGCTGCTGACCTTCACCGGAGGCCTCGGGCTGCTGACCTTCACCGGAGGCCTCGGGCTGCTGACCTTCACCGGAGGCCTCGGGCTGCTGACCTTCACCGGAGGCCTCGGGCTGCTGACCTTCACAGGAGACCTCGGGTTGGACGCCGTGCCCACCCTGGGCACCGACGGAGAGGTGGTTTTCAGCCCTGCCGTAGGTCTGGCTGTCTGTCCCAGACTGGGCGCCGACACGCTATGGAGCTCCTGCTCCACAGCGGGGCTGAACGTCGTGCCCACCCTGGGCACCGACGCAGAGGTGGTTTCCAGCCCTCTGGTGGGGCTGGCTGTCGGCCCCAGACTGGGCACCGACACGCTATGGAGCTCCTGCTCCACAGCGGGGCTGAACGTCGTGCCCACCCTGGGCACCGACGCAGAGGTGGTTTCCAGCCCTGTGGTTGGGCTGGCTGTCGGCCCCAGACTGGGCACCGACACGCTATGGAGCTCCTGCTCCACAGCGGGGCTGAACGTCGTGCCCACCCTGGGCACCGACGCAGAGATGGTATCCAGCCCTGTGGTTGGGCTGGCTGTCGGCCCCAGACTGGGCACCGACGCGCTATGGAGCTCCTGCTCCACAGCGGGACTGAACGTCGTGCCCACCCTGGGCACCGACGCAGAGATGGTATCCAGCCCTGTGGTTGGGCTGGCTGTCGGCCCCAGACTGGGCACCGACGCGCTATGGAGCTCCTGCTCCACAGCGGGACTGAACGTCGTGCCCACCCTGGGCACCGACGCAGAGATGGTATCCAGCCCTGTGGTTGGGCTGGCTGTCGGCCCCAGACTGGGCACCGACGCGCTATGGAGCTCCTGCTCCACAGCGGGACTGAACGTCGTGCCCACCCTGGGCACCGACGCAGAGATGGTATCCAGCCCTGTGGTTGGGCTGGCTGTCGGCCCCAGACTGGGCACCGACGCGCTATGGAGCTCCTGCTCCGCAGCGGGACTGAACGTCGTGCCCACCCTGGGCACCGACGCAGAGATGGTATCCAGCCCTGTGGTTGGGCTGGCTGTCGGCCCCAGACTGGGCACCGACGCGCTACGGAGCTCCTGCTCCACAGCGGGACTGAACGTCGTGCCCACCCTGGGCACCGACGCAGAGATGGTCTCCAACCACAGAGCTGTGCTGGCGACCATCGCTATAGCCTCCGTGCGAGGAGTAGGCACGGGGCGTACTGGACTGGGGGAACGCACCACTGGTCTGATGCGAGGCGCTGGCACGGGTCGCACCGGGCTGGGGAAACGCACCGTTGCGTTGGTGCGTTGAGCTGGTACAGGTCGCACCGGGCTGGGGAAACGCACCGTTGGGCTGGTGCGTTTAGCTGGCACGGGTCGCACCGGGCTGGAGACACGCACCATAGGGCTGGTGCGCAGAGCAGGCGCGGGCCGTACCGGGCTGGGGAAACGCACCGTTGGGTTGGTGCGTTTAGCTGGTACGCGTCGCACCGGGCTAATGTTGCGCACCGATGGTTTGGTGCGCAGAGTCGGTCTCCTCTTCCTCCGACTCTGGACCGGCGCTGGAGGCACCGGACTGGGAACTGGCGCTGGAGCACGACTGTCCCTGTCGTCTCTACTCCACCGCCAATCCCCATCCTGTGAGGGTTCCTCCGGGAACCCCCACGAGTGAGGGAACAGAAGTACATCGTTGTCGTCTTCCTCCGACTCCTCTCTGTACTCCTGCTCCCACGGCTGTAGGGGCTCCTCTGGAACCCCCACGAGTGCAGTGGTCGGGCCTCTTCTCCCTCGATCCCCGACCACCCCCATAGCCCCCCCCCAAAATCAGTTTGAGGGGTTTTCTGGGCTCCAGGCTGGTCCTCAACTTTAGCCCGGTGACGTGTCCTCCGTCTCCGGCGCCTCTGCTGCTCCGGACCCCAGCCTTCCTCCACCGAACGATAATAAGAGTGTTCCTCCTCTGTAATTTTTCCCATACCGAGGAGGATATCTCCTAAAGTTAAACTCCTTTGCGTCCCAGGGTGGTGGATCATTCTGTCACGGTGCGCATTAATGGGACGGTAAACGGAGCGCTGGTGAAGTGTCATCCTTTTATTTAATGAGATGTTCTCTCGAGGCATAAAATAAAAGGAGAGTATAACAAAAAACACGATTACAATCAAAAACACAGTGACTTACTTGCTAGGCTACATGCAGTGCAGACAAGCAGGAACAATGATCCACACACAGGTGGATTTGGGCAGATCCTAAATACTATCCCCAATCAGAGACAACGCTAGACAGCTGTCTCTGATTGGGGATGATAATCTCCCTAATAAGTGTGTGAGGACTTGGTTGTGTGCCTCTCTCCTCCCCTAGGTGGGAGTAAGAGGCCTTACCACATCCAAGCCCTCACAACTATAATCTGTGTCAGGTATTGGACCTAGAAGAGTTGGAGAGGGTGGAGGGCTAGGATAGAAGTAAGGTAATGTGGTGTGTATTTGAATTATTGTTTATTTTTTTCCACCTTTATTTAACCAGGTAGGCCAGTTGAGCACAAGTTCTCATTTACAGCTATGACCTGGCCAAGATAAAGCAAAGCAGTGCGACATAAACAACAACAACACAGAGTTACACATGGGATAAACAAACATACAGTCAATACAATAGAAAATCTATATATAGTGTGTGCAAATGTAGTAAGATTAGGAAGGTAAGGCAATAAATAGTCCATAGTGGCGAAATAATTACAAATTAGCATTAACACTGGACTGATAGATGTGCAGATGATGATGTGTAAGTAGAGATACTGGAGTGCAAATGAGCAAAAATAATAAATATAGGGATGAGGTAGTAGGGTGGGCTATTTACAGATGGGCTATGTACAGGTGCAGTGATCGGTAAGCTGCTCTGACAGCTGATGCTTAAAGTTATTGAGGGAGATGGTAGTCTCCAGCTTCAGTGATTTTTGCAATTAGTTCCAGTCATTGGCAGCAGAGAACTGGAAGGAATGGCGGCCAAAGGAGGTGTTGGCTTTGGGGATGACCAGTGAAATATACCTGCTGGAGCGCATGCTACGGGTGGGTGTTGCTATGGTGACCAGCGAGCTGAGATAAGGTGGGGATTTAAATAGCAAAAACGTATAGATGACCTGGAGCTAGTGGGTTTGGCGACGAATATGTAATGAGGGCCAGCCAACGAGAGAATACAGGTCGCAGTGGTGGGTAGTATATGGGGCTTTGGTGACAAAACGGATGGCACTGTGATAGACTACATCCAATTCACCTACCGATCCAAAGTCAAGGAGTAGGAACAGGGCATTTAGAGTAGTGAAAAGGACGCATAACTTCCAACATCTGATTCAGTATAAGCAGGCCCAGGCCCTGGTGAGGAGAACAATACTTCAGGCAAAGAGGTCATGTTGGCGTCGGTTCTGTGACACCATTGGAAGGCCGACACCAGTGGGAGAAGTGTGGGGGATGATTAAGGATGAGTGGGGTCAGAAGGGAGTGGGATTATCCAGTGTTGATGAGTTGGAAGGATGTGGTAGTAACAGATGAGAAGGCAGAGATGATGGCCAAAGCGTTTGTCTAAGTGCATAGCTCTGCAAATTTGTCAGAGGAGGGGCAGAGGGGGAGAGAGAGAACAAGAGTGAAGCACCCTGGAGTGATGGATATGAGGGAGGAAGTAAATTATGTATTGAATGCACCATTTACCATGGCAGAGATGAAAAGGGCAATAGGTAAGGCTGGGTTAACTTCACCTGGGAAAGATGAGGCGTGCTATGTTATGTTGGCCCATCTTAGTGATGAGGCACTGGATAAGGTATTGGTGTTGTACAACAGAGTGTGGAAGGAGGCAGTAGTGGTACCAATCAGGAAGCCAGGGAAGGACCCAACGAGGCCAACAAGCTATCGGTCAATAGCCTTAACATCACATGTATGTAATATTATGGAGTGTATGATTGCGGAGAGGATAACTTACTTCCTGGAGAGCAGGGGGCTAGTATCGCCACACCAGGGTGGGTTCAGGAAGGGTAGGGGGACAATGGACCCAGTGCTCTGCTTAGAAGCAGAAGTCAGGAAGGCTCAGGTGAACAAGGAGACGGTTGTAGCTGTATTTTTTTTATGTGGAGAAGGCGCATCATATGATGTGGAAGGAGGGGTTGTTAATCAAGCTTGATATTATGGGGGTAGGAGGAAGAACGTACAACAATGTTTACTCTCAGGTACAGCCGGATATTGGGAGATTGTTATTTGCAGATGATGGGGCCTTATGGAAGAGGGGAAGAAATGTGCTGTACATAGTCAAGAAGGTACAGGAAGCAATAGATGAGGTAGAGTAGTGGGCATTAAGGTGGGGATTCAGGTTCTCTGTAGAGAACTCAGACAGTGTTCTTTACCAGGAGGAAGGTGGGAGATGAGGTATGCTTGAGGTTATATGGGAGAAACTTGGAGAGGGTGGGGGCCTTCAGGTTCCTTGGGGTATACTTTGATACTTGAAGGACCTGGGCAGAACACATTGAGAGAAAGTGTAAGAAGATACTAAATGTGATGCGTTGTTTGACAGGGAAGGAGTGGGGGGCTGGGCGTGCCTCATTGAAGACCATATACAGTATGTTGCATTGATCCGACCTGTAATAGACTATGGAAGTATAGCGTATGGTTCGGCAGCCCGGACATAATTGGAAAGGCTAGATGTTATACAGGGACAAGGACTCAGAATATGTAGTTGGGTGTTTCGCACGTCCCCAGTAGCTGCACTACAGGTGGAGATGGGGAGAAATGACATTGCAGATTAGGAGAGAGCAGCTGGCAATGAATTATTGGGTCAACCTACAGGGACATGGGGTATCTCATCCTGCGAAAGGGATTTTACAGGCATGCTGGGAACATGAGCGAAGACAGAACACAAGCTTTATGGAAGGGAGTTTAGTCCAACGGTAGCTATTCCTGTAAATCCACCATGGCTACTCCCACCTCCAGTAGTAGATCTAGAAGTATTGGAGAGACTTCAGAAAGATAGGGAGGCTGTTGATCCATCTGATTTGTTTAAGAGACATCTTGATACTGTATATCAGGATTTTGTGGCCATATACACAGATGGTTCAAAAGATCCAAGGACAGGACGTACTGGGTCAGCATTTGTAGTGCAGGAATGTGGAGTGAAAGTCAGGAAACGTATTACAGATAATCTGGCTGTATATACGGTGGAGATGATGGCCATACTGTTGGCCTTGCAGTGGGCTAAGAAAGTTAAGCCAGAAAGAGTAGTTATTTGCTCTGATTCATGTGCTGTGTTAAGGAGTCTCCAGTCCTTTATATCACGTAGCAGACAAGACCTGCTTTATGAGGTACTACAAACCCATGGCAGGAGTAAACAAATAGGTATGCAGATAATATTTACATGGGTCCCAGCCCATGTGGGAGTGGAGGGGAACGAGGCAGTTGATGTACTGGCTAAACAAGCAATAAGTAGTGGGGATGTTGATATTATAGTTTCAATGAGCAAGGCAGAGGCAAAAAGCATGATATGGACAGTGATGGTGGAGAAATGGCAGGAGCAGTGGAATAGAGATACTAAGGGCAGGCATTTATTTCAAGTACAGAGGAAAGTTGGGGAGTGGAGGATGGCAGGAAGGGACAGAAGAGAGGAGGCTATATTTACAAGATTAAGGGTGGGACACTGTCAGTTGAAATAGACCTTACATGTGGTAAGAAAGCATCCAACAGGAAAATGTGAATATTGCCAGGAAACGGAGAGAGTGGAGCATGTATTGATAGAGTGTGGGCATTATTGGAGGGAAAGGGAGAGGATGCGATCTAGTATGAGGGAGAAGGGGATACAGGAAATTAGTTTAAAGAGTATATTGAGTAGAATGTCATTAGATATAGTCTCAAATATGTTATCTTTTTTAAGAGCAACGGGGCTGGTAGGTAGGATTTAGTTTCTCCGTCTCTGGCCCACACTCCAGTACAGTAGGTGGCGGTAATGCACCATAACGTTGGATGCCAACCGCCGATAAACCCCCGCTAGCCATCTTTAGCCAGAGAGCAGTTGTGAGGTCAGAACTCTCGGCTCAACCCTTCTACACCCGCAGCTTCCAGCATGCACTCTGAACGCTACGAATAGACAATTTAACAGCGATCTGACACACTGGAGACAATTTAAGAACGCATTCTAAGTAGACCAGACCCAGCTGCTATGGTGTCTATGGCTGGGAGAGACACCCAATCTTTATTTATCCACCATCTTTAGTTAGCCAAGAAGAAGAAACAAAGTAGCGAACTTGTAGTCATTCATTTATGAACGTATTGTATTATTAGCCCTATGTTTATTTGATTAAACGTATGTATAGCTAGTTCTATCGTACACACGAAAAAATGTTTGCGGGCCTGTCTGAGCTTGGTATATCTAATGGCGAGGATCTAAAAGAAACACTGACCAACTGCACAGAGCCTCTGAAAGCCATTGGCCAGTTTCAGGTAAGCTAACCTGACGTTAGCTAGCTAACACTAGTTAGCAAACTAACAGGTAGATAAAAACAGGACTAAAATCATGTTGATACTAGCGTAGTGGTTCAAAGTATGTACTATAATTATCAGTTAGGTTAGTGGTTGGTCAACGTAGGTCATTCAAATGAGGTTGGCAAGCCTTGTTAGTGCAGCTAGCTCTGGCCCAGGCTGGGGCAGCGTTGTCACGGTCGCCCTACATTAATCGTTCAATTTTTTTATTTATTTTTATTTAACTAGGCAAGTCAGTTAAGAACAAATTCTTATTTACAATGACGGCCTAGGAACAGTGGGTTAACTGCCTTGTTCAGGGGCAGAACGACAGATCTTTACCTTGTCAGCTCGGGGATTCGATCCGGCAACCTTTCAGTTACGGGCCCAACACTAACCACTAGGCTACCTGCCGCCCCTAAAATTGATCAATTGATAAAGTTTCGTAACATAGCTACCAAAGTAAAGATGTTATTGGTGTTCTGAAGAACATTTCTCTCTATTTGCGCCATATAAATGATCCAAAATACGAGTGCGCGTGGACCACCGCTAGCTAGCGGTATAAAGTCAAAGTGCGTTTTGCAACAAAAACCAGTGGTGTATTAATTACACCGATTTTGTTTCGTGTCGTCCGTGAACAGGAACGTTTACGCCAAACGCTGTTGAGTTCCAGGGTGTATTCGCTACAGAAACCGTTTACAATTTAAGAAGCAAACGGAGTAAAACAAGAGTTTCAATTGGACAAATGTCCCTCCCCGTTCCGTTTGTCTGCATTTAAGAAATGTTTTTCAACATAATTGGCGTAATGACTACACCCCCGTTTTGTTCTTAAATGGAATTTGTAATTCAGTTGGGAAATGAATGTTTGAGTTTCAAATACTAAATGTTGAGTGTGAGCATATTTAGATGGTTTAAATGATTAACTTTGCTACTAACCTTCTAAAAGTTGATGGTGCCCAAATCTTGCCAACCTGTTTAATTTTCTACTAACTGACTTTTGTGTGAGAGATGTTTCCATAATGTACTGTGGCGAGCTCAGCCAGAAGAAGATGGCAAGAGACAGAGATTGATTTTACCGGAGAGTTCCCGTGCCCCATACACCGCACGACTCCAGGAACGTCACCCTTTATTTTCTTACCTCCATCAACTATCAACAATGAACACATCCTCCGGCCATGCAAGGCTCGGTCACGGTAGGCATTTTAACATTCCCCCTACCCCCATAACCTGAACTAAGACAACTTAAAGAAACATAAACACATAACATTAGCTTAACTACTAAAACGTAAAGACATAACACAACCATTTTAAACCCAAAACATGAGCTACCCACAATCCCCTTGCTCCCTACAGTTACCACTCAACGTGTGGCTAGCGTATGCCGGCCAGATCGCTACATAGCCCCCACCAGAGGGGTCAGTCGCCCCCGACGACCCAATCTCTAAACACAAAGTCCCTCAAATGTCCAGGACGCCTACACCGTGCAGTCTCGGCCAGGCATACACACCCTGTACCCACCCCCGACAGTCGGCCCAAAATCTCGCCGGGCCCCTGCCAATGGCTGTAGAGCTTGGGAGAAACACCCTTTTGGGGCATCGTAGGTCTGCTTCTGTCTCGCCCCGGAGTTGGCCTGGGCTGGAGCTCCCTGGTTCTCGTCACCCAAGTATGGGGGGTAGCGTGGTCACGGGCTGGCCCCCTCCTACGGGGGTACCGCCTGTAGCGGTTCCGGCCAGCGGCATACTTGCTCCCCTGGACCGAGACACCCGCCGGGCCGGTGACATTGGCTGCCTCTGCTCCCTTTTCCCCTTTAACCACATCAAACTCCACTGTTTCTCCATCTCCAACACTGCAGAGGTATTTCCTTGGGTTGTTTTTCTTTATGGCGGTCTGGTGGACAAAGACGTCTTCTTTTGTGTCATTCCTGTTGATGAACCCGTAGCCATTCCGGACGTTGAACCATTTGACCGTCCCCAAGACCTTAGTTGGTTGTGTTTCGGCCTCCTCTCGTCTTTCTGTCGTCTTGGCGGAGGGAAGGGCAGCAGACACAGTGGTTGGGGCTGAAGCGGGCTGATGGTGGTTGGGCCCATGGGCAACGGACGGCCGTTTGGCCTGTCTGGTCGCTGCTCGACGACTGGCTCGCCTGTCTTTGGGCCAATCGTTCTCTTTACCAGACTGGAGCGCCACGGTCTCTGTGCCAAGAGTGATAGATGTCCCTGACACATTAACACGGGCGCCCCATCGACTCAGCAGGTCCAGGCCAATGATGCATGCGTCACGGATGTCGGCAAGCCAGAACCCGTGCTCCAGCTCCTGGTCTCCAACCTGGACTTTTACTGGCTTCTTCCCTCTCATGCCAACCTTTTCTCCCGTCACTGTGACCATCTGCGTGGTGGTTGGCGACCAAGCCTTGGAAGGTGGCCCGGTGGTATCCGGAAGGACGCCAGGTCGCACCAAGGAAATGGTTGACCCCGTGTCTACCAGGGCTCTACAAGGTCGGCCGTCCAGTCGACATTGCAGGTATAGTCCCTTGGTGTGGCCGAGGCGTCCGACCACAGAGCATCGGCCCTGGAGGGGGGATGGAGACCGGAGTGGTGAACCCCTCGTTAGACCACTCCTCCGTCGTTTCCCCCAAACGGAGAAGCTCTGGCTTTTGGCTCTGGTGCCAGGTTCGTCGCATCTGTAACACCGGTCTGTAGACCAGGGGGGGCGTCGCCTGGGTGGTGGAGTCTGGTGCTGGAATCGTCGTAGCGGAGGCCGAACCTGACAGACCTCTTCTGTCGTTTCCCCCTCGTCGTAGTCGGCCACCCGGACACATGGTTGGCGTGATGTGACCCTCTGCTGGGTGGGCCACCTGGAGAGTACCCCTTCGGCTTGTTCGGCCTCATGGAGTGCCTCACCGAGAGTCTTAGGCCTGGCGAGGCAGACATGTTGTCGCAGCTTTTCTGGTGCGAGCCCCCGCAGGAAAGCGTGGAGGGCCAGCTCCTCTTGTGCAGCTATTTGGAATTCGGGGTAGCCCTGTCGAGCGTGCAGCCGCACATCAGCAGCGAAGGTGCCCAGGTTCTCTTCTCCTTGGCGATGGCGGCTGGCCAGTTGCTCCCTGCTCTGGTCCGCGAAGAGTCTCTGCCCAAACCTCATTTCCAGCGCCCCGGTCAAGGCTTGGAGGTCCCGTTGTTCCGCTGGGGTTAGGTCGAGAAGCACCTGTACTGCGTTCCCTTCTAACGCTAGTGCCAGGTGAGTAGCGGCTTCCTCACTGCTCCAGCCGCTGTGTCGGACCGCCAGGTGGACTTGGGCGAGGTAGGGCTCTAGCTGAGTCGTCCCGTTGTACTTGGGCAGCTTGGCGGATGATCTTGGCACCCCTGCAGAACGTGGTAGGCTGGGCGTGCCGAGTAGGGGTGGTTGCAGCTCTGGACTGGTAGGTAGCCTGACGTTGCTGGTTGTAGCCACGGGTTGTGGGCGTGGTCTTGCAGTACGCTGCTGGGGTAGCCGTGGGATACTGGCACCGTCGGGGCATGCCATGTAGCCATCACCTCCGGCAGACTCCATCTTCTGCCGCAGTAGGCCCTTTAGGTGCCCCTGGGTCTGTGTGAGTGTCCTCTCCAGCTCGTCAATCTCTCTCTCCATCCTCTTCTGCTCGCTAATCCCACTTCTGACACCAATGTGGCGAGCTCAGCCGGAAGAAGATGGCAAGAGACAGAGATTGATTTTACCGGAGAGTTCCCGTGCCCCATACACCGCACGACTCCAGGAACGTCACCCTTTATTTTCTTACCTCCATCAACTATCAACAATGAACACATCCTCCGGCCATGCAAGGCTCGGTCACGGTAGGCATTTTAACATTCCCCCTACCCCCATAACCTGAACTAAGACAACTTAAAGAAACATAAACACATAACATTAGCTTAACTACTAAAACGTAAAGACATAACACAACCATTTTAAACCCAAAACATGAGCTACCCACAATCCCCTTGCTCCCTACAGTTACCACTCAACGTGTGGCTAGCGTATGCCGGCCAGATCGCTACAGTACGTTTCATGCGTATTCGAACACAATCAGTGTTTCACCATTTATTGAGTACAGAGACAAATCGCAAAGGTGTCTCAGGCAGTATTTGAATTACCTAAATATAGTGTAACCTACCAATCAATGTGTGTGTATATATATCAAGTGATGTGGAGGGCAAAGTCTTACACTCTGTAGGGTAGCACCATGGTGTAGCCGGAGGACAGCTAGCTTCAGTCCTCTAGTGATGTGTCATGCGCAAAAGATGCGGCTCTGAGAGCCGATGCTTTGTAGTGAATCAGAAGAGCCGGCTCGCATCGAGTGAGAGCCGGCTCCCAGTTTTTTTCCTTTCGCTGCGTGCTTACAGGCAGAACTTTGTTTTGATTGGTCAGCAATCGCATCGCGGCCAATCAGATGTGAGGATATGGGATCATACCATTATGTAAAAACAGAGAGGGGGGTGAAGTGAAGCGGCACTCCACTGCAAGTTAATGAGTCGTAACAACGTTAATAACGACACTGTCTGTCAGATAGCGGTGAGGAGAGTGTGTGAGTCGTAACTATGAGTGACACCCGAAAGAGAAGCAGCATCTGGCTCCAGTTTAAAGACAATGGAAACAACAAAGCAGAGTGCGTTCACTGCAAGATGAAAATTACTTTAAGAGCAGGTTCCACCACAAACCTGCATAGACATATGAGAACTGTCCATCCTACAGTGCAGTTAGAGGAGAGAGGGCAAGCTAGCACCCCATCTACAGATCCTGGTGTGTCTCATCCCCAAAAAACCGCAACTGCAGCAGCATCTACTGGCTTCCCCACACATGCAGGTATAACCTCTCCTACTGCAGCTCAAAGCAAAATAAGCCAGTTTATACCCAAAGTGATGACCCCATCCAAACAGCACAGCATTGATGTAGAGCTAGCTAAAATGATAGCTACTGATTTCCAACCCTTTTCAATTGTGGAGGACAGAGGTTTTAAAAGTTTTGTCAAAACTTTAAATCCCACATACACTCTTCCCAGTAGAAAAACATTGTCCCAAACAACAATACCTAAACTATATGACACAGAACGGGCATTATGGCAAGTAAGGGTGAAACAAGCTCCATCAGTTTGCCTGACAACTGACTGCTGGACCTCCAGAACAACCTGCTCTTTCATGGCTGTCACTTGCCATTTCATTGAAAATTACAAGATGACATCTTGCCTTTTGGACTGCTTTGAGTTCACAGAGAGACACACTGCAGAAAACCTAGCAGATGAGCTAGTAAGAGTGGCAAAAGAGTGGCAAGTAGAGGACAAAGTAGTGTGCTGTGTGAGTGACAATGCAGCAAACATCACCAAAGCCATAAAAATTCTTAAGTGGACCCATCACCCATGTCTGGCACATACACTAAACCTCATGATTAGAGATGCCCTAAAGGTGGTCAAACCAACCGTGGATAAGGTGAAGGCTGTTGTGGAGTTTTTCCACAAAAGCACAGTTGCAACACAGAGGCTAAAGTCCACACAGTGCCAGATGGGGATGCCTGAACTGAGGCCCAAACAAGAGTGTGCCACCAGGTGGAACTCAACATTTTATATGTTGAAACGAATTCTTGAAACAAAAGATGCCATCATCTCCACCCTGGCCCTCATCAACGCACCAGTTGATGCTCTATGTCTAGAGGAATGGGAGCTGGTGAAAGAGGTCTGCACCGTCCTGCAACCATTTGAGGAGGTGACTGTGGAAATAAGTGCAGACAGGTACCTTGGACCATTTTTTTTCACTACTACCATTCAGTCACTATTATACATTGCAGAAACAATACAGTATAATGTGCCACATATAATATGCCACATACTTTAAAAAAAGCTTCATTTTAAAAGTTGCTGTTTCTCTCCCTCAGCTATGTTTCTGCCTCAAAAATGCTCCTGCTATGCAAAGGTTTGCAGCGTGTGACAGCCCAACAGACTGTAACCATGCAGAAAGGGAAAGAATTGGTTGCAGCTCTTTGTTCAGCCATGGACCGGAAATTTCTGCGTATGGAGTACAACACTGTCCACTCAGAAACCACATTATTGGATCCTAGGTTTAAAAAACTTGCATTCAATGACAACAGAGCTGTTGATGAGGCACTTCAGAGAATTAGTGCAGCAGCAAGATGCACCCCTAGCAGCCAGCCAGCTCCGCCATTAGAAGGCCAAGTGTATGAGGAACCACAAACCTCTGTTGTTTGGAGGCTTTTTGATGAAAGAGCTACAGGAGATGCTACAAGAAGAAATCCTACAGCTGATGCTATACTGGAGGTGAGGTCTTATCTTGAGGAGCCCATCATCCAACGAGCAGAAGACCCACTGAGCTGGTGGCAGGCCAAGGCCTCAGTCTTTCCACGCCTGGCGAAGGTGATGGAAGGGAGACTGTGTATTGTGGCAACATCGGTTCCTTCAGAGAGAATCTTCTCAAAAACAGGGCAGATAATCTCAGAAAGAAGAAATAGGATCAGTCCATCAAAGCTGAGGCATCTGATTTTTTTGAATGCCAATCTTCACTGAGGACATTAATACTGTTTGCTTGAGTTTGGTTCTAGTTCTGTTCTAGTTCAATTCTGTTTATTTGCTGTTTTTTTGTTGTTAATTTGTGCAAAAAAATGTTTGATTAAAAACAAAAGAATGCTTTTGTAACAAAATAAATGCATAAAAACACTGCACATGAAAGGGTTTTCAACACACAAACCATTTTTTTTTTTTAAAGTTAGGGTAAAATAAAGGCCTACAAAAAAATCCTAAATTAAGAGCCGTTCAGGAGTCGAAAGAGCCGGCTCTTCTTTGGGAGCTGAGCCAAAAGAGCCGGCTCTCGGAAAAGAGCCGAACTTCCCATCACTATTCAATACAAAACCTAGGAGGCTCATGGTTCTCACCCCCTTCTATAGACTTACACAGTAATTATAACTTCCAGAGGACATCGTCCAACCTATCAGAGCTCTTGCAGCATGAACGGACATGTTGCCCACCCAATCAAAGGATCAGAGAATTAATCTGGTACTGAAAGCATAAGCTACAGCTAGCTTGCACTGCAGTGCATAAAATGTGGTGAGTAGCTGACTCAGAGAGAAAGAAAATAGTTTTGAACAAGTTAATTTGTTCCTAAATGGAGAATCAAGAGAGAAATAGAGAAGGCACAAGTTTAAGTTTGTTTCACTTGAGAGAATCAGACCAGAAGTCAGAGACCACTATGATGTCTCATGCATCCTTTTGTCTTCTTCTAATGCCTCTTAAGGGAAAGCTAATTAGATTGTTACGGAGTTTGGGCAATCCAAAAAGTTACGTTACTGATTATGATTTTAGACTGGTGAATAGTAACTGTAATGGATTACATTTAGAAAGTAACCTATGCAACCCTGGTAAGCAGACTCCATGAGTAACGTTAGATTACACACAATTATCCCTGTAATGATTATCAAATGAATAAAACCATCATGTCAGTGTATTGATTATTATCTCACCTTCATCAGTCTGATGTCTTTGGTCTGTCTGGGCTGTGTTGTTTTGCAGACAGAAAATGGCATTTTGTTACCAACTCTTCAGTCAGCTCTTCCCTTCCTGGACCTTCACGGAACTCCTCGGTTGGAGTTTCACCAGTCTGTCTTTGACGAGCTTCGTGACAAGTTGATGGAGCGAGTCGCCACTATCGCAGAGTGCAAGGATGAGGACCGGTGCGCCATCTAAGCTAGTAAACAGCATGTCTTCATAGAGAAATCATTCAACCATTGTACATGTATGTTAGACATTGAGTTTCTGGGTATTCCTCCTCCCTCTACAGTTATGGTAAACTGGAAGAGCTGCTGGAGAAGAGCTTTCCGCTGGTCAAGATGCCTTCCATTCAGCCAGTGGTCATGCAGGTGCTGAAGCATCTTCCAAAGGCAAGTCTCGGTCTTCCCACCTTCGAATCGAATCTGCATTAGGGGAAACAGCGGCACTGTTCACCCCAGCTCCTTTGTTATTGTTTTGTTGTTGAAACGGAGGAGAGGAGGAGGAGCCTCCGGCAGCATGGTAAAAACACGGTAAGTACATACTCTGCTGTTCAATCATGCGTGCAATGATGTCTGAGGCGGGGGCAAAAAAAACAGTGTTTGTTGCTTTTTTTTGTTTTAATATCCCAAATGGACGTGGCAGTTTCACCAATGAATGATTCTAGCTTTAAGTGAATGCACTTCATTAACCCACAATGCAAATGTTTTTGAAACGTTTAGTTCTTTTGCACATCGCTTTAGCAATGAGATTATACTTGTTTTGCATTATCCTTTCTCCGAAGCACCTTGATCTCTACCACAGCTCGGTGTTTGAAATGTATGTCCAGACTGACTGTTTATTTTCCTTTTGAACAGGTGCCAGAGAAAAAGCTGAAGCTTGTGATGGCTGATAAGGAACTGTATAAGGTCTGTGCTGTTGAGGTGAAGAGGCAGATCTGGCAGGACAACCAGGCTCTCTTCGGAGATGAGGTCTCGCCCTTGCTCAAGCAGTATATCGTGGCAAAGGAGGCAGCACTTTTCAGCAGCGATCTCTCTATTCTGCACAACTTCTTTAGCCCCTCCCCTAAAGCAAGACGCCAAGGAGAGGTGAGCCACCCCAGTACATTTGGATGTTTTTATTACCTTTTGACTCCCAATAGATTCTGTTCACATTCCAATAAGCATTTATGATTAGTGCCAGGAACCCATTATAACAAGTATGGCAAAAATGAAAACACGACGCAGACAACTTTTGGTTCTTTAAAAACCTGCAGTATGTAAAATATTGCGTGCAATAGCTTGAAAAATAAATAAATAAATGTGACTGGATGACATGACGATGTTTGTTTAAAATTGTTTTCCTCAAGAAGTTAAATCTGCTTCGTGTTTTGTTTCCTTCCATCGTTTTTCCTCCTCAGTCAACCATTTGTTGGTCTGTAAATGAAAGAGTTGGGTGTGCTTGAGGCTAACCCTTTTTCTGTTTAGGTAGTCTTGAAACTGACCCAGATGATTGGGAAGAATGTGAAGCTGTATGACATGGTGCTCCAGTTTCTGCGAACACTTTTCCTGCGTACTCGTAACGTCCACTACTGCACCCTGCGTGCAGAGCTGCTCATGTCACTCCATGACCTGGACATCAGTGAGATCTGCTCATTAGACCCCTGCCACAAGGTATGCTCAAACCCTGGGAACGAGACTCTGAAACTCATCTGAGTTGCCTTCTGTAGGCAAACAGGAATAGTATTGATTTAAAATATACACTACCGTTCAAAAGTTTGGGGTCACTTAGAAATGTCATTATTTTTTTTTGTCCATTTAAAATAACATAAAATTGATCATAATCTACAGTGTAGACATTGGTAATGTTGTAAATGACTATTATAGCTGGAAATGGCTGATTTTTAAAAATGGAATATCTACATAGGCCCATTATCAGCAACCATCACGCCTGTGTTCCAATGGCACGTTGTGCTAGCTAATCCAAGTTTATCATTTTAAAAGGCTAATTAATCATTAGAAAAGTCTTCAACTGGCAGCTTCATTAAATAGTACCTGCAAAACACCAGTCTCTACATCAACAGTGAAGAGGGGACTCCGGGAAGCTGGCCTTCTAGGCAGAGTTGCAAAGAAAAAGTCATATCTCAGATTGGCCAATAAAAAGAAAAGATTAAGATGGGCAAAAGAACACAGACACTGGACAGAGGAAGATATGGCTTTTTCTTTGCAACTCTGCCTAGAAGGCCAGCATCCCAGAGTCGCCTCTTCACTGTTGACGTTGAGACTGGTGTTTTGCGGGTACTATTTAATGAAGCTGCCAGTTGAGGACTTGTGAGGCGTCTGTTTCTCAAACTAGACACTCTAATGTACTTGCTCAGTTGTGCTGTTGATCAATTAGCTTTTTAAAATTATACACTTGGATTAGCTAACACAACGTGCCATTTGAACACAGGAGTGACGGTTGCTGATAATGGGCCTATGTAGATATTCCATTAAAAATCAGCCGTTTCCAGCTACAATAGACATTTACAACATTAACAATGTCTACGCTGTATTTCTGATCAATTTGAAGTTATTTTAAATGGACAACAAATGTGCTTTTCTTTCAAAAGCAAAGACATTTCTAAGTGAGCCCGAACTTTTGAACGGTAGTGTATGTGAATACGTTGGCGAATGTTTGGCATTCTGATGCCGATTTGCTGTATTTACATCTATATCTTGGCAGTTCACCTGGTGCTTGGATGCCTGTATCCGTGAGAAGTTTGTGGATGCCAAGCGAGCCCGGGAGTTGCAAGGTTTTCTGGATCTCGTGAAGAAAGGACAGGAGAAAGTACTTGGGTGAGAGAAGAATGGAGGAAATGTGATTGAACATGGCTTATCATTGCAACATTTTAATATTAATAAAAAGAGGTGACAAAAATGTTAAGGTTCTTTTTGCTTTCCAGGGACCTGTCTATGATACTGTGTGACCCATTTGCCAGCAACACCCTGGTTTTGAGTACGGTCCGAAACCTGCAAGAATTACTAAGCCAGGACTCTCTACCCAGAGTAAGACATTCAATGTTGTCATTTCTGGCCTTCTGTTTGTGTGTCCATTTCCATATTCTGTCAATGCTATGTGGAGACCTACTAAAGAGAGATGTTTCTGTGTGATTGAACAGTACAGTCCGGACCTGATGCTGCTACTCAGAATGCTGTCTCTTGGACAAGGTGCTTGGGATATGATTGACAGCCAGGTCTTTAAAGAGCCTCGATTGGTACGCAGTCACTTCTTATTTCCACTAGTATTATTTTATAATGTATTTTTCTTCAGTGAGTTTACCTGTCTGTATTACATTTACTTATGAGCTATACAGCAACAATAGTTTGATGCGCAGAGCAGGAAAACAACCTCTTTACAATTTAACTACAGCTAGAGGGTGTAGATGCAACATAACCAGCCAGGGTGGAGACTCATCATATTTGATTCCTTCTCTCTCAGGAACTGGAAGTTGTGACCCGTTTTCTCCCAGCCATGTTGTCAGTACTTGTGGACGACTACACCTTCACTGTAGAACAGAAACTCCCTAGTGAGGAGAAGACCTCACTCTCCTACCCCACAGCCCTGCCTGATAACTTCAACAAGTAACTACTGGGATGGGATGTCACACAGGGGAATGGGACATGCTGTTACTTTGGAAGACTTAATTCAATATTGTATATGTGTGTTGACAAGAACATTATCATGTAAAACATGTAGTATTGATCATCTAAATTGTACATTGAAATTGTCAATGTTATTTACAGTGTACATGAAACTTTAATGAGGACAGACCTGGGTTCAAATACTATTTAGGGTATTTCAATTACTTTCAAAGATATTTGGAGGTAAGTATTTTAGATAAATTGTTTTTATTTGAAAATACAAGTAGTTGATTATTGGAATGTATTTGGAAATGCACTTGGAAGGTTTTGGAAAATACTCATACACTGACTCAAATACACTCCCATGCATTTAACTCTTCCATACTTAACAGTATTTACTTTCAAATAGTAGGCTATTTATAGGAAATAATTTGAAATACTTCCAATAGAAGTTGTTGATTCGGGCCACATCATTTGAAAATACTCAAATATACAGAAAATAAGTATTTAAATAACATACTCAGATACACATGTATTTGAACCCAGGTCTGAATGAGGACCCTCTTTGATTAAAGTAAGTTCTCTCCTACCCTAGGTACCTGCAGGAGAACAGGGTGGCTTGTGAGATGGGTCTGTACTACGCACTCCACATTGCCAAGCAGAGGAACAAGAATGCCTTACAAAGGTTACTTCCTGCTTTGGGTAGGTTCTAAACTTGTTTTGCCATAGGTTAATAGAAGGACAGAAATCATGTTTAGTAAATTGTTGTTAACCTGGCTCTCACCATTGTTTTGTCTCTGTCATGCAACTGCAGTGGATACCTACAACGACATGGCCTTTGGGGACATCTTCCTGCACCTCCTGACAGGACACCTCACCTTGCTCTCTGACGAGTTTGGGACTGAAGAGTTCTGCTCTGCTGTGTTTGATGGCTTCCTCCTCACCTCTTTCTCCAGGTCTGTCTTGTCCTGGGAGATTACTGCAAGTATTGCATTTGAAATTAATGGAAATGTTACTTAACATTTATGAAATGTGTGAAATTGAGGTAGACTAGTGTACTTCCTGTACTAATGGTCATATATAATGGTCATAAGCCATAACTCCCTGACATATTTGTATGTGTATTCCAGTAAAGAAAATGTCCACAGACACAACCTACGCCTGTTGCTTCACCTTCACCAGAAAGTGCTGCCATCTTGTGTGGAGACCTTAGTGAAAACCCTGGAACCCCCAAAACAGGTGGGCAAACTGCCATATTGCATGAAATAGGTTCCAAATACATGTATTAAAGAGATTGAACGGGATCTTGAGCACTTACAAATTCGTAACATATTGTACGAATTGTAATTCAGGATTGCAGGATTATTATATTTCTTATTTTATTTGCAAGGTATCGTACTAAATGGATGATGTTGTACACAATTGCAAAATGTCGGCGAACCGTTTTGGCTTGTAAGCACTGCTTTCAAAATTACTGGCGTAAATTATACATAACCTTTTAATGCATCTTTAATTGAAACACCTGAATAACTAATGGTGTAATCATGCATTTTCCCCATGAAAACGTTATATTAACCACATAAGATCAATGATTAGGGTTAGGATAATTATTTGAGTCGGTGGCTCACACTAGGTGGTGAGTGTTTGGGGGCGGAGCCAGTCTAAAAAGATCCAATCACACCACATGATTGTTGTAGACACTCCATTCCACTTCCCATATAAGTGTCCGTAATGGGCTCTCATCTCACTACTTTCTCGTTGAGAGGATTGAGCTTATAACAAAAACTACTTCTCAGTGTCTAGGCTCACGGCTAGCCCTCACCCGCTTAGCATCCTCCAGCGTCTGTAGATCACATTGTGCAAAAACACACACTGCCCGCTGTTCTTTTAGCATCCTCCAGCGTCTGTAGATCACATTGTGCAAAAACGCACACTTCCCGCTGTTCTTTTCAATAACAAGCAATGATGCACTACTAGGGGTAGACGGGCTGGCACACCCATGGCCAAGGGTACAGCTTTACGCATATTCTCCGCACACTCTCCAGGCTATGGTTAGCGGAAATGATGCACCTTCTCGTCTGTCATTTTTAAAAGGGCGCACGTCACCTACACCCAGTACCCAAACGGCTAGTCTCATCCTGGGACCTTTCTGTTGTGCTTGAGGCCATTTCACAGTAGCCATTCGTGCCGCTGTAAAGCATGGAAATAGGATTTCTCTTGTTTTAAAACTGCTTTACTTTAAGCCATTATATCCACAAACTAGATAGTGGAATTGCACGGCCTGTCAGTCCACCACTAGTGACTGCGCTTTGCCCTGGGGTCATCCAAGTGTTGTGACGTGACTTGCATTAATGTGATGACTCTTATTTATCAAATCAATTAATTATGTTTAAACGTTTTATGTGATTCAATTAATCATGTAACAATTAACTCATTAGATCCTCCTTGTCTCTTTAGTCAACAGTACTAGACTATTTCCTAAACCAGCTGCAGACTGGGTATGCTACTGTCTAGTGAGTTTCAGAGTTTCACCATTTCAAACGTATTCAGCTCGTGCTGCACGTAGGCTGGTCTGTAGAGTTTAACCATTTGTACTGTCCGGGTTACACCGTCTGCCTTGGTCTAATAGAGATTCAACCATTTGTAACGGTCAGCTCACACCGTCCGTCTGCTTGGTCTCATGTAAATTTTGTTACGAAGGGTTTTATACTCGGGTGAAAACGGGGCGTTCCATCACGCCAACACCATGTCTGTTCTCACTTGGGCGTGACCACTGACTGAGCATAGGTTTACATGGAAAACAATTATCTAATTTTAGAAGGCTGAAATCACATTATCTTCACAAAAGTATTCTTATACTTAATCATTTATTTTCTAAAACATTTAGATGCAAACCTGATAAATAGGACATGTACACTTTCAGAGTTACTTGTTATACCATCCTTAATCACATCACAAAATAATAAATTATATGACATGAATATTGTTTATATCCCCACTGACCATTCCAAACACTTCCAATGTCCAATTTTTTGATGTTAGAGTTTTTAGGCAAGAGTCTCTCTCTACACCCAGAGTTTCATACTGCATGGCAGAGGGAGAGAAAGTTAGAAGGTATTTACCACCTGCTGTTAAGCCAACTCACCCCCCCCCCCCCCTCCCCCCACCGTGACTATCTGTCAGACATTTGCCAAGATGACCTTGTATCCTAACCCCGCTTTTGTGCCTAAAGTTAGTTGTGTTTATAATCGCCTCACTTTAGAGCTGTTGACCTTTCACCCACCGACCTTCTCCTCCATGGAGGATGAGCATCTCCACTGCTTGTGTCCAGTGCGTGCCTTGCACAACTAAATGCCTGGACGAGAGCCATATGAAAGAGCGATCAGCTTTTTATTTCTCACAAGCGTTTATCCCATTGGATAATGGAGGCTATTTTATTGGCATATAACACCAAGGGTTTGCGCACGCCACCAGAGGTATGGCTGCGTCATGGGCATTGTTCTAAAGCATCTTGGTTCAAGAGATCTGTAATGCAGGGCTACCCCCCATACCAACTGGACATCACGGTGCACTCATTAGAGCATACGGTGCTTACTGTCGGGACTTATGAGGCTTGATCCTGTCTAGACTTGGCTTCGGAGAGATTATGAGCACTACTGGAGTTGGCAATATACCCATTGTGAGACACCAAACAAGTAATTGAAATAGAACGTAAGGTTACTTGACGGAGCCCAGGGTCTGTGATATGAGTGAGGTGTCTCACCGTGTTTGCCTTCACGCTCTGCATACTTAGAAGTGAGATGAGAGGGTATTACAGCCACTTATATTTGGATCTTCCTAGATTGACTACGTCCCCAGGCAATACCCGTTGTGAGACTCCTCACTCGTAATATCATAGAGCTGGGGTTACCTTACATTTTTACAGTTCTGACAATTACATGTTTTTTTACTCTGAACTTAACCTAAGAGTTTTTTTTCCTAGCCAGTTCCCATTGTCAGGGCCATGGGAAAGCTCCTGGCCCTATGACATAGCTACTGTATTTCCATATTTGTCAGGCTCTAGCGTTAGGGAAGCCTCTGGCTTTCTTTATGGTTATTTAGGTCAGGGCCTGACAGGGGAAGTCTAGCAGACTTTATGGTGGTTTTGTGTTGGTCCCAAATTAGAGGCAGCTACATTGCGTTGTCTCTAGTTGGGGACCCTATTTGGTTTGTCTGTTTGCCCACAGAATGTGTGTTTTTGTTGAACATACTTTTAATTAACAACAAATGACCGTAACTTAGAGTATGTCGAACTTCAACTGCGCTGCGTCTCGGTCATTCCTCACCACACACCGTGACATTATTCTTCATTCTCTTTTCTCCGTTCATGTCTGGTGTCCACAGAGCAGTGACCAGGTAAAGGAGCTGTACACCCAGCTGACAGAGAAACTGGAGGCCCAAAAGAAAAGTCCTCCCCAGCAAGACGAAGCCCCCTCCCTGGACCTAGGGCTCCATCCTGTTAAAGTGCCCACTACAGTCTCCACTCCAACAACATCGCTCTGAGAGAGGTGGTGGTAGTGAGCAGCAAAAGAAGGAAACCCGGTGGTCTGAAAAAAGGATGCTGATATTACATTTAGAATTGAGGTCTGCTCATGAAACCACAAGGTACTATGGTTAAGGTTTAGTTTGTTTTCTAATGCTTGTTTTTTTTTAAATATGTTTTATTTAAAGCAGTCTTCCGGCTTTAAAAATGTAACTCCGTTGCCAATGTTTTTCAGTGTGAATTATTACTTTTATAAATATGTAGTCTTACTTAGTTATTGTTGAAAGTATATTTTCTTATGTACTGTTTCTAGACTGAATGTCAATGTATGTACTGTTGTGTCAGTGGTGAAGCAAGCTGTAAATAAAATAATTTAGAAATGGTAAAAAAAAAATATATATAGTGTGTGTAGATAGGTACAAATTTCTTTGTCAAGCAGCTACAACAAAAACACAGGGCAGGTGCAAAATGCCAGAAAGAAAGTACACAAAAGACCGATACATGATGCATAGAGCGGCAGTATGAAAAGGTATAGAAATACAAGAAGTCTGGAGTACAAAAAAGCTATGGCACACCGTGGTGGGATCAGTCTGTGACTGAAGGTGCTCCTCTGCGTCAACCATGGCATGCAGAGGGTGGGTGACGTTGTCCATGATGGCCAGCAGTTTGGCCAGGATCCGTCACTCCACTACCTCCTCTAGAGTGTCAAGGCTAATCCCCAGAACAGAGCTAGCCTTTCTGATCAGCTTATTTGCCCTAGAAGCATCACCGGCTTTTATGTTGGCTCCCCAGCACACCACTGCACCACAGACTGGTAGAAGGTATGCAGTAGTTTACTGCAGACGTTGAAGGACCTGAGCCTCCTCAGAAAGTAGAGTCGGCTCTGGCCCTCCCTTTTTCTACAGGGCCCCGGTGTTACCAGCCCATTCCAGCCTGTTGTCCATGTGGACTCCCAGCAACTTCTATGACCCAACCATTTCCACATTCATCCCTTGTATAGGGACTGCAGTCAGTTGTGCCTTGGTTCTCCTGAAGTCCACCACCATCTTCTTTGTTTTGCTGATGTTGAGCTGAAGGTGGTTCTTCTCACTGCCCACTCTGACACACAGCTCTGTAGTCGCACAAATTGTGGCCTACCGGTCAGGTAGTCCGTGACCCAGGAGACAAAGGGTGCTTCCACTTTCATCCTCTTCATCTTCTCACCCAGTAGCAGGGTGTTGAAGGCACAGGAGAAGTAAAAAAACATAACCCTCACAGTGCACCCTGCGTTGTCCAGGTGAGAGTAGGCCCTGTGCAGAAGGTAGATTATTGCATCATCCACCCTGATGTTGCGCTGATATGCGAACTGCAGGGGGTCCAGTGATGTACACACCAGGGGTCTGAGGTAAGCGAGGACTAACCTTTCCAGGGTCTTCATGATGTGGGATGTTAGCGCTACAGGTCTGAAGTCATTCAGGACAGTGGGGTGCGCCTTCTTGGGCACTGGGACGAGGCAGGATGTTTTCCACAGCACAGGGACCCTTTCTAGGCTCAGGCTAAGGTTGAAGCACAGACCCTATGCACCCTTGGGCTGATGCCATCAGGGCCCGCCGCTTTCCATTGATGTAGTCTCTCCAGCTCTCTCTTCACTTGGTTGGTGGTGAAAGCCAGCCCAGGTGGGGAGAAGGCGGGTGTTGAGGATCAGTCCAGAGGGAGCGGAGGTGGGGTCGCTGATTGTCTCAACAGAGGTGTTGTGAGCAAAGTGGGGGTGGGACAGCCTTGAGGGTGTGTGCCCTGGGGAGCTGGAAGGGAGGTGGACAGGGCCAGTATCGAACCTGTTAAAAAATTGGTTCAGTTTATTGGCTCTGTCCTGGGTCCCCTCCGTCTGCCCACTGTTTGACTTTTTGAAGCCAGTGATATTTCTCATACCCTTCCACACCTCTCTCACCTGGCTCTGCCTCAGCTTGTCCTCCATCTTCTCCTTATACCCTCTCTTCCCCTCAGCAATCTGCAACTTCAGCTCCCTCTGGACACATTTCAATCTGTCCTTGTCCCCCTCCTTGAAGGCCCTCCTTCTCATTCAGCAGGGTCTTCAGGTCGCTGGTGACCCAGGGTTTATTATTTGGTGTGTGTATATACACAGTTGAAGTCGGACGTTTACATACACCTTAGCCAAATACATTTAAACTCAGTTTTTCACAATTCCTGACATTTAATACTAGTAAAAACTCCCTGTCTTAGGTCAGTTAGGATCACCACTTTATTTTAAGTTTTAAGAATGTGAAATGTCAGAATAGTAGAGAGAATTATTTCAGCTTTTATTTATTTCATCACATTCCCAGTGGGTCAGAAGTTTACATACACTCAATTAGTATTTGGTAGCATTGCCTTTAAATTGTTCAACTTGGGTCAAACGTTTCGGGTATAAGCTTCCCACAATAAGTTGGGTGAATTTTGGCCCATTCCTCCTGACAGAACTGGTGTAACTGAGCCAGGTTTGTAGGCCTTGCTCGCATACGCTTTTTCAGTCCTGCCCACAAATATTCTATAGGATTCAGGTCAGGGCTTTGTGATGGCCACACGAATACCTTGACTTTGTTGTCCTTAAGCCATTTTACCACAACTTTGGAAGTATGCTTGGGGTCATTGTCCATTTGGAAGACCCATTTGCGACTAAGCTTTAACTTCCTGACTGATGTCTTGAGATGTTTCAATATATCCACAATTTTCTTTCCTCATGATGCCATCTATTTTGTGAAGTGCACCAGTCCCTCCTGCAGCAAAGCACCCCCACAACATGATGCTGCCACCCCCGCGCTTCACGGTTGGGATGGTGTTCTTCGGCTTGCAAGCCTCCCGCTTTTTCCTACAAACATAACGATGGTCATTATGGCCAAACGGTTCTGTTTTTGTTTCATCAGACCAGAGGAAATTTCTCCAAAAAGTACAATCTTTGTCCTCATGTGCAGTTGCAAACCTTAAGTCTGGCATTTTTATGGCGGTTTTTGAGCAGTGGCTTCTTCCTTGCTGAGCGGCCTTTCAGGTTATGTCGATATAGGACTTGTTTTACTGTGGATATAGATACTTTTGTACCTGTTTCCTCCACATCTTCACAAGGTCCTTTGCTGCTGTTCTGGGATTGATTTACCAAAGTACGTTAATCTCTAGGAGACAGAACGCGTCTCCTTCCTGAGCGGTATGACGGCTGGTAGTCCCATGGTATTTATAATTGCGTATTGTTGTTTCTACAGATGAACGTGGTACCTTCAGGCGTTTGGAAATTGCTCCCAAGGATGAACCAGACTTGTGGAGGTCTAACATTTCTTTTCTGAGGTCTTGGCTGATTTTCTTTTGATTTTCCAATGATGTTGAGCAAAGAGACACTGAGTTTGAAGGTAGGCCTTGAAATACATCCACAGGTACACCAACAATTGACTCAAATTATGTAAATTAGCCTATCGGAAGCTTCTAAAGCCATGACATAATTTTCTGAAATTTTCCAAGATGTTTAAAGGCACAGTCAACTTAATGTATGTAAACGTCTGACCCACTGGAATTGTGATATAGTGAATTATAAGTGAAATAATCTGTCTGTAAACAATTGTTGGAGGAATTACTTGTGTCGTGCACAAAGTAGATTTGCCAAAACTATAGTTTAAAATGAAATCTGTGGAGTGGTTGAAATATTTTTTTTTATGACAACCTAAGTGTATGTTATATATATATATATATATATACAGTCATGGCCAAAAGTGTTGGCACCCCTGAAATTTTTCCAGAAAATGAAGTATTTCTCACAGAAAAGTATTGAAATTACACATGTTTTGCTATACACATGTTTAATTCCTTTGTGTGTATTGGAACAACACAAAAAAACAGAGGAAAAAAAGCAAATTTCACATAATTTCACACAAAACTCCTAAAATGGGTCGGACAAAATTATTGGCACCCTTTCAAAATTGTGGATAAATAAGTTTGTTCCAAGCATGTGATGCTCCTTTAAACTCACCTGGGGCAAGTAACAGGTGTGGGCAATATAAAAATCACACCTGAAAGCAGATAAAAAGGAGAGAAGTTGACTCAGTCTTTGAATTGTGTTTCTGTGTGTGCCATGGAGAACAGAAAGAGGAGAAGAGAACTGTCTGAGGACTTGACAACCAAAATTGTGGAAAAATATCAACAATCTCAAGGTTACAAGTCCATCTCCAGAGATCTAGATGTTCCTTTGTCCACAGTGCGGAACATGATCAAGAAGTTTGCAACCCATGGCACTGTAGCTAATCTCCCTGGACGTGGACGGAAGAGGAAAATTGATGAAAGGTTGCAACGCAGGATAGTCCGGATGGTGGATAAGCAGCCCCAAACAAGTTCCAAAGAAATTCAAGCTGTCCTGCAGGCTCAGGGTGCATCCGTGTCAGCGCGAACTATACGTCGACATTTGAATGAAATGAAACGCTATGGCAGGAGACCCAGGAGGACCCCACTGCTGACACAGAGACATAAAAAAGCAAGACTACAGTTTGCCAAAATGTACGTGAGTAAGCCAAAATCCTTCTGGGAAAACGTCTTGTTGACAGATGAGACCAAGATAGAGCTTTTTGGTAAAGCACATCATTCTACTGTTTACCGAAAACGGAATGAAGCCTACAAAGAAAAGAACACAGTACCTACAGTCAAATATGGTGGAGGTTCAAAGATGTTTTGGGGTTGTTTTGCTGCCTCTGGCACTGGGTGCCTTGACTGTATGCAAGGCATCATGACATCTGAGGATTACCAAAGGATTTTGGGTCGCAATGTAGGGCCCAGTGTCAGAAAGCTGGGTTTGCGTCCGAGATCATGGGTCTTCCAGCAGGACAATGACCCCAAACATACTTCAAAAAGCACCAAGAAATGGATGGCAACAAAGCGCTGGAGAGTTCTGAAGTGGCCAGCAATGAGTCCAGATCTAAATCCCATTGAACACCCGTGGAGAGATCTTAAAATTGCTGTTGGGAAAAGGCGCCCTTCCAATATAAGAGACCTGGAGCAGTTTGCAAAAGAAGAGTGGTCCAAAATTCCGGGTGAGAGGTGTAAGAAGCTTATTGATGGTTATAGGAAGCGATTGATTTCAGTTATTTTTTCCAAAGGGTGTGCAACCAAATATTAAGTTAAGGGTGCCAATAATTTTGTCCGGCCCATTTTTGGAGTTTTGTGTGAAATTATGTGAAATTTGCTTTTTTTCCTCTGTTTTTTTGTGTTCTTCCAATACACACAAAGGAAATACACATGTGTATAGCAAAACATGTGTAATTTCAATACTTTTCTGTGAGAAATACTTCATTTTCTGGAAACATTTCAGGGGTGCCAACACTTTTGGCCATGACTGTATATAGCGGTTGAAATAAGTATTGAACACGTCACCATTTTTTTCAGTAAATATATTACCAAAGGTGCTATTGACATGAAAGTTTCACCAGATGTTGGTAACAACCCAAGTAATCCATACATACAAAGAAACCAAAACAAATAAGTTCAGAAGTTAAGTTATGTGAAATGACACAGGGAAAACGTATTGAACACATGAAGAAAGGGAGGTTCAAAAAGGCATGGAAAGCCAAGACAACAGCTGAAAACTATCAGTAATTAAAAAGCAATCCAGCCCCCTGTCAGTGCAAATTAATATCAGCTGGTTCAGTCCCAACTGATGGCCTACAAAAAGGTCTCATTGCCAAGGTGTCACACAAGACACATCTCATGATGGGTAAAAGCAAAGAGCTGTCTCAAGACATTTGCAACCTGATTTTTGCAAAACATAATGATGGCATTGGTTATAGGCACATTTCTAAGCTTCTGAATGTTCCAGTGAGCACTGTTGGGGCCATAATACGGAAGTGGAAAGACAATCATTTCACCATAAATTTGCTTCGACCAGGTGGTAATGGTTTTTCATGGTTCAGGCTTGTTTGTAAATGATGTCTGAGTGTTGGATTGTGCCCCTGGCTATCCGTAAAAAATAAAAGGGTGCCGTCTGGTTTGCTTAATATAAGGAATTTGAAATTATTTATACTGTTTATACTTCAGTATATTTATTATACTTTTACTTGTATTTTTACTTAATTATTTAAATAATAATACAATAATGTTCAAGTATTTTACTGGGTGACGTTCACTTTTAGTCATTTTATATTAAGATATCTTTACTTTTACTCAAGTATGACAATTGGGTACTTTTTCCACCACTGATGTCGAGTGACATCACTATGAAGAATATGTACTCGAATCTTGCTGTTTTCAGGAAGAGGATTGCTTTTGGAGGACACTTCATCGTCTGCTCATTTGAGTCTAAGCGTGAAGATGACTTTAAGCTGGCCTGGATCCCACTTGTTAATGAAGAAAGAGTCTGTCGTGTCCTTCGAACTGTCCTCTTTACTTGTGTCCTCTATGCTCCTGCCACTTGCACACCCTGCGTCCTTATGGGAGTCATTTGACACCTTACTCTTGAAGAAAGTCTCTTTTACTGGGCGTCTTAAAGGTAGTGAGTTACACCTCTTACCCCCACCCAGCTGGCCACACTCCCCCTGCAGACACAGGCCCTCTAGCTGGAGCTGCAGGGTGTCTGGGGAGCAGCTAGGGACCTCCAGGCAGTAACCTGATGTAGCAGTCTCCAGGTGTTCATCATCCATGCGACCTCCAAACGTTCCTGATGTGTGGGCAGATCTATAGGAGGGAAACAATGGTATCGTGATCGAGGGAAAGTGAATATTACCAGTTAGCTAATCCTGCAAGCCAAACAAACTGTGAGAGTTGTCAAAGAGATGTCAGTGCTTGCCTTTGCCTGTCTTGACGTCTCCTCTGTGGCTCCTCAAGCATCACCTCATAGAAGCGCCTGAACACAGGAGCTGTGTTGTCACTCTGGTGGTATTTCTCTTGCACATTCCTTGTGGGTTCTGAGGAGGAGATGGGATTTTATCATCACATCTCAAAAGGTGAAACAGTCTTGAACAACAAAATGTTTTATCAATGGCTACAGTAGAAAGTCTGAAGAATGCTCAGTTTTAAATGAAAAAACAGGAACAATGTACCTGGAGTTATGCCAGTACACTGGAATATACTTGGTCTCTGTTGGCCAACAGGTTTCAAAGGCTTCACACCACCATTCCTCACATGGACTGATTTCCTGTACTGCCTAAGGTCAATGCTCTTTAAGCTGGTATCAGCTCTGAGCTGACTCTGGCTGTCCTGCAGTGTGTCTGTCTTAGAATCATGCAAGTGTTGGGTCCTAGCAGTGGTTGCCCGTGAGACATTGGCTCTCTAAAGGAAGAGACGCATCATTAATGTTATCGTACCTCTTTCCCCTCCATACTCATGAAAGAGTTTGAGTTAGCACGAATCAACTCACCCGTGATGCTGCGCTTGATATTCTAGAGGGCTTGGACATTCGGGAATTCCTGATCCTCAGTGGCGACTCTAGGCTGGGGCAAGATGTTACTGAAGCGCCGTCAAAAATAGGCCTAGCACCCCCAAAAATAAATGTTATGTTTTAATTTCAACGAGTCTCCATATTTCTGTCTCAAAGTCCTGTTCTCACAAACAAGCTCTGACTGCTCAGGGTCCCGCCTACATAACACTGTGTCTCCTCATTGACTCCAGAATCAGAATCTCTTAAATTTGAGTGGTTAAAAAATCCTGTTGATTGACATGTCTTTGAACCATGTAAAATGTGCCTGTAGCTATCCCCTGTTCCAGTCAGATCTTTTAAATCGCTAGATAAATTAGTTTAAATCAGGATGTGTGGGTATTAGCTAGTAGCTAAAGATGTGCAGATAACTGTGTTGTTTCCTATAGCTATAACATTAGGCTACTAGCTGTAAAATATCGAAACCAAGCTAAATTGGCATTGGAGTTATGGAGGGCTGTTGGTATGGAGGGCTGTTGGTTTCTTGCAAACCCTGACATGATTTTCAATGACACATTGAGTACATGTGTAGATTTGACAATATGTTGTGTTCGAGGTTGACATCCTTCTCCCTCAGCTCACTGGCATGACCGTGTGTGTACATGTAATCCACCCCTATGCAATGAACAAGCTACCCCAGTGAAAAACTCCTGGCGCTGCCGCTGTTGATCCTGTTGATGCCCCGTTCAGACAGCTCACTTTGACTCCACTTCTCCACATTGACTGTCCCCGACCTGTTACAATGGAACGCTTAGAACTCATCAGAAAGAACCGAAAATCAATTGTGTTACAATTGGAAAGGTGATGGTATCAGTTCCCGTTACTATCTCACACTATGTCATGTGTATGGCCAGACTTGCATAGGCCTTCTCAAATTAACATCTCAAGCATTATTATTGGTGTGATTAATAGAATGTACAATTTTGGGAGCCTACTGTGGATCAATGGCAAGCATTGATGTGTTCTCATGCTTTGAGGATGGCTTTAAGCATGCTGACCTGCTTCTCATAGTATATCTTATCTGCATAACAAAAGAATATCAGAGACATGGCTATAGTTTTGAGACAGTTAAATGTCAGATGATTTGCAGATTCGTGCCTCTACCTGTTTTCGTCTCACTTGATTTGGAGTCTGTCTTGCTGCGTTGTTGTGTCTGGCTACTTCTGAGCTGGGCTGTAGCAGTGCTTTACCAATGCACTGCACAAAATCCAGGGGCGTTCCAGAGCTTTTTGCTGGTGCCAGTGGAGTGGTTAGTTTGAGTTTCCACAAACTGGACATTTTTATCTGTCAAAGCATTGAATGTGAGAATTTACAAATGTGTCTTTGTAGTGGGTAGGCTACATGATTATCCAGAATGAACAAACTTAGTCTATCTTCTATTGTCTCAAATCTTGAAATCATAATATAATTATTATTGCTGCATTCTTGTGAATTCTTTGTCTAATTACCATAGCGACACCTATTCATTTAAAGTTCCTTGCCATTGCTATGGTAATTGGACAAAGCTAAGAATTTGGAATTCACAATGTAGAAAAACTGATTATATTTTTATCATTTCAAGACAGAATCAAAATAGGGTACAACACATCTAAATGACTGGACCTATAGGAAAGACATGCAATAAAGTTAGGATAATTGTTAACATTTTTATTAAATACATTTTTTACTTTATTTATTTAAATCCATTACTCAAGAACTGTTCAAACTGCAAGTTTTACAGAATGACGATGACCAACTGGGGTGTATGCTACAATAAGATTTCAAATAAATTTAATGTAAGCATTCAGTGAAGGGGTGTCACAACCTGGCTATAAAAAGATTAGAGGTTATGACTCAAGAATAATTGTGTCTAGCCCATATTTGTCCTTCACCACATGGTTATGAGAAAGACCAATTCTGCTTCTGACTGTATATACAGTCATGTGAAAAAGTAAGTACACCCCCTGGAAAGTTCTCTTTTTTTATTTATTTTTTTTACATATTTGGACAGATGGATATATAATCTTCACTTAAACACTATTGACAGATAAAGGTTACCCAATTTAACAAATCACACAAAAAATGAAAATGTAATGCAATTAAAATATACTTGTACTTGCTTAGAAATTGATTTGTAACCCCTCCCAGACTCATGGGCATCAATAATATTTTTTCTGAGGGCCTTGGTTAGGTCTTTTGATCTTTGAATGATGTGTTACCACACACCCATATGGTTAAGACCAAACCAGACCAATTGTCTTATCTTTATGGAAGGCTGGACCCTTCTCTAATGTTTTCTAATCATTTGCACTTGTTTTGGTACACCTAATTCTAATTTTAGCCATTTTATGTGATTGTAAAGGTAGGGGTGTACTAACTTTTTCCCCATAAGGAAAAGGCATTTTTGTTGTTAAATTGGATAACCTTGATCTGTCAATAGTGTTGACGTGAAGATTACATATCCATCTGTCCAAATATGTAAAAAAGAAAAATGTTTACTTTCTTTTTCACAACTGTATTTCATGTCATGGTTGTGGGCGACTACAGAGGTCCATATCCTCATATAGAAGTCAGGGGAAGTTTTAACTAGTTTGTCATTCAGGTATTGTCCCACTGATGGACTGCAAGTGCGAGCTTAAGTAAGTAGCCTACTTAAAAGTAGATTTTATGACCTTTCATCATGATCACAAGCTTCTGCATAATGCAGTAATTTCCTCAAAGTTTCACTGTGTATTTATATTTGAACTCATTGGATTCTGATAAACTTTTCACAACTTCTCTCTGTAATTATTTGGACAGTGAAGCTAAAATTTGGAATCCAAAATGTAATCCAGTATGGAGCCAAATTTTAAACACTTTCTTCACTGTCCAAATAAATATGGAGGGGAGTGTATGTACGCTTGAAGTTGCTTTAAATCATACATTGTGCCTAACAGGTAGGACATTGTTTTTTCAAATATATTCATACTTTAAATCAGGGAGTTATATTTGTTTTGCTAGAATTAAAAGCTATTTTGTGACAGTTGTGATGTCCTTGCGGTAGTTGACTCATGGTGAGATCTGTTTTCACTTCAGTTTTGTATCCTGTTTTACATCATGTTCAATGTGTTTTCAGTTCTATTGTGTGACTACTCTGAACACCACCTTATAAGAATTAACAAGGATGTAACAGTTTTAATTTATTTCTTTCAAGAAAATATGTACAGTTTTCAGTTTATTTGTGGTCTGACTAGAAATCTGTTCCAATTGTTTTCTTACAGGTGAGTGTTATTAGCCTGCACCCCCATACATCCCATTCTAAGATGAACAGCACAGTGTCTCTGTCCATGATACCTCTGAACAACAGCAGTCTCTCTGAGTCCTGTACAGTGGAACCCCAACATGTGTCCATCACTGTTTTCCTCGTCCTGGTTTTCCTGGTTGGTTTTTTCCTCAACAGTTTCAGTCTGTGGGTCTTCTGCTACCGTATACCACAGTGGAGCTCTGGTACTGTCCTGCAGTTTAATTTGGCTGTCAGTGACGTTATTGTCACACCAGTTGCACCATTTTTGGCAACATACTTTGTTATGGGTAGCCACTGGCCCTTTGGATCTTTTTTGTGCAGGCTGAAGATTGCCCTCCTGAGCATACACTTCTATGGCAGTATCCTGTTCCTCACACTTATCAGCATTAATCGATACGTGGCAGTTGTCCAGTTTAAAAGGGGCTCCTGTATGAAACGAAAGGCGTTTGTTCAAAAGCTGTGTGTTGGAGTCTGGCTGGTTTTGATAGCTAAGGGGATTACCTGTTTATCCTTATTGAACACAAGCCCAGTGGGAAACTGCACACTATGTCTCAGTATACATCAGGAAGATTACATTGACGTCTACTTAACCATCAACTTTGTTTTGCTCATCTCTGGGTTCCTGCTGCCTTTCTCCGTGGCAGTGACCTGCTATGTTCAGATAGCAAGATCAATGTCTCGCATCAATATCAACACGTCTAAGGGCCGTGGTATAAAGGCCAAGTCACGTAAAATGGTGGCCATGTGTCTGGTGATATTTGCACTGTGCTTCACACCTCTGAACGTAATACGAACTGTGGCTGTTGTGTTAAAGAAGTACTTTCCAGAACAATGCCGTTTTCTCCTGCAGGTGGAGACTGCATACTATGTCTCCTGGATTTTGGCTGGAGCAAACTGCTGTCTGGACCCATTGCTTTATTGTTTTGGATCACACAACTTTGTCAAGGCTATTCATAAGTCTCTCAGGAAATTTGATGTCAAGTTCAAAGAAGACCCTGCCACAAATGACCAGATCAGCTACGATACTGCTATTGATGCTCCCTCCATTGTCTTAGAAGACATCCACACCCAGCATTCGGACACATCTTGAATAAGGAACTTCATTGTAGTATAATCACATTGGATTGTTTGTTTGCTCACTTTTTTCTTTTTTACATAAATAGTATTTATAACATTGACATGGGACATGTGAAGAAAGAATGTACAAGTAAGTGCCAAAATAAAGCAGGTGCTTCCACGCAAGTGTGGTTGCTGAGTTAATTAAGAAATTAACATCCCATCATGCTTAGGGTCATGTATAAAAATGTTATTATTTTGGCTCCCATGGCTAGAAGAGATCACAGTGACTTTGAAACAGGGCTCTCAAAGGAGCATAAGGAGTTGTAAATGTATGCATGTGCACAGTAAAAATAAATCCTGTTAATTTACGGTAAAAGTCTGGCAGCACGGGGCCAGGAATAGTCAAAAACTACAGGCTAAAAATGTATATAAATAATCTGTATAAAAACAGTGATTTACTTTCAATCAAATAAAGTATATTACTGCAATTTTACGACATTAACTCCTATTTTTACCTGGAATCCTCTTTTTTTATCTGTCTTTGGTTGTGAAAATAAAGAATTGGCCAGCTAAAAAGCCTAAAGAACTCCTTCATTGATGACAAAATATAGCTAGAACACAGATTATAATCATAATATTACAAACAACTACTCTCCTTTTAAATGGTATCAGTTGTGAAAATAGAGAATTAGACAGCTTAAACACAGAAATGACTCCTGAATTGATGCCAATGTTACACAAAAACACATAATTGTCATAATATTACAAAAACCTACTATTGATCTAACTGGCATCAGTTGTGAAACTAGAGAATTGTTAAGCAAAAAAACAGACATTAGTTATTGGTTGTGAAAATAAAGAATTCTCCAGCAAAAAATAAAAATAAGACATTACACAGGGATTTCCTTATATATATTTTTACAAGATGTATTAAGTATATTAAGTTATTCAATACACGTTCAAACCTTAACTTGTGTGTGCAGTGGCATGGCAGAGAGGTAAAGAGGTAGAAAGGGAGGGATGGGAGGGGTGTGTCAGGAAGAGGGGTATCAGGTAATCTCAGTGTCGTCCTAACCCACAACTATATGGGGGGGGGGGTTGCTACATGTTTATTGGCCAACAAGGGACTGGTGTGGTTCTGTTTTGAAATTGAAAGTTGTAGTTAATAAGACGACTTGTTTATTTGGAAATTAAATGACTTGTTTATTTAATTTAAAATATTCGTTTTGTCTTGTTCCTCTTCCACTTGTCCTGCTTTATTGTTATGCAAGACCAGTCACAATACTTTTAGTACAGGATTACAAATAGCATTGCAGTACACTTAAAATAAGCTATTAGTTTAAATTAGGAATATATTTTAACTGTATTAAAATGCGATTTCCAATCCTGTATTATAAGTATACTAAAGTATAAAATAATTAGGTTTATTTTTAACACACTTACATATAATGATTACTTTTAATACTATTCAGTGTACTAAAGTTAAAGTTATGTGGTTCCAAAATAATACACTGATTTCGCTTGGGTATGTAAAGTGAAAACGCAGAAAATGTTTTACCACAAACGATGCATGGTGTGCTTGGCAGCTTTGCACAGTCAATTTCCGATGGAAGGCAAGTTTCGTCAACACTGAGGAACATCTTGAGATAGATTAGATTAGATTAGATTAGATACTTTATTGATCCCCGAGGGGAGAATTGCTTTGTCAAGCAGCTACAACAGAACATAGGGCAGGTGCAAAATGCCAGAACGAAAATACACAATAGACAGATACACGATACATGATACTTCGATAACATCTTGGAATGCCTTAGGATAAGTCAGCACCATCTTTCTGGCTACTTCACTCAAATGCTTCTTTCCTGGCATTGGACAAACAGTAAGGATTTCACCTACAATAACTTAATGTCTCTCCCTTCCAGTTGGGCACTCCTTGTTCTCCAGCTTTCTTGTAACCTCAGGTGGCATTCGATTCCAAGGAATTACAAAACTGAAGTGCCAGTTATTGTCCACTGCTGTCCGTCTATTGGGGCTGGAGCATGCGCTTCAACTTGAGCTAGCCGGTGGTGAGCTTGTGCTTTCAGTGATGTATCTACCACCTGTGAAAGTGAAAAAGAAACACACTTGGGGTTCTCTTAACTCCACATTTTACTCACTGACACCACATACATTATCATCATCACAGAGTTTCTGAATCAAACTTAACTCCCATTGTAACATATACATCTTGCTATCAATTGTCTGCTTGGTAAATAATACGATTATTATGATATAAAACATTTGATAAAAGCTATAAAACTACATTTTTGACACCATGAATAGGAGGGCTACACTAGGCTTAATCAGAGTCTGAGAAACTGAGCCTAGATGAGACCGTTCTAATGTCTGTGTAGATTGAAGTCATCGGTAGTATAGCTCGAAAAGCTTTCCAAAAGTTATGATTTGAACTATTTGAATTAGACAAATATTATCTGACTTGACACCCACCTTGAAAATATTTTCTTGTCAATCATATTGTCATACATAGAGCCCATTTAAGTTTTGGGTGTATACAGTGGGGAGAACAAGTATTTGATACACTGCAGATTTTGCAGGTTTTCCCACTTACAAAGCATGTAGAAGTCTGTACTTTTTATCATAGGTACTCTTCAACTGTGAGTGACGGAATCTAAAACAAAAATCCAGAAAATCACATTGTATGATTTTTAAATAATTAATTTGCATTTTATTGCATGACATAAGTATTTGATACATCAGAAAAGCAGAACTTAATATTTGGTAGAGAAACCTTTGTTTGCAATTACAGAGATCATACGTTTCCTGTAGTTCTTGACCAGGTTTGCACACACTGCAGCAGGGATTTTGGCCCACTCCTCCATCCAGATCCTTCAGGTTTCGGGGCTGTCGTTGGGCAATACGGACTTTCAGCTCCCTCCAAAGATTTTCTATTGGGTTCAGGTCTGGAGACTGGCTAGGCCACTCCAGGACCTTGAGATGCTTCTTACAGAGCCACTCCTTAGTTGCCCTGGCTGTGTGTTTCGGGTCATTGTCATGCTGGAAGAACCAGCCACGACCCATCTTCAATGCTCTTACTGAGGGAAGGAGGTTGTTGGCCAAGATCTCGCGATACATGGCCCCAACCATCCTCCCCTCAATACGGTGCAGTCGTCCTGTCCCCTTTGCAGAAAAGCATCCCCAAAGAATGATGTTTCCACCTCCATGCTTCACGGTTGGGATGGTGTTCTTGGGGTTGTACTCATCCTTCTTCTTCCTCCAAACACGGCGAGTGGAGTTTAGACCAAAAAGCTCTATTTTTGTCTCATCAGACCACATTACCTTCTCCCATTCCTCCTCTGGATCATCCAGATGGTCATTGGCAAACTTCAGACGGGCCTGAACATGCGCTGGCTTGAGCAGGGGGACCTTGCGTGCGCTGCAGGATTTTAATCCATGACGGCGCAGTGTGTTACTAATGGTTTTCTTTGAGACTGTGGTCCCAGCTCTCTTCAGGTCATTGACCAGGTCCTGCCGTGTAGTTCTGGGCTGATCCCTCACCTTCCTCATGATCATTGATGCCCCACGAGGTGAGATCTTGCATGGTGCCCCAGACCAAGGGAGATTGACCGTCATCTTGAACTTCTTCCATTTTCTAATAATTGCGCCAACAGTTGTTGCCTTCTCACCAAGCTGCTTGCCTATTGTCCTGTAGCCCATCCCAGCCTTGTGCAGGTCTACAATTTTATCCCTGATGTCCTTACACAGCTTTTTGATTGAGTGTGTGGAGTCCGTTTGATTGATTGTGTGGACAGGTGTCTTTTATAAAGGTAACAAGTTCAAACAGGTGTAGTTAATACAGGTAATGAGTGGAGAACAGGAGGGCTTCTTAAAGAAAAACTAACAGGTCTGTGAGAGCCGGAATTCTTACTGGTTGGTAGGTGATCAAATACTTATGTCATGCAATAAATTGCAAATTAATTATTTAAAAATCATACAATGTGATTTTCTGGATTTTTTTTTAGATTCCGTCTCTCACAGTTGAAGTGTACCTATGATAAAAATTACAGACCTCTACATGCTTTGTAAGTAGGAAAACCTGCAAAATCGGCAGTGTATCAAATACTTGTTCTCCCCACTGTATGCATTTTTTAAACAGTAAATGTATAGGCCGTTTAGCATTTTCTTATGTACTTACGTATAGCAAAGGAACAATCCTCACTGCGGGTGTTTGGGGGCTACCAGACACACTTCTGGGTGTTGGATAATTCCTTTCAGTACTATCCTTTTCACCTTGGATAAAAATAAGAGGTTGGGAATCAAGCCGTGTACCATGTTGTAATTTTCTCACCGTGCTTAACACATTTTACATAGTGACAATACCATGTTTAAATGACAGTTATCATGAGTTCTTTAAGTAACAAACTGATACACTTGTGCATGTAGTGTTCACTTGGGCTATCAACTTCCTTGCTTCTACTGGCCTCAGGACATGGAGAAGATCTGCCTCCTGGACATACTTCATGTCTTCCAGCTCTTACAGCTCAATGTTTTAACAGAATCCAGCACTGACTGACAGTTTGGCAGAACAGAACATAAAAATTATGCAAGAGCACTGTCTTGATCATCCATATCTACTAAAGAAATAAAGTAAAGACTACCGTTCAATACAAAATTGTTCCCATGGTCTCTATTCAACTGTATTTTTGTCAAAATGTGTGTTATTTGAACGGTCTACTTCTATCACTAACACTTAATTGATTTCCTATTCAGTATCACCTATGCTATGTTTCAGTGAAATGACTCTAGTTCTGTAGAAAGCATACGCAGGTAATGGGAAGTAGGCTAATCCAAACATAGTTCTGCATTAAGACACATCATGCCCTCAATAGCACTTTGAACTTCATACAGTCCAAATTCTGACGAATAAGACGAGCTGTGACGTGTAACAAGAAAGTAGACATGCTTGTACTCCTTTATCAACACAAGCTCTATCTGTCTGAATTCTGATGACACACCATTATAAAAAGACATAGAAAGAGGCCCTTTCTGTAAAAGGTGCCCTTCAAATGTATCTCAATGGACACCACAATATCCAGTCCCCTAAGCAAGCTTGCCTCTGCATTACGTACAGCATCACTGTATAACTCAGCATTGAAAGGGGATGAATATTTTACTTGCAAAGCAGGAGCAAAAAAGGAAATTGAGTTCAGATAGGTTTGCAGAAGTTGGTGATTATTGGCAAGCGTTTGAAACACATTTTTGAAATGTTGCACTCTCCAGACATCTTTTTAAATATGAATGTTTACTTTCAAACCTCATTGTCCACAGCCTTATAAGTGGGCCAAATTTTTGTATCAAAGCAGGATAGTGGATCAGATAGTGGTGCTTTGGTTTCAGTTTGTGAGAAGGAAACAGCTCTTTTCTTGTCTGTAGATACTCAGGAATCAGAACATTGAGCAAAGTAACTGGAGGGGCCAGAGATTAATTCCACAAGTTCTTTAAGTAGGATTTTTTGTTGCCATACCTGATCTTCTGTATCAGTAATCTTTTTGCCTATTATCACAGGGAGGAGCCTCAAAAGAGGCCCGTTTTCTGTTGCCTGGCCACCTAGTTTAATTCCCTTTTCACCAACTTCTGAGGATGTGGAATTCGCATCAGATCCTTGGTAGCTAAACTGCCTAATCCTGCGGTCAAGCTCTGAGTATGTAAAGAATCTCTTTACATTAACAAAGTACAAGATATAAATGGCTAGGTCATATGCAACCATCCCCTCACACAAATCATGACCAATGCATGGTGGGAGACCTGGCTGACAGACATGAAAGTGCTTGAGGGAATTAAATACAGTCAAATATTAACCCTCTGGATTCTGTCTCATTACCATCTTGTAGTGCTTTCACTGCCTCGTAATTTTGTACTGTTCTCGCAGCAGCAGGTTCATCAAAATCAAATAGCTTACCTCTAGTTGCAAGGCAGTATCGACAGCAGTAGTTGGAGTTATTAACTTTTCTGTGAATCCTTTTATGTTGTGAGATCCCAAATTATCACCAGTAACGCAAAAGACTGCTGCCTTTACAGCGTGTCCAGATATCTCCAACCCATTTGTTTCTAAATCTCTGAGATCCGACAGCATTGTAGAAAAAAGCTTGTCATGGCCAAAATATTTAAAGACGCTCTCATTACACAGTAACATGAGCTGTAAATGATCAACACTGGAGCGATAAAATGGATCAAAGTAGGGCTGGGCGATATGACCAAAATCTCATATCCCGATATAGGTCATTTCATATCCCGATAACGATACATTCACGATATACCACATTTTCTGTAAATTCAATGAATAAATAGTTTATATAAAATGACCACATGTAAAGGCCTATTGCTAATTACATTTTTGAATAAAAGGTACTTACTCATATTTGATTATTTCTCATTTTATTTAGAACCTTTGTGCAAATGTTCAATTAAGCATGTAACAAAATATAAAATATTAATGTATAAAATCTAAAAAAGGTCAATAGAAAACCCTTCAACTATAGTTGCAAACAAAATAAATATAGGCCTAAAAAGTGAATATGGTCAAGAATATCAAAGCCAAACATATAATACTCTAACAGTAGAACTGTTTTAATTGTAGCAGCTAATAAATGAATACAGGCCTGAAATATTGGTATAAAATTCATAATGTAAACATTGAAAACGTTCAAGTTTAAACTATATCACAAACATAAGGCTCACAAATAAATATATAAAATATAACAAGTAAACAAAACACTCCTTCAAGTTTGAATTATAGCATTATATGACAACAACCAAAGTGCTGAAAACAAAATAGATATTTGGCAACAATGCTTCTTGCAACGTCAGAGTTGGGGGTTTGTTTTGAGCACTAGACTGTACTTGTTTAGGTCTCATCCGTACTGTTTAACGTGATTCTTGCATAGGTGGGAAAAAAAGGTCAGTGGTGTTTGAGCCTGTTGTCGGGACCGGCCTGCGGCATATTTTGCAGAGGACGGTTTCTTGGTCCGTGTCAGACTTTTCATACCCAAACCACATCCATGCGACCGAAGTAGCCCCTCTTAGGTACGAGCTCCGTGTCTCCGCGCACTGTCACGTTCACTCTCCTCCATGTTTGTTTGTGTTGCAAATTTCCTTCCACAAGGCCCAGCCCTAGATCAACGTTTGACAGCGTAAAGTAGAACCCCACAACCGTATGCTTCTTCTTTGCTGATCCAAGAGGGTTACCAACCTCAAAAGCATCTTGATACAATACAAGCTTTAGAGTTACACCGGAGAAGTACATGTAGTGTCCTTCACTGGCTTTGTACATTCCTGCCAAACAACTGGATCATTGAGCATAGCTTTCGATGTCTCTTTTATAGGGATATAGTGAGCATATCGTTCCGTTCGGTTTTCATCGGTACCTAAACTTATAGCTTGAGGAAAAGTTCCTCTGGAAATACTGCCTTCTCATTTATTCTGTTGATAAAGTAGAGTTACAGCAAGCTAGCTAGCTAGGTTATGAAATGCAGCTAGCAATCTAGCTAAACAGCTGAATGTCAATGCTTCAATATTCAGAATTAATAAGACTGTCAACATACGTTACAAAAGAACGTTTGCTTATCTTAGCTGGCTTGCTGCTAGCTAGCCAAGGTCTGGTTGGTTGCTAGCTCAGGTAGTATCTTGCTAACCACAAACTCCACGATATTAGCTAGCAAATACAACACTAAGTGAATGAGCTGCACATCTAGCAATTTCGTCAACAATTTAAACTTTATGTTAAACAATTAAGCAAACATTTGGTGGTAATGCTCACCTTGGTATGATAGCTATCCGCTCTCCTATCAATGCATGAGCCAAGCTGGTGCATTCAATTGGCGCCAGTTGTTTTTAAAAATTATTTATTATTATTATTTTATTATGAACAAAACAAATACAAAAACAGAAATATGCAAACAAGAGTACATAAACCTAACAGACAGGGGTATTACATATCGAGATCAATTTTCAATTTGTCAAAATGTTTTATGGTGCATATTGCTTTTTTGTTTTTACATTTACTGATAATTTCAAAATAATATTTCAATTCTATCTTAAATAATGTGAAGAAGGGTTTGTTCTCCGCCCACTTCATTTTATGGATAAAGAATCTTCCATGAAAAATAAACAAATTAACAATGAAAGTTAAATCAGGGTCCATATCACTTGGATCAATATAAAACATAATATCAGAATTTCTCAAACTTAACATTAATAGTTGTTTCTTTTAACATAAAATCTTCTAGCTCACTCCAAAATCGTATTATTATTATTTTTTTTTTAATCTGTGTATAATAAAGTTCTTTACAGGGTAGATTCTATGAATGAGTTTGGATGATACTTCTTGCACCTTTTAGATATATTTGCCAGACAACAACAAGACTTTGTCCCAGGGCTGCATTCCTGTACATTTTAGCAGGGGGAATTGTAACATCTTGACAGTTTTCTTATATACATGATATTACATTTATAGTTTAATATGTCAGTTCCTTCTAGCTGTATTGAGGCTACAAAATCCTCATCAGTTGCACTTGGAGTATTGTTATATTCTCCTGAAAGGAGAATAGCACCTTTAGGGACAGCTCTAACAACTATTTGAAACTCCTCAGGAGTGAATGCAACAGTGTGCGTTCTCATGAATTCTGGATAATCATATAGTTGTCCATCATTATTCAATAATTGTTTAACCCAGATAATGCTGTTGTCAAACCAGTTCTGGAAAAACAAAGACTTGTTTTTGTATTTTATGTCTTTATTATTACAGATTGTATATCTACTGAATGTGGGGAAAAATTTGGTTTGTACATAAGGTTCCAAGTTAGAAGTCCTTGTTTATGAAAGTTAGCAAGCTTAATAGGGATCTTACCCACATCAGAGTTGCATTTGAGTAATAATTCTAGACCACCAATCTGTTGGAATATTAAATTAGGGATTATATTCCAAATGCAATCCTTATTTCTTAAATAGTTTTGTATCCATTTCCATATTAGAGGTTTTAAAATCCAGTGCATTCAACTCTCCCTCACTTTGGGTGTTACATATTACTGTTTTTCTTAAATAATAAGGTTTATTCCTCCATATGAAGTTAAATAATTTAGTATCAACCATTTTAGTTACTGACAGAGGAACATCTAAGACAAGGTAGGTATAAACTAACCTGGACAGACCTTCAGATTTTGACAAAAGTACATGTTCAGATAAAGAAAGATCTCTTAATAACCAGGATTTAAATCTCTTTCCAAATCTTCTCTACAATAGGAGAGACATTTAAGTTGACCCTTTCTTTCTGATCTTAGCTAATTTTAATACCAAGATATGGTATCACATCATTTACAGGGATATTACATACTGAGTTTAAGTCACATCTTTTTAACACAAATAATTCACATTTCCTAATTTCAGAGATATCCCAGATACATGTGAGAAGGCATTAAAACACTCAATAACTTTCCTGACTTCATTATGATCTTTCCCAAAATATGGTGGTGTCGTCAGCCAATTGTGAACATTTTATCTCTTTATCTTGTATTTGAATACCCCTAAAACTATCCTTATTGATATGAAGTGCCATAACTTATGTGACCAATAAAAATAAGAAAGGAGAAATTGGGCTTCCTTGTTTAATTCCGCATTTAATGTCTAATCTCTGTGAAGTTCCATGGGATAATTTAACAGAGCTGTTACTATTATTGTAAAGTGTCTTAATTACACTTAGAAAATATTTACCAAAACCAAAAAATCTAAGACTTTCAAAAAGAAAACAATGTTAAACTGTATCAAAAGCCTTGTAAAATAAAGCTATCTTGCATAATGTGCTCATTGAAGTCGATCAAGTCCAATACTAGTCGAATATTATTACATATGTCTACCCTTCATAAAACCAGACCTTTATAGGTTATTCAGTAAACATATAGAGTAGCAACAGAGGGCAGCAAAATGATAAAAGGTTATTAAATAACCCATAGAATAGCAACAGAATAGAGGTCAGAGCAGTCAGTAAAGCACAACGGTTAGAGCAGTCAGCAAAGCCCAAGAAAATATTATCATATGGCTCTGTAGAGTACACTTAGACATGCACCAGCCATAATATATGCATGGCCATATTATTGTTTGTCATATTGCTATGGTGACGATAGGTACTGAGAATTATGTATGCATGGCTATATTACTGTTTGTGCTATTACCATGGTTTCAAATATGTTGGATAATTTCCAAGGTATATATTCATTTACATTTTATTATGCATATGCATTATTAGAACACATTGTCTTATATTTTATATAAGCTTGAAGCAGTGTCTGAGACAATAACCTTTTCTCAGTTCTGTACAGACACTCCTGAGGCCTTGAAACACCCTGGTCTAGTTGACGGGTTGAAATTGTGTATCATCTCATTTGAGCCCTGTGTGTGTACTCCTTTGAGACCTGTGTGTGTGTCATTGCTAAAGATTGTTTCAAGCTGTGCCTACAGAAACTTATCAGACGGAAGACAACCCCATGCATCTACTCCTCTCAGACGACCTTGCTGTTTATCAATTTGGTTCTTTGGGAGTATGAGCAGGTGCAGTCCTGAGAGTTTGTACTATTGCTGGAGTTTCGCCCCTCAGTGCCAAGGGGGTGTAGACAACTCAGGACCAAAGTCTTTGAAACAATAGTGGGAGAAAGTCAGAAGGAGTGACTCATTTACATACGAGGGAAGGAACATGCATGCTAAATATTGTATAAGAGAAGTGTACTGAGGCTGGGAGAGGAGGATACTCTGCAGACCACCCTCAGACTATATTTCTTGTGTAAATAAAGTCTATATTACTTTTACAAACTCTGAACGTGTCTTACTTAAAAGAAAAGGGAATATTTTCCACAACAATCACTCCTTTAACGGGTGCTCTACTCCGAAGTTCAAAACACGAGACTTCTGTTGTCCTGATTCTTTTAAGGCCTATTGCAATCTTCCTCTGCTCATTAGAAACACATTTCATCAAAATAAGACCACTCCTGGTCACTCTGACATACTCCACTTTACCAATCGCATATTTCACCATTTTCGATATTTCAAAAGGGTTTCCCCACATATGCATCCTTGTTTAATAAACGCATCCCAACAAGAAGCGATTCATTATCATTTACACACGTTTCATTCACTTCAATCTTAGACCATTTTCTTTTTGTTCCAGTTTTCGACACTATTTTAACCCATTTTAACCCATTCTGAACTTTCATCTTCGCCACATTTTCTCGACTCGCTGCTTAAATCTAGCTCTACATTCATTTCCGCCATTTTCCCCACCAACCCCCTCCAACGTGTTTCTGTTTCGTTGTCAAATGGTTTCTAATGGAAATGGCAAAATGCAATGTGAAATATTGACTAGTCTTTAATTACACTAACCTTTTTAATAGTTTGGTAGAGTGATGTAGGATGGTGACTTTGACATAGAGGAGGAAGTGTCTGATATGGAAGAGAATGTTGGATCATAATGAATCATACTCTGATGAGGACGAAATTGCTGCAGTGGTGATATTAATGTCAGAAAATGACAATATAGCATTTCTACCTGAGAGTCAAGGTAGAATGCAGTTCATGTTTGTAATGTAGGGATCAACATCATTCTTTTTACATTCTCTTGCATAGTTTTATGCTGTTTATAAACATCAGAAATAGTTTATTTTTACTATAATTATCTGCATTTAGAATGTAAAACTAAAGTAAATATCCATAAAACAATGGTAAATTTAGTGTTTTCTTTATAATGTATATTACTGTATTTCTGTATTTCTACAGCTTATTGTTGTGAAAAAGGGATGCATGTCTGTAAAAATACAGGAAGTTTAATGTATTTGGCATTTACTGACATTTCCTATTATTCAACACAACGAAAGTTAAATATACATTTATCCCTGTAATTTCACAGTATTCTACCATTATTCATAAATTCAGGGATAAAAAGTATTTTTTACAGTGTGTGTGTGTGTGTGTGTGTGTGTCAGTCACCAGATCTCAAACCAATTCAACACTTATGGGAGATTCTGAAACAGCGCCTGAGACAGAATTTTCCTTTGCCATCAACAAAACACCAAATTATGTAATTTCTTGTGGAAGAATGGTGTCGCATCCTTCCAATAGAGTTCCAGACACTTGTAGAATCTATGACAAGGCGCATTGAAGCTATTCTGCCGGCTAGTGGTGGCCCAACGCCCTATTAAGACACTTTAATTTATTTTGGCAGTTACCTATATGTCCCCTGAAAGTGATCATAAATGTATTCTTTATTGATGTGTTATAATATAATTAGATACTTTATTTTTTATTTTTTTTATTTCACCTTTATTTAACCAGGTAGGTCAGTTGAGAACAAGTTCTCATTTGCAACTGCGACCTGGCCAAGACAAAGCAAAGCAGTGCGACAAATAACAACACAGAGTTACACATTAAACAAATAGTCAAAAACACAATAGAAAAATCTATATACTGTCATATGGCATACTGTAATTGTAAAGCAAAACCTATAAACATGCTCTGTTTTAAACTAATTAAAGTGTACTGTATATTGTATGCATTTTAAAAGGAAGATACTTTCCACAGCCTTAGTCAATTTGTCAGTTATACCGTAAGTTTTTTTGTGCCTTGATGATTGCACTGCTGATGAAGAAAATGCTAAATTCCTCTTTCAGGTAAATGTTGTCATTACTGTCCCTGCCTCATACAGGAAGTCACAAGGTGTTGTGAGATGAGGTGTTCACATAGTCTCATTCAGCTAGTGTGACTGAGGAGAGCAGCTAGTGTGACTGAGGTAATGCTTTACAAGACTTGGTAAGTTCTCTCTTCTTATGGGCTTGTAATAATAGGTTGGCAGATGGTAGAGAGATACAAGTATTTTCTTACTGTCAACAATATACCGTTATAAATTGAGAATTGCAGTCTTGATCTTAAAATCAATGTTTAGTTTTAGGCTACCTTTTTTACCCTATAAATTACTGGGAGGTTATACATATGGAGTGTGCAACTTTCTTTGTTTTTATAGCTTACAGTTTATTCACTGTTAGCAGGGCCAGCCCTAGCTATTTGGGGGCCCTAAGCGAGATTTGGTTTTCGGGCCCCCACCTCTTGATGGTAGAGAGATTTTTTCAATTTTGCCATGAGGCATAGAGAAAATGTTGTAGTTTTAAAGCAAATTATGGCGGTTGGGGGCCCGCTAGCGGCTGGGGGCCCTAAGCGACCCTTTATATCGCTTATGCCCAGGGCCGGCCCTGACCGTTAGTCAGCACCTCTATACTAAATAATTTTCTCTGGGTGTGCGCCAGCTCACGCTTTTTATTAAATCCAGCTCTGTATCTGGGTTTGTGAACGGGATATTCTTAGACAGTCTTACCATTGTGAGATATTAAATGAGAATGCATGGTAATCATTTTCACATCCTAAATATGACTCACTTCATATATTTTTCCTTCAAAAGGTGTTTTAAGCATCAGTCTTCACTATACCAATTTCTTCTCAAGATGACCAGCACAGAGTCACCCTCCATGTCCCTCCAGTCCCTGACCACCATCCCAGCAGATAGAAACGACGACATATCCACCATCCCAGCCAACAGCAGTCACATTGAGCTCTGTACAGTGGAATCCCAACATGTTTCCATCTCTGTGATCCTACTCCTGGTCTTTATGGTTGGCTTCCTCCTCAACAGCTTCAGTCTGTGGGTTTTCTGTTTCCATATACCACATTGGAGCTCAGGTACCACCCTGCAGTTCAACTTGGCCCTGAGTGATGCCCTTGCCACCCCTGCAACTCCCTTGATGGCTGTATATTTAACCAACGGCAGCAACTGGACATTTGGACCGATACTGTGTGTATTCAAGATCGCCCTTCTAAGTGTACATTTCTTCGGCAGCATCCTGTTCCTCATGCTCATCAGCATTCATCGTTATGTGGCTGTTGTCCAATTCAACAAAAGCTCCCGTATGAAACAAAAGGAGTTTGTAAGGAAGTTATGTGGTGGAGTTTGGTTGCTGCTTATAGTAGAAGCTATTGTCCTAACGTCCCTTCTTCAACCCAGTAAGGAGGGAGAAAAAACCCAATGTTTGACCATCCATCAGCCTAATCTGACAGATGTCTACTTTGTCATTAACTTCTTCGCATTCACTATAGGATTCCTTCTGCCTTTCTCAGTGGCGGCAGAAAGCTATCGTCGCCTGGCAAACTCAGTGTCTCAACTCAATATCAACTCAGCCAGGGGCCTTGCCGTTAAGATCAAATCACAGAGGATGATAGGTATCTGCTTAGTGATATTTGGGCTCTGCTTTCTACCACTCAATTTAGTGCAGACACTAGGGGTAGTGGTAAACAAATACAGTAAAGCATGTACAATGCTTCTACATTTGGATACGGCATATTATTTGTCATTCATCCTGGCAGGTGTCAATAGTTGCCTGAATCCTCTGCTGTATTGTTTTGGGTCCCAGACGTTTAGAAAGGCATTTCAGGGTGGATCCTTCAGGGTGGGTTGGATAGACACTTAACAAAGTACAACAGAGCTTTGAGTGAGTTGGAGACAGAGAAGTTATCAATAACACTGCAATGTTATTGAATATATCACGCTATATGTACAGCCTGCTGCTTTCTCTGTTTCATATTCATGTCTCATTGACAATTATCTGGATGGGGGTCATATTGTGTCAACTTTTTAACTGTTAAACTAATAATTGTTTTATATTTTCATTGTGTATGAATTGTTATCATATTTTTTAATATAATTATTGTTTCTGTGATCTTTTGCTTTTGTTTTAGACAAAAGCCCTTGCAATTGAAAATAATGGCTGAGGTCAATACATGTTAAAAATATAGATTTAAAGAAAATGTACCTCTATTTGTCTATAGTTGTCATTCCACAAAAGGTGGGAGTGTTGACTATCCATACAGTAGATATATCAGACACCCTCATTTGTTTCAGTCCGGTAACCAAAAACAATGTTTACATTTTATTTTTACTGCTGTTTAGGCAGTAGGTGGAGTTAAACAACACCCAAAATTATAACATTTCAATAAGTATTTAACTGAGATATGTGAGATATTTCGATATTTTATGTTTAAAATGTATGTAATACGAGATTGCTGTATGAATACAAATAGCTGTATCATGTTAGTGACGTCACGTCGAGAGGCTACTTGGAATGGGAAGAAAACGTCACCACTGCGCAGTGCGCACAGGTAATAGGACAGTCGGTGCCGCCCGCTCGTGGTGGAGAACATGGGAAAACTTCAAGAATTCGACATAACTTTTAAAGACAATAAAGTTGTTTATAGTCCCGGAGAGTCACTTTCAGGCACTCTGAAAATCACAACCACCGAAGCTCTGCTATGTAAAGGTAAGGTTCTGAAAACGTCACAATTTAACAGGCATTGGCAACTTTTTTTCACCTGTCGGGAATCCGACGTCTCCTCGGACAAGGAAGTAACGTTATTGTTCCACTGAAGCAAACACTATGGTCATGCCATGCAATTGTGATTTGTTATTTACAGTAGCCTACATTGCATTGTTTTTGTATTATTTTCTGTTGATGAATGTGTACACCAAATGTGTAAAGAATTCAGGTAGACTGACTTGTACCAATGTTCTTGGTGGGCTATCACTCGAACAGACACTTTCTTTAGATGTGTGAAAAGGTTATCAGTCTTTCATTTTTGTGTTGTCAGAGAGGCAAATTCTACCTTCATTTTTGGGGACTGTTGATTAACATAATTTGTTGTAATTTACCATATCGTAAAGGCAAAATTAAAAAAAACTAAATATTTGTCTAGTTATAAACATTCATAACATTTATACAAAGGATTAAATGGAAAGTATAAAAGTAGCAATGATAAACTCAGAATTGTAGTAGGATATAACATTGAATTGTTCAATGGGACAAGAGGGCTCCCGAGTGCACTACATCTCAGTACAAGAGGCGTCACTACAGTACCTGGTTCGAATCCAGGCTGTATCACATCCGGCCGTGATTGGGAGTCCCTTAGTGTGGCGCACAATTGGCCCAGCATCGTCCAGGTTTGGCCAGTGTAGGCCTTCATTGTAAATAAGAATTTGTTCTTTACTGACTTGCCTAGTTAAATAAAGGTATATGAATGAAAAGGATCTCAAAGTGCTGTCCCTGTCCCAAGTATCAAAAAGTGATCGACAGAGCTGGTGGTCACCCTCATCCCAATCACCTGTTGTTCTAGTAGAACAAAAACACTCATCTATTCATTAAAATTGCACTTGGGGTGATCAAACATGTTTTAAGGCCCACATAAATAATTAAATAATAAGAAATACATAATTTTCTGTGTTCACGGTATAACACATAGTTGAAGATAACATTTTCTCTGAACCTTAGTGAACATGAAAACTATATTGCCCTCTAAACACACCGAAGACATTTTGTGTCATCAGAGTTTCGGCTCAATGTCTTGTGTTTAAAGCGCCGGTTTGTTTACATTCCAGGCCAGGAAAAGCAGATCAGGCTGTAGGAGCTTGAGTCATGCATTTAGATACTGAACACAGTCTCACTGGCTGCACTGTTGTTAGCTGATGTCTTTTGAACTTCATAACCTTTCCAAGTTACCACAGTATTGGCTATCTGACCCGTTGTGAAGACTTCATATTCCATTTTCACAACAGGTGGTACTCTCAACAATATCAAATGTTTAGACTCTGTAAAGTGTATCCTCTTTTTATTGTTTTAACACTGTATGATTGTTGTTATGGGAAGTTATAATTAAACTTATCTTGTATAATTAAGCCTGAATATTTAGCTGAATATTAGAGTACTGAACTATAAACGTCCATAGGGTTTGTTGATTAGTTTTTACTTGCCCTTTCTCCTTCAGGACTGTCAGTGTGTTATTGGGTTCCATCCAGAATTATGATTGATTGAACTATGAATGAATGTGGGTCATAACCCACTACTGGCCAAGAGCTGTTTCCGATCCCTGCTAGCACTCCCATTTATCACCCTTGAATTGATGTGCTCATTGGCTTGTGTGTTTGAGTTTCGCTGCCAGGTATGTGGCTCACATAAGAAAACAAACTGATTTTATTTATTTAACCTTTATTTAACCATGTTAGTCTCATTGAGATTAATAATCTATTTTGCAAGAGAGACCTGGCCAGAATAGCAGCACATTACATACACACACATATTACATCACAAATGTACATTAATAAATATACATTCATTTACAAAATGAGCAGCAAGGATGGACACTGAGTAAGAACAGTTTGAAGTATACTATAAAACATTTTATGGTCAGCGCATTTACAGCCTCCCAGTAAATTTTCCAGCACTGACTGCAACCTATCAAGTGTGTCACATTACGTCACGCCAGGAAAACTGTTTTGTCTGTTTGACTTGTCTTTGTTTTAGGATCCGTCATTATTTTAGTTTGTTTTTTAGTTCTGTTTTTAAGAATATATTCTCTGTGACGTGTTAGGTGTCAACAATAGGTGGTTTGGGGCTTTGTTTGCAGGAGAATATCCCTCAGAATGTAAACTCTCCTAAAAGGGCTATCAATAATTGTTTGCTGTGGTCTGAATCTGTTTGTATCTACCATTTGTTTGGCAGTCTAAGGACCTTGAGCTCTTATTTTCGTGTGAAGTTAATAGATCTGTTTTTTAATGTGTATTATCCCTGCAGATATCAAAGTGAATTGCCAAGGCTTCTGTGGTGTCACCAGCAAGATCAATGACACAGCCTGGACAGTGGAGGAGCAGTACTTCAGCAGCACTCTGTCTGTGGCAGATAAAGGTACTGTGAACTGGGTCATTACCTGCTCACCTTTCAGGCCACATATTCACCTCACTTTTCCACTTCTGACTGACACACTTCAGTTATAGTGTAACTGTTTCCTTTGAAATGACACGTACACACCTTCCAGTCAATCGTTGTTTTGTAATGGAGATGTTCCTTTATCACATACATAAGTAAGAAGGAAAAGATAAACAAACCTTTCATCCCTATTCTGAGAGGTTCCCCTTCTACCCTGACATTTGAATGTGATTCATAGAAGAGGAACAACACAGCCATTGTTAAATGGACAGAATCTTTTCCAGCCAGCTGATCTGATGCTTATCTTTCTTCCTGTGTCCCAGGAACCCTGAAACAGGGCGATCACAGTTTTCCATTCAAGTTTCTCATTCCAGGTAAGGCTGCTGATTGATGAAGCTTTGCACACCTGTTGCACCCCGTTCTATTAATCATATGGGTTTTTCTCTCATTTTATATTCAGACATGCCCTGGCATGTGAGTAGCTACTTTAGTTTTGACATGGCTCGTTCATTATAAGCAGAAGCAATGTGAGAAATGTAGTACAATGCCATTTCCTGAGTCTCTACATTACCATGGGGACCGTTGCCATGTGTCTAGAATGGAAATGGCGCTACAAATGACTGCACATTGGCAGAGTAGTTGATGTGAGCCTCTAAAACTACTTACTCGTGCCCATGAGTTTATAAGAGGTTGAGTTAACACTTTACATTAAGGTATAGAAGGGTTATAAGTAGCTTATACATTTTTCATTATTAGCATATATAGATAGATAGATAGTTAGTCTGTTTATAAACCATTTTAATGCATTATTTGAGTTTGTGCCCTTCTCATTAGCCTCATTTTCTACCTGCTGTTTCAAGCCACCTGTTATTGTTATACTATCATCTGTATTGGTATGGCAGTGGCTTCCTCTCTTGTTATGTTTTGTCTCATGGCCATTTATGCTAACAATCTGTCATGGCCTACTTCTCTTTTTGTTTCAAACTATGACTCCTGATTATTGGACCGTTACACTTTGCATGCTAAGGAAATTAGTCCAATAGATCATTATATAAACTATATCACATATTCTGCCTTATCTATGCAACATTGCTATCTGATTCAGAGGGGTTGGGCTAAATGCGGAAGACACATTTCAGTTGAATGCATTCAGTTGTACAACTGACTAGGTATCCCCCTTTCCCCATAATAATATCATAAACCCTCCGCTCATTACTTGTCGTTAAGATCTGTCAGACTGACAGATAGACTGCCTTTCCAGTTGAGAAGGGATTCCCTTTCACTCTGACAAAGCTGTCCTTCATGACAACGTACGTACCACAGAAACCCAAACCAAACTAACCGGTCCTCAACTGTCCATTCTGATTTAAAATCTGTCATTTGAAACTTGGATTTACACCGTCAAGACGTTCAATTGTAAAACAATTAGATACAGGCCACTAGATACAGGCCATTTGTGTTCCCACTATCTTTGCCAATATGTTTGCCACCGTGAAAAGAAATATCCTGTGCTAAATAACTTTACTCCTTCCACCCCCATATAGCCTCTGTTCCCACATCCTTTGAAGGAAACTATGGAAAAGTTATGTACAGAGTGAGGGCTTTCATTGACACTCCTCGCTTCTCTAAGGACTATAAGACTGAGAAGCCTTTCTACCTGCTGAGTCTCCTCAACCTCAATGATGTACCTGACATCCATGTGAGAGCTTCCCTGGCAGATTTGATACCTTTTCACTTTAACAGAGATATCCAAACCTCAGACACTGGACATTGGTGAATCTGGTCTTAACCTTCTATTTCCCACCTGTTTCCAGGGACCAAGTTCATCTTCCGTTACTAAGAAGTTCACCTACCTGCTGGGGGTAAAGACAGGAACTGTAGTGCTGAAGGCCCATAGTGACATGAAGGGCTACACACCTGGACAGGTCATCCAACTGACCACAGAGATCCACAACCAGTCTGGGAAAACCACGGGGACTGTGGTAGCCTGTCTCATGCAGGTATAGAGTACTGACCTAGAGTATACCGTGCTTGAAATAAAGCAAGGCTATGGATGTACAAGAGAAGTGTTTCAACAAAGTATGGCTGTGTCAATGGTGTTATAAAGCTGCAATGTGGTAATTCTAGTCTCAATGTGTAGGTGAGATATAAAGGGATTTCTTTATTTTAGTCACTCAAACATTATCTATCCTATTTCTGTGTGCTCATCTCCAACAGAAAGTGACTTATCAGACAAAGAAGCCTACCATTGACCTGAGGACTTTAGTTCAGGTGGAGGGTGCTGGGGTGAAGGCTGGCAAACAGGCTGAGTGGAAGGAGCAGATTATTGTACCTCCTCTGCCCCAGTCATCTCTGGCTGACTGTGGTCTAATAAACATGGAATACTTTATTCAAGTAAGCAACATTTCTCTCCATGATAACATTCCTCTACTGTTTCCTCTACAGCGAAACCCTTTGGTCCACAGTTTAGCACCCATGTTTTGATGAAACCTTCTCTTCTTTACTCCCTGGTACTTTAGATCTCTCTGAAATCTCCTGAGGCTTCGTTTTTGTTGCCCATCCACATTGGAAACATCTCAGTGGATACCACGTCTGCACGGCCCTCCAGGCCCCCTCCTCCAACCACCGCTCCTCCTCGCTCCTCCACAAAGCCTACCAAGCTAGAAAACTGCGGACGCTCTGAGCCGTCCTCCCAAGACCAAGGAACTCCTACTACTACCCCTGCCCCTCGTCCTGACCCCCGCCCACCCCCAAAACCTGCTCCCAGGATCAGAGTCTCCACTTCCTCCCCTGCCTCCCCCAGTGCCCCTCCAGCTGAGATGGACTATCTGCCCATGGGGGTCAGGGGGCGGCCGACCGAGGCCCTCCCAACTGAGAGCCACTCCCAGCTAGGTGCCTTGAGCTCTCAGACCACTGTCTCCCCCAGTGCCTTTAGCTATGCCCCAGGCCTCACCTTCTCCCAAAACCAGCCCCGGCGTGACGCCACAAACACAACAGGACCTTTGTTCTGTGTGTCCACAGGGGCCACCATCCCATTCTTCTCTGAGGGCAGTGCCACCCCCATGCCTACCCTCTACCCACTCCTGCCTCCAGAGTACAGCACCTCAACACTCCCACATGGTCAGTCTCACACTCTGTTAAATAACCTGTAGTGACTGCCGGTGCTAATGCTATTTACCTTTTACTTTTTAAAGTTAGCTTATTGCACAGTTTGATATTAGTATTTGGTTAAGGTGTTTCTAGTATTGTATTGTCATTTCAATGTATCAGTGTTGACTGGTTTGAGAATCTTGGCTACTATCTAATATCAATGAAAGTCTAATTGCCACGCCTTAGACAGTTATGTCGATGCTTTGTACATTTTGCCGTGACCTCATGTTCTTTCTGATGGAAAATATGTAGTAAGGTGGGTCTTGTGTAATAATGTCTCTCTCTGTCTGAACGAATATCTGCTGTCCTCTGTTACAGAGGCTCCTCCCAGCTATGTCGAGAGCTGTAGCAGCAACACATAAAACAACATCATGACACAGGAGAGGCTGCTGGCAACGGTACACTGAACATGACAACCAACCCCCATTTTTATAGCTGGAGACAAGTTTTCAAAGTTAAGTCAGAGTAATTTAGAATTAGTTTAGAATATGTTTAAATGGCATCTGTGATGTTTGAAACCAAATGAAGATCCATAAAGCCCACTAGCAACTGCCCAGGCTATGTTTTATGTAACCTGTATGTTTATTTATTGTTTTCGCCTAACTGTCTATTCATAGACAATTCACTATGTTCTATATCCAAATAATGTTTTATGCATAGGAAATAGTGCCTTGATAATCTACATTGCACAACCTAATAAAATTGTGTTGAATGTTTCACTATTTTTGTTTTGCTTTGTTGAGTAAGACGGGATAATTGTACATATCTCTAGTTTTAGGCCTATTTGTCAGTTATAAACATAAAGGGTCTTGCACTCCAACATAGAAGACGATGTCTGCTCGACAGGGATTCCGGCAGGGAAACTTTATTTTTATAGTTGAATTTGTTTTAAAGCTTAAAAATCATATTTAGTGGAATTGTATAAGGTAAAAGCTGTATGCCCAGAAATGCCCTTGTCTGAAGCACAGCATCCCAATTTCAAACTGTCCAAAAAAGTGTTTAAAATGTTATTATGAATACTAACTGAAAAGGGATCTTGTGTCATTTTTTGAAATGGCCTTCTGTGACTAAAGAGTATTTTTCTCAAAGCTGTGATTTGGTTAACTCCCTCAGATTTGTCTAAAATCCTAAATGAATCAGGAATGAGCAGGGTCGGCTATGCCTTAAGGACCCCTTCATGTCATTACATTTAGGCACTATTTATGGTCTGTAAAGTTCCAAAAATCTACTTTTGATAGATTTAAACAAACAATATTGAAGTCGCCATGGTCACCACCATAAACTGCCAACTCAAGTTCCTGATAGAATTTGGATTCACATTTTTTTTAAATGAGGTTTTAGAGTCAAAGCAACTAAGGAACAACTAAACTGCTACTTTGTATACCACTTGAATTAAGAAAAAGGCAATTTTTGTCAACTTGGTCAAAGTGCTGAAAGATCTGATCGAATGGTTGTTTTAATTGAATTTTCAAATGAATTATTTTTTATATTTTACAAATGTTTGTATTGAATTTTTAGAGGCAACAATATGTCTGTTTTGAGTATCTGTGAACTCGGTCAGTGGCTTGTCAACGCCATCACTGATGGCTCCTGCCTGCTGTGTACTGGAGTCCTAGCTAGGTAGTACACTGTGTCCTTCGCTCCTGCCTGCCATGCCGTTAACAGAACCGGCTGTTAAAAGAACTGCGGGAAAGTAGTCCCCAATGATTTATATTTACACTAGTTTACTTTGACAGTGACAAACTGAGAATCTGAGATCAATAAAAACGAGCATGTCTTGAATCATCAATATCCCAGGCCTAGGTGTGGAGACATTGTAGGCTACAATATGAGGAAATTATAGTCCTAAAAATGCTTTCCAGTTTCACTGGCTCACTCGCTGGTGATGGCCGATGCTCTAGTGCCAAAAGCTTTTTACTTTGTAAAACAATATTTGGAAGTTGATCAAATATTTTCGTAGCCTACAGCAGTTTCAGAACCCTTCACGCGGCTATGATTTTATAAGGAATTAAATGAAGTGCAACGCTGGAGAGAATACATAATTGGTCGTCACTAGTTACCACAGCCACCAACCACACAGCTAATCTTATGGCTAACCTTAAATTATATAATTTTTGTTTTTATTTTATAATGGCCAATTTTTATACATTTTATAATGGCCAATTTTTACTTTGTGGCTGTGGTAACTAGTGACAACTCGGTGGATGCCAACCGCCAGTAGCATGCAGGAACGCCCCTAATTCCAGGCTGCAATTACACCCTTCTCGCAAAATCAGGTTTTTGACTGCACTGGGCCTTTAAGAGTTAAAGTTCTTACATCAAACACGTCTACCGCAAAACAAAACACACAGGTAAAACAAGAATACCTTAAATACATACAGATAAAAACGTATAAATAAACAGGGGAATTGGATTCACTCAGAAAAAAATCGAATTATGATTCAAGATGGTATGTTTTAAGTAAATTATTGAATAAGATTAGTAATTTTTGGTAGAGATTTCTGGAATTTTTGTTTGTGTATAAAGTATTTGACAAAATATATATATATTGTCATCATTGCAATCTCATTACAATATGGATTATCCCCTTTACGTTTTCGCATCCAGTAGTGGGCGGCAATACACCTTTTCAAATATATTGTTTAATTTGGTTGTAGACTGAAAGGTCTTTGCTGGAGCTATACCACAGGTTGAGTTATACAAATCTTGGCTATACTGCCCAGGATATCTATAGTACTGCTGTGCCACACTCTGGCCGGATGATGCACTGCTGCTTCTGAAAAGTAGCCACACATGTTGACTGAGCATGCTCCATCTGGGCTGTGCAGAAGGAACCAATAGAACAGCAGTTATTGTCACATGACCGTGGCTGAACGTGTACGCGGGGTGGGGAAAGGAAGGGGAAGCAGTGTGCTTTGGCTCGGTTCTCTTTCTCTACCCCCCCACCCAACAACTAAGGCCATCGAGAAAGCAGGTATGAAGCTCTATTTTTCAAAACTTTTTCAAGGGCCTTGTTCTGGATCTTACTTGTATTTGCATATACTTTTCGGAAATATTTTCAGTGCTTTCCTCTGTGTGTTTTCCAAGTAGGTTGAGTTTTGTTTTTGTTTTGTTTTTCTCAACCCTTTACCTTCCCTCGTTTTGTGAAAATGTGGTTTACGGATTTGATGGTTGGGTTCTGGTGGTATAGCATCATTTGTAGAAGTACTAAACATAGGTTAGAGAAGAACTGGTGAGTTCTGCCTATTCAGTAATCACTCTCACACTGGCCTCATTTACCCCTACCACTCTTTTACATGGTGCTCTTATACAGAGCAATTGGGGTTAAGTGCCTTGCTCAAGGGCACGTTTCTCCTAGTCAACTTGGGGATTCGAACCAGCAACCTTTCGGCTACTGGCCCCACGCTCTTAACTACTAGGCTCCCTGCCGTCCCACTCTTTTGGCATCCTGAGTGGCGCAGCGGTCTAAGGCCCGGGTTCGAATCTGGTCTGTATCACAACCGGCCGTGATCGGGAGTCCCATAGGGCGGTGCACAATTGGCCCAGCGTTGTCTGAGTTAGGGGAGGGTTTGGCTGGGTTAGACTGTCATTGTAAATAAGAATTTGTTCTTAACTGACTTCAATACTTAAATAAAATAAAACATAAAACTCTTCCACTTAATGGTGTGTGTGAATGTGATTTAATGTATCATGTTATTTGATGGGAATAACAGTTGTAATCTTTTAGGTGACGATTTTGGCGTGAAGAGGCCAGAGAATTCCTCCAGGGCAGCCATGGAGCGCAGGGGAGTCAGTCAGGAATCAGAGGCAGGGAAAATACCTCCTAACCCCCCCACAGGGGCTAAGAGGAAGAAGGCTCTGGGTGCTAAATCGCACGTCAACAAAAAAGCCAAAGCCAAGATGACATCTGTTCACGGCTCAGTCGCTGGCTCCAATGGTTTTATTCTGCATAAAAAGCAAGCGAGGGCCACCCCTCAAAGGAAGGGTGGTTCACCCCATGGACTGACCAAAACCCCTCTAACTCCTGCAGATAGTGGGAGAGAAGCTGTTATAGCAGGGATCTCAGTTGTACAAACTCCTAGCTATCCATCTCTGGACCCCGCCACAGCAGCCAGTACACAGTGTGCATGGAAGACTATGGGCAAACCTGCCTCCAATCCAGCAGCACTGAAGGTAATGTTCATCCAACCCCAGCCCGTTGTATTTCATGCTTGTAAATGATGACTGGTGTCTGAACTCATAAGAGTCTTTTATGAAGCGTTTAACCAGGGACGGAGCAGAGTCGTGCATGGAAGTCACTGGGATGGAAAAGTCAACGGCACCTTCCCACATCAAGCTACCTTCGAGCTGTAAAGGAAAGAGAGTTGTCTCTACCAAGTCACAGCCAGGTTAGTCGTCTGCCTTGCTGGTAAGACTGTTCTATCTACACTTTTTCATATGACCACTCTATGTAGTGTTGGCACTTGTACTAAGTTGGGACTAGTTATGACATACTTGCCTTTTTGGACCACCTTCTGTCACCTCACCGTCCCTATGTATCTGCAGGGTCGAGGAAGAGAAAGAGGAAGATGGGAATGTACAACTTTGTCCCTAAGAAAAAAACCAAGGTGTTGAAGGTAAGAGACCCATCTACTCTATTGTAAAGATTTGTGTAGTAATGCACTGTTGATTAACTTAGCTCTAGTAGTGTCTGAATGAATTTCCCCTTCTCCCTGCAGAAAGAGAGCTCCTTTGTAAAGGCAGGGCAAGAAAGCGACAGGGAGAAGAGAGTAGACCTGACGCACAGAGAGATTCATGAAATAAAAGAAAGCCAAGCACTGTTAGCCGAGCAGTGTGAAGAAAAGGCAACTGACTCAAGCAAAGGAAACAAAATGGAGGAAGAGGATAGCAGCAGCAAGCAGGAATACACTGAACTGACTTTAGAATCTCTGGATCTGAAAGCCCAAGAGGAGCTGTTCTCTCCTCCTCTCTCAGGTAACCGTTTACCCAGAGACGAGTTACACATTTCGTCATGAGTTATTAAATGGTACTTGTACAATACATTACTATGCTGCATTACTAATCTGTTTTGTTGATCTGGATGTGTTATTTTGCAGGCTTTCCAGTTGATGGTGAGGTGACAGAGACAGACCTGTCTGAAGAGCTCCCCCTGTGCTGCTGTCGCATGGAGACCCCATGCAGTGGGGAGAGCCTGTCCCAGACTGAGCACACCTGCATGGCCACAGAGAGTGTGGATGGCCTGGTAAAGCTGACCTGCTCTGAAGCAAACTTTCCCTACTCTTGCGCACCAGATTTAGCCTGGGGACGATGTTAACCTTTTGCCAGCCTTTGTGTGTTGAGCTAATGTCTAAACAACCCTTATTTGTCTGTTTCTTTCTATCAATATCTCCGTTCATCTATTCCCTACAGGTGAGTCGGTGTCAGAGGAGTGTGCTGAAGCATGAGATGATGCGTCCCTCCAACACAGTGCATCTGCTGGTTCTGTGTGAGGACCACAGAGCTGGCATGGTCAAGCATCAGTGCTGCCCTGGCTGTGGCCTCTTCTGCAGGGTGGTAAGTGGAGGATTACAGCAAAGATCAACCAAAATAGACTTTACAGGCTGGGCCACACATGTTGCTTTATGATGCATGTTGGTTGTTCATTCTTAAAGCACTCCTTTACATTTTAATATCTGACTATTTAATGTATGTTATGCAGGGGAGCTTCATGGAGTGCAGACCGTATGGCAGCATCTCTCACCGTTTCCACCGTGGCTGTGCATCAGTCATCAAGGCCCAGAGCTTCTGTCCCCACTGTGGGGAGGATGCCACCGGGGCCCAGGAAGTCACTGTCCCCAAACCCGAACCTGCACTTCCTCCTGTGCCAGCTGTTCCTGCTATTTACCCTGTGGCCCCTCCTCCCATTGTGTCTACCAGGCCCCTCATTCACAGGGCTAAGAAGACCACTGAGCTTGAGAGGAGGCTGGACACTTCTCCCAACAGGCAGTTCAAACTTGACTTCCATTCTCAGTATTATCCCCCTCTGTCCTTATCTGTGTCTCTTGTATCTGTCTCTCTCTGCTTTATTGCTAGCATGGGTCATTTGCTTGGGTATTTAGCTTAATATGTAATGCTAATGATTGCTGTATGCTGTCTTGCACTAGCCTGAAGAGGGAGACGTTAGGTGACGGTGAGGAACCAGCTAAAACGTCACTGGAGAGCATCCTAATGGCCCTCGATGATGAAAAGTAAAGTTACAAGGGAACAATTTTTAGTCATTCCTTATTAAACTTTTAACAATTTGGATGAGTTAATACTATATAATGAACACATAGCAGGTAATTATTGTTTCATGTCAATGTAATAGACTCTTACAGACGCTGCTACACCCCCCGCCCCCTCTCTCTTTTGTGTGTATAGTATGAGGCCAAAGAAAGTGAAGTATCACACAAAGCAGCTGTACATCTCTGCCCATCACGGAGAGCTCCAGAAAGTCATCCATCTGCTGGGTATATACACACCGCATCTCTCCAGGGTTACTTTATAAGCCTAGTTAGTTCCTACCTGGAGACAGCTCTTCTAATATTTGAACTTCAATTAAAAAGATGACGACAACTTATTGATTTATTTTCATGAATTATATTATAAGATATATACTTTAGTGTTCCCCAGGAGAAAGTTGTCAACGTGACTCAAAGGGCAGTTAACATCTTTGTTCCAGTGGATGGAAAAGACCCCAACTACCTGATGGACAGCCAGAACAAGCGGACCCCTCTACATGCGGCAGCAGCTGAAGGACACCAGGAGGTCTGTCACATGCTCGTCCAGGTGAGGAGATGTACTCTGACATGTAGCAGGTATTGGCTTTCTTTTCACAATATAATCACTTGGCGTACAGGTGTAGCAGATGGCTAAGTTAGCTTAGTACTGTCCCCCAACATCTGGGTCAATATTGATGGTGCTTCTTGAGTACGTTCTCTTTACTGTGCAGAGGATTGATGTTTTGCGTCCCAGACCGTGACAGAATTTCCACTCTATTATACTGTGTAAGCATTCATGTGTGAAAGGTTTCTGATTCCCCATCCCTCTTAGGCTGGAGCTAACCTGGACATGTTTGATGAGGAGCAGAGAACCGCCCTGATGGACGCCTGCGAGAACAACCATCTGGACACAGTCAAGTACCTGCTGAGGGCCGGGGCAGCGGTCAGCCATAAGGTCAGTGTGTGGATCATAGCTCATTGATCACCCCATGGATAGGCCATGATCTTCTGTTAACCCAACCAGTATTGTTACCGTTCATATAATCTCCTGTGGGCAGATTCTGTGTGTAGACCGAGAGAATCTGCCAGGAATTAATGGGATGCGAGGGTGGAGACTTTGTTTATGCCGGAACTCTCAATTTCTAACATGTATGAACACAGAAATGAATCATGCAGGTGACCAAATTACGATAAATGGCCAAGACCTTCGCTAAATGAGCTGGTTTTCTGGTGTACTGTAGATGGAAAGTGATCAAACTGTTTTAAGTCAATGACACGCTCATGTCTTAACCTATTAACCAGATAATGTAGCAGCTCAAGATCTGTGCTGCTTTAAATAGTAATGAACAAAAAGAGTGACTAACGTTTAGATTTTGATCTTCTCCTGTCAGGATATCAAGGGCTCAACCTGTCTGCATTTGGCTGCTAAACTGGGACATTATGACGTAGTTCAACATCTCCTGTCCAAGGCATCCAAGCAGGTCAACTGTCACGTATGTACCTATCCATGCCCTGCTCCCTATTCTGCTCACAGGTCCTGTTGACATTTTAAATGCTTCATTCAAACCACCACTTTTTAATCCATCCATAATTCATGTGTTCTATCAGCAAGGGTTTGGGAGGATGAGTTTGAGGTCAGCCCAGTTCAACAGTGCCTATTAGGATGTTAAATATGTTGTGGGTAATATTAAATGTAAAGTAAAACTCTTGACCTTAACAGGAAAGTTAAATGCTGACATTGCTCCTATCTGTTATCATGATTCCAGGGGATTTACCATGTTTTGCCTTTCATTTGAATGCCTTCAAACTGTTACTAAAGTAATGCCTTTTCACATAGGGTGTACAATAAGAAAGTCTACAGCCACCATTTTTTTAGAACCATTGGTAAAAGCATACCTCCAAATATTCAAATGGGCAACAGAGTTCAAAGCAGCGATTGGTTGTGCTTGGTTTCAGGACGACGGTGGGTGGACCCCCATCACCTGGGCTATAGAGTACAAGCACAGAGAGCTTGTCCTACTGCTGCTCTCCAGAGGGGCTGATGTTAACATCCGAGACAAGGTCAGTACTGTATAGGACACATACTGTTCATCCTACTGGACATCACATCTCATCGCAACACCTTACACCTACCTTCTGTTCTCACACCTGTTACAGCCTGGGGAGGGGAGGCTAGACACAGGCAAGGTTACAGGACTCTCTGATAACTGGGATAACCATGGGGTGCATGTGTTTCAGCTACAGTACATGGTGTAATCCAAGTTAAAGGGATGCTTCGGAATGTCAACTTAGAAGCACACTTACTAGTCCACTTTCTTTCTTGAGGAAAGAACTACTTAAGTCATAGCAATAACTACTGTATGTTTGAAATAGGCGAACATATCAATTGGTCTGTATGAGGATAATTTCTTTCTCAGACATTTGTACACAGTAGGTGACCTACAGTGTATTCGGAAAGTATTCAGTCCCCTTGACTTTTTCCACATTTTGTTAATTTACAGCCTTATTCTAAAATTGATTAAATTGTTTTCCTCATCAGTTTAAACACAATACCCCATGATGACAAAGCAAAAACTGTTTTTTAGAAATGTTTGCATTTATGTAAGTATTCAGACCCTTTACTCAGTACATTGTTAAAGCACCTTTGGCTGTGATTACAGCCTCGAGTCTTCTTGGGTATGACTCTACACTCTTGGCACCCCTGTATTTGGGGAGTTTCTCCCATTCTTCTCTGCAGATCCTCTCAAGCTTCGTCAGGTCGGATGGGGAGTGTCTCTGCACAGCTATTTTCAGGTCTCTCCAGAGATTCATGGAGGATCTCTCTGTACTTTGCTCCGTTAATTTTGCCCTTGATCCTGACTACTCTCCCAGGCCCTGCCGCTGAAAAACATCCCCAGAGCAAGATGCTGCCACCACCATGCTTCACCGTAAGGATGGTGCCAAGTTTCCTCCATACGTGACGCTTGGCATTCAGGCCAAAGAGTTCAATTTGGATTTAATCAGACCAGAGAATCCTGTTTCTCATGGTCTGAAAGTCCTTTAGGTGCCTTTTGGCAAACTCTTAAGTGGGCTGTCATGTGCCTTTTACTGAGGAGTGGCTTCCGTCTGGCCACTACCATAAAGGCCCGACTGGTGGAGTGCTGCAGAGATGGATGTCCTTCTGAAAGGTTCTCCCATAAATGTAGTACTTATGTAAATGCAATATTTCAGATTTTTATTTGTAATACATTTGCAAAAATGTCTAAACCTGTTTTTGCTTTGTCACTAAGGGGTATTGTGTGTAGATAAGGGTACAAAACCTTTTAATCAATTTTAGAATGAGGCTGTAACGTAACAAAATGTGGAAAAAGTCAAGGGGTCTGAACACTGAACACGAATGCACTGTACCTGTATGTTACTCTTGACATGAATACCTTGCAATACAAATGTACCTGTATGTTGTTACGCTTGACGTAAATGAAAAAACATAGCTTTTAGATGTTGCTCTTTCTCTGTGGTGTGTGGGGAAGGTATTCCTCCTGGCTATGTTTTCCACATTGACCTATGACCCCTGTCCAGGAAGAGAATGTTTGCCTCCACTGGGCAGCCCTGTCTGGCTCCAACGACATCGCTCAGATCCTGCTTGATGCTAGATGTGACCTCCATGCAGTCAACGTCCATGGTGACTCACCTCTACACATCGCTGCCAGGGAGAACCAACTGGAATGTGTGACGTGAGTAGTACACCAGTGTCTGTTCTCCCAGAGCTGCAGCAAGACACCCGGTTGTTCTTGAACAATAGCCTATCCCACCTGGTTAAGTAGATAGATTATCATAAGCGCACTAACCTGCAATGAGCCCAGTTTATTTCTCTCTCTCTATATACAGCGGGTGAAATAAGTATTGAACACGTCACCATTTTTCTCAGTAAATATATTTCCAAAGGTGCTATTGACATGACATTTTCACCAGATGTTGGTAACAACCCAAGTAATCCATACATACAAAGAAACCAAAACAAATAAGTAAAACCTACAAAAAGGTCTCATTGCCAAGGTGTCACACAAGACACATCTCATGATGGGTAAAAGCAAAGAGCTGTCTCAAGACCTTCGCAACCTAATTGTTGCAAAACATAATGATGGCATCGGTTATAGGCGCATTTCTAAGCTTCTGAATGTTCCAGTGAGCATTGTTGGGGCCATAATACGGAAGTGGAAAGACAATAATTTCACCATAAACTTGCCTCGACCAGGTTCTCCTCGCAAGATTTCTGACAGAGGAGTGAAAAGAATAATCAGAAGAGTTGTCCAAGAGCCAAGGACCACTTGTGGAGAGCTTCAAAAAGACCTGCAATTAGCAGGTACTGTTGTCTCAAAGAAAACAGTAAGTAATGCACTCCACCGCCATGGCCTGTATGCATGCATGCTCACCACGCAAGACTCCATTGCTGGAAAAAAAAGCATGTTGAATCTCGTTTAAAGTTTGCTGCACAACATTTGGAAAAGCCAGTGAAATACTGGGAGAATATAGTGTGGTCAGATGAGAGCAAAATTGAACTGTTTGGATGTCATAATACACACCATGTTTGGAGGAGAAATGGCACTGCACATCACCCTAAAAACACCATACCAACAGTGAAGTTTGGAGGTCGGAACATCATGGTGTTGGGCTGCTTTTCAGCAAATGGTACTGGCAAACTTCACATAATTGAAGGAAGGATGAATGGGCAAATTTACCGAGACATTCTTGACAAAAATCTGCTGCCGTCTACCAGGATGATGAAGATGAAACGAGGGTGGACATTTCAGCAAGACAATGATCCCAAACACACAGCCAAGGAAACTCTCAATTGGTTTCAAAGAAAGAAAATAAAGCTGCTAGAATGGCCCAGCCAATCACCTGACTTAAATCCCATTGAAAATCTCTGGAAAGAACTGAAGATCAAGATTCATAGAAGAGGCCCACGGAACCTTCAAGATTTGAAGACTGTTTGTGTGGAAGAATGGGCCAAAATCACACCAGAGCAATGCATGCGACTAGTTTCTCCATACAGGAGGCATCTTGAAGCTGTCATTACCAACAAAGGCTTTTGTACAAAGTATTAAATAAATATCAGTAAGTGTGTTCAATACTTTTTCCCTGTGTCATTTCACATTATTACAAAACTTAATTTCTGAACTCAGTAAAATATATTTACTGAGAAAAATGGTGACGTGTTCAATACTTATTTTACCTGCTGTGTATATATACACCACACATCATAGATGCACACATCCAGAGACTGTGACTGCTCTAGCCTGGCCAGTGAGTGGCAGTAATGTTGCTTAACCATGCTGGGGGTGTGAGAGATCCTAACCACATCCAGTATGATGCCTGCTCTTCCAGACTGCTTCTGTCCCAAGGAGCAGACGTGAACCTGAAGAACAGAGAGGGGGAGACCCCTCTGGACTGCTGTATCTACAACTCCAAGGTGTGGGTGTCCCTGAACACTAATAAGAAGCTGACGGATGCCAGGAGAAGCAGGGACAGTCATAGAGAGAAGGTCCTTAGCAGGTACAACAGCATGTTCTAACTTACAGAGGGAACACGAAGGGGTCTATACAATGTAATTACTGTAGGTGTGTTGATTATTTGTTCTCTCTGTCTTCTTCAGGGACATCTCTCGGGGGTATGAGGCAGTCCCCATCACCTGTGTGAACGGGGTGGACAGTGACTCCTGTCCTGATAACTACAAATACGTCCCTGACAGCTGTGTCACTTCCCCAATTAATATAGACAAGGACATCACTCACTTACAGGTGAGCCTCCAGTGCTCTGTGAAACACACAGTCAATGTCCAATCCCTACTTGTTCTGCTTCATAGGTTACTGTGGTCCAGAACAAGTGACTTACCTACTCTCGACCAGTGTTGTTTAATGACGATCTCACTCTCCTTCTATTTCAGCATTGTGTATGTACAGATGACTGCTCTTCAAATACCTGCATGTGTGCCCAGCTCAGCCTGCGTTGTTGGTATGACAAAGTAAGTACATAACTACATCAAGGCAATGTTCACGTTATAAGGCAATGTTCACATTTCAAGGGAAAGCTATTGCTTTCATGTATTTCAAATGGGCATTATGGACTCTTGCAGCTTCCATCTGTGATGTGTTACCTACAGTTGAAGTCGGAAGTTTACATGCACTTAGGTTGAAATCATTCAAACTCATCTTTCAACAACTCCACAGATTTCATGTTAACAAACTATAGTTTGGCAAGTCGGTTAGGACATCTACTTTGTGCATGACACCAGTAATTCTTCCAACAATTGTTTACAGACAGATTATTTCACTTATAATTCACTATATCACAATTCCAGTGGGTCAGAAGTTTACATGCACTAAGTTGACTGTGCCTTTAAACAGCTTGGAAAATTGATGTCATGGCTTTAGAAGCTTCTGATAGGCTAATTGACATCACGAAGATACCACGTTCATCTGTACAAACAATAGTACACAAGTGTAAACACCATGGGACCACGCAGCCTTCATACCGCTCAGGAAGGAGACTCGTTCTGTCTCCTAGAGATTAACGTACTTTTTGGTGTGAAAAGCAAATCAATCCTAGAACAACAGCAAAGGACCTTGTGAAGATGCTGGAGGAAACAGGTAGAAAAGTATCTATATCCACAGTAAAACGAGTCCTGTATGGACATAACCCGAAAGGCCGCTCAGCAAGGAGGAAGCCACTGCTCCAAAACCGCCATAAAACAGCCAGACTACGGTTTGCAACTGCGCATGGGGACAAAGATCGTACTTTTTGGAGGAATGTCCTCTGGTCTGATGAAACAAAAATAGAAATGTTGGGCCATAATGACCATCGTTATGTTTGGAGGAAAAAGGGGGATGCTTGCAAACCGAAGAACACCATCCCAACCGTGAATCACGGGGGTGGCAGCATCATGTTGAAGGGGTTCTTTGCTGCAAGAGGGACTGGTGCACTTCACAAAATAGATGGCATCATGAGGAAGGAAAATAATGTGGATATATTGAAGCAACATCTCAAGACATAAGTTAAGTTAGGAAGTTAAAGCTTGGTTGTAAATGGGTCTTCCAAATGGACAATTACCCCAAGCATACTTCCAAAGTGGCCATCACAAAGCCCTGACCTCAATCCTATAGAACATTTGTGGGCAGAACTGAAAAAGCGTGTGCGAGCAAGGAGGCCTACCAACCTGACTCAGTTACACCAGTTCTGTCAGGAGGAATGGGCCAAGATTCACCCAACTTATTGTGGGAAGCTTATGGAAGGCTACACAAAACATTTGACCCAAGTAAAACAATTTAAGGGCAATTCTACCAAATACTAATTGAGTTTATGTAAACTTCTGACCCACTGGGAATGTAATGAAAGAAATAAAAGCTGAAATAAATCATTCTCTCTACTATTATTCTGACATTTCACTTTCTTAAAATAAAGTGGTTATCCTAACTGACCTAAGACAGGGAAATTTACTAGTATTAAATGTCAGGAATTGTGAAAAACTGAGTTTAAATGTATTTGGCTAAGGTGTATGTAAACTTCCGACTTAAACTGTATGTTATATTAATCTGTAAAGTGTATTGCTTGTGGTTGCTCAGGAGGGGCGTCTGCCTCTGGAATTCTGTCAGAAGGAGCCTCCGGTCCTGTTTGAGTGTAACCACGCCTGCTCCTGTTGGAGGAGTTGCAGGAACCGTGTGGTTCAGAATGGACTTAGGTAACACAGCATCCCTAAACCCCTAAACCACCAGCATTTTATTCTAAAATGTATTAAATAAATAACAAATCCACAGCAATATACACACAATACCCCATAATCACAAAGCAAAAATAGGTTGTTAGAAATGTTTACAAATTTATTAAAAATAGAAAACAGAAAAACCTTCTTTATATAAGTATTCAGACCCTTTGCTATGAGGCTTCGAAGTTGAGCTCAGGTGCATTCTGTTTCAACTTGGAGTCCATTTGTGGTAAATTCAATTGATTGGACATGATTTGGAAAGGCACACACCTGTCTATATAAGGTCCCTCAGTTGACAGTGCATGTCAGAGTAAAAACCAAGCCATGAGGTCGAAGGAATTGTCCGTAGAGCTTAGACAGGATTGTGTCAAGGCACAGATCTGGGGAAGGGTACGAAAAAAGTTCTGCACCATTGAAGGTCCCCAAGGACTCCGTGGGCTCCATCATTATTAAATGGAAGAAGTTTGGAACCACCCAGACTCTTCCTAGAGCTGGCCGCCCGGCCAAACTAGAGTAATCGGGGGAGAAGGGCCTTAGTCAGGGAGGTGACCAAGAACTCGATGGTCACTCTGACAGAGATGGAAATGGGAGAACCTTCCAGAAGGACAACCATCTCTGCATCATTCAACCAATCAGGCCTTTATGGTAGAGTAGCCAGACGGAAGCCATTCCTCAGTAAAAGGCACATGACAGCCCGCTTGGAGTTTGCCAAAAGGCACCTAAAGACTCTGAGACCATGAGAAACAAGATTCTCGGGTCTGGTGAAATACAAATTTAACAAGGTAGTAGTGGCTTCAGGACAAGTCTCTGAATATCCTTGAGTGGCCCAGCCAGAGCCCGGACTTGAACCCTATCTAACATCCCTGGAGAGACCTGACAATAGCTGTGCAGCGATGCTCCCCATCTAATCTGACAGAGCTTGAGAGGATCTACAGAGAAGAATGGGAGAAACTACCCAAATACAGGTGTGCCAAGGTTGTAGCGTCATACCCAAGAATAAGTCTGTAATCACTGCCTTAGGTGTTTCAACAAGTACTGAGTAAAGGGTTTGAATACTTATATAAATGATTTTTAAACCTGTATTTGCTTTGTAATTATGGGTATTGTGTGTAGATTGATGAGAACATGTTTTTATCAATTTTAGAATAAGGCTGTAGCATAACAAAATATGTAAAAAGTCAAGGTGTCTGAATACTTTCCGAAGGCACTGCATATCTGACAATTGTATTTTTATCTATTTCATGTACTGTAGTTTTTATCAGTTAGTTGGACTGGATCTTCTCTTGTCTGTTTTCAGGGCTCGGCTGCAGCTCTATAAAACCCAGAGGATGGGCTGGGGTGTGAGGGCACTGCAGGATATTCCTCAAGGAACTTTCATTTGCGAGTGAGGCCCTGAATGTTATGGAAGACGTGCTTGAATTGAAGTGTTTGGAAAAGTGCCCAACCATGACTATAATGATGTCTTGTTTTATTGTAGTTTCAGAATCAGGAAGAACACTTACGATTTATGTTTTATGGTATACAAATGACATGAGCCAATATTGATGTCATGAACAGATCATGTTTAAACAGGGTTTACGTTTTCACTACACAGATTATATACAGCATGCTCTCTTGCACAGGTATGTGGGTGAAATCATTACTGATGCAGAGGCAGATGGCAGGGAAAATGACTCATTCCTCTTCACCCTGGACAATAAGGTGATTTTTTTTAAAATTACATCTATGAGAAACACACATTTTGATTGGCCAATGGCGTATTCTGAAGTTGAATGTAGTATTGTTACCGTGGCACCGTGGCATAATGTTTGTACAGTACTTTTGTATACCAATGGGAGGTGCCGCAGAGCATGCAATGCCACAGAGTCCTAGACAACATTCTTTTGATACATATTCCTCTTACAGCACTTTTCTACTGTATTCGCTCATAATTTCCTTGATTAACATCCCTGGAATATGTTACAATAAAGCATATTGAAACATGTACAATTGAATGACTGTCTATGCTACCGCCTCACAGGAGAGATCAACATGACAGCCTTTGCTAATGTTTGATTCTATTAAATTCATTGAGTGAGTGAGTGATTGCTTCATCTACTGTTTTGCAGGTGGGTGACGTGCACTGTATTGATGCGCGACTCTTTGGCAACATTGGCCGGTTTATTAACCACCTTTGTGAACCTAACCTGCTAGCAGTTCGAGTGTTCACCATGCATCAGGACCTGCGGTTCCCACGCATTGCCTTCTTCTCCAGCAAGCCCATTCAGTCAGGCGATCAGATTGGGTGAGACGCATGAAACTAATTAAATAGATGGTGTTTTCTATGTTGTATTAATGTTAGGCTATAGAATCAATCAAAATACTCAAGGAATAGGCTCCAGTGCATGAACATGTGCAGTGATGGCTACCCTGTGTTCCCCAATCAGGTTTGACTACGGTGATCACTTCTGGAAGGTCAAGAGCAAGTATTACAGCTGCCAGTGCTGCTTTCCAAAGTGTAGACACTCATCAGCTGCCATAGCCCAGAGCTTAGAGAGGGTGCCCAGCCCAGCTCCAGCCCAACGGTCAGGTGCCCATACTGCCCTAACACAATCATAACACCCCCATTCCACCTGTGTCCTCCCCCAGCCATCATGGGGGTCTCTCACTCTTCCTGATCACTTTTTAAAATGTAGACTGATATGAAATGGCGTTTTAATGGATTTGCAGACTGAAATCAAATGCTAAGGGTAGCCTAGCCATTGACTGTAACAAATGCTAACCTTTTCCATGTATATTTTTTTATGAAGTGCTCAATATACTAATAAAGTACATTTTAAAACATTATTTGTCATATGTGTTGTTGGGTAATCCAGTTTACAAAAAAGATAACCAATGAATAATAGCCCATAGTAGGATAATGTAAGTATATTATTTTATAAACTGAAATCTCTATTTTAACCATAACTAATGTAATAGACAGCACCAGTAAAAGGTTTGGACACACGTACTCATTACAGGCAATTTCTTTAATTGTACTATTTTTCTACATTGAAGATATCAAAACTGAAATAACACATATGGAATCATGTAGTAACCAAAAAAAGTGTTAAACATATCAAAATATATTTTATATTTGAGATTCATCAAAGTAGCCACCCTTTGCCTTGACAGCTTTGCAGTGTCTTGGCATTCTCTCAACCAGCTTCATGAGGTAGTCACCTGGAATGCATTTCAATTAACAGATGTGCCTTGTTAATTTGTGAAATTACATTCCTTCTTAATGCGTTTGAGCCAATCAGTTGTGTTGTGAAAAGGTAGGGGTGGTATACAGACTTAAGTCCAAACACGAGCAATGGACATTTAGACCGGTGGAAATCTCTTTGTTGGTCTGATGAGTCCAAACTGGAGATTTCTGGTTCCAACCGCTGTGTCTTTGCGAGACGCAGAGTAGGTGAACGATTGGTCTCTGCATGTGTGGTTCCCACCGTGAAGCATGGAGGAGGTGGTTTGATGGTGTGGGGGTGCTTTGCTGGTGACACTGCCAGTGATTTTATTTAGAATTCAAGGCACACTTAACCAGTGTGGCTACCACAGCATTCTACAACGATATGCCATCAAATCAATCGTTTTATTGCACATACACGTGTTTAGCAGATGTTATTGCTAGTGTAGTGAAAAGCTTGTGTTTCTAGCTCCAATGGTACAGTAATATCTAACAAATTCACAATACACACATCTAAAGTAAAAGGAATTGAATTAAGAATATATAAATATTTGGATGAGCAATGTCAGTAGCATAGACTAAGATACAGTATATACATATGGGATGAGTAATGCAAAATATGTAAACATTATTAAAGTGACTAGTGGTTTCAAGTCTATGTATATAGGGCAGCAGCCTCTAATGTGCTAGCCATCCCATCGGGTTAGTTTTTCAACAGAACAATGACCCAACACATCTCCAGGCTGTGTAAGGGCTATTTGACCAAGAAGGAGAGTGATGGAGTGCTGCATCAGATGAGATGGTTTGGGATGAGTTGGACTGCAGAGTGAAGGAAAAGCAGCCAACAAGTGCTCAGCATATGTGGGAACTCCTTCAAGACTGTTAGAAAAGCATTCCAGGTGGAGCTGGTTGAGAGAATGCCAAGAGTGTGCACAGCTGTCATCAAGGCAAAAGGTGGCTACTTTGAAGAATCTAAAATATATTTTGATTTGTTAACACTTTTTTGGTTACTACCTGATTCCATATGTGTTATTTCATAGTTATGAGTAGATGTGTCCAAACTTTTGACTGGTACTGTATGTAAATTATATTATCCTTGGTATTTAACCATTTTGATCGCAGTGATGACATAGATACAGGTAGGCTATGGGCTAGTATTGAATTTGATGTAACCCCCACCCATTTAGCTATATATTTAAAGCCACTTGAAGCACCACACAAGACAATAAGCAGGCATGTAGTAAATTGTTTATTTTTGCATATTGAAAAATAACATTATACAAGGCAGATTCCAATTTTTAGGGTTCACCAAATAATGAACATCAGTCATATTCTGCTGTAGCATAGGCTACCCATATGGAGCGATTTCAGTGCCTACATAAATTGTATTTGAATTACATAATTTTGAATTTGTATTAGGATATTGCATTTTTGTAATATAGTATTATTTGTAATTCACATTGAATCAGAGAATTCATAATTTGAACTGGATTGAATGAATGTTGCATTCAGTTTAAAAATGTAATTCAATATTCAAATTAAATAATTATACATTGTTTCACTATGGTAAATATTGCCTTCATTGTATAAATGTAGTGTATACTTTTACTGCAAGAAATGCTTAATTCTGCAGGAGTTAAAATGAAGACTGTGAGAAGTTATATACCTACAGTCAGTGTCCATATTTCAGTTTCCATTTCACCTATCTGAACAGTAGGCTACAGTTCCCTTGACGTGCCCTAGACATATTTGAAGTACCAGTCTTGTGACTGGCACTGCTATCCTATTTTTTTTACCACTTCAACAAAGCTTTCTCGAACATTATATTTCTGGCACTCGCTTCTCTTTATTTTCAACTCTCCATTTCAGGTTTTTTCTCTTATTGAATAAACTCCGACATTGTCCTTTTTGCCCGTTCCCAAAAGCCATTGGCGTGTAGGGTATTTGGCGCGCGTAGTTATGCCCTAAAGTTTAGGTTTACGCACTAATGACAGACAGCCCAAACTATGAAAGAAAAACCTCCATGTAGGGTATAGATATAATTTGCTCACGAATTATGCGTTCATGGATTGTATTAATTGATTGTTTTCTCTTTATTCAACCCGACCGACACCCACCCGCCGTTCATCCACACAATATTCCATGGCCCTAATAGTCAACCCGCACATCACTTATGCCCAGGACAGCAACATCTCTTTAGATAGCGGATGATATTGAATGAAAACATAAATAATATTTTTTTGGGGGGGGGCACGATTTCTCATGCAACCTCCGTGATTATTCTGTTCAGATAGAGACTGGAGCTGCTTCCCTCTTTCTCCCTGGTGCTATGGATACAGAGCCCGTACAAGTGGAGCCACTGTCTGGCGTCTTTTTAGTCACGTGTGCCGATTCATAAGGAGCAGTGGCTGGAGAAAGTGGTTACATTATACATTGCCAGCGAGTGATTTAGCGGAAGCAGAGGTCCAACCCCGTGTTTTCTCGTTACACCGTGCCCGAATTAATAGGGAGATTAATGGAACGGATCATGTGAGGTACCTCGTTTTGATAAGGAACGTAGGAGGTAATAAATAGAAACTTGAACGCGCAATGGCAAACCAATCGAGGCGGAAACACCAGATAAATGCATCTATTTTATTTGGACAGTACTGTAAGTCAACTATGCAGTCATAGCCCGCCTTATGTCATGCGTTATGCGAAGAGGCGAATTGTTATTACTCGGCATGTGTTAAACGGGCTGTTTTTAAAGCGTATAGCCCAGTGAAAGAAGATATAGGCTATACATATATGTGGCCATTCAGCCAGAAGAACACCAATGGACAAATATGTGACATGGAAATATAAACTTTCTCCTTCATGTTTCATATCATTTGGACATCTGGATAATTGAAAGTATGGGAAGTAACAAGGCGGAGACAACCCAACAGAATGTCTGAAGAAAAATAATTCCTTTATTTTTGAATGTTTGTTGAATATTCTCTTGAACATTACCTACACCGAAATGATCTCGTGGCTGGAACAACTGTGTGTGTTGTGATGCTTCTTCGCTATCTTTTATCTAGTGTCAGTTTAGATTTTTGGAGTCAGATTTGTGCGATTCTAGAATGGCTCGCTTCGAAGAGGAACTATCTAACCGGCGTGGAGGGGTCTGTCAAGCGGGCCCACCAAGAGGGGCGGCTAGGCCGTCAGGCCCCCCAAGCGGCCCTAGGGTGTACAAACAATCAATGGCCCAAAGAGCCAGGACAATGGCCATTTACAACCCCATCCCTGTCAAGCAGAGCTGTCTTACTGTCAACCGGTCTCTCTTCATCTTTAGTGAGGACTGTATCATACGGAAATATGCCAAAAAGATTACAGAATGGCCATATCCTTTGTTGCTTAAAACAACCTTTTTCTCGGACCAGTACATTATTTGATTATGTTTTGACGTGAATATGCACAGGGGCCAAGGTTCTAGACTATAGGGAATGGTTTTCATAAGTGAATTTGCTGTAGGATATGATATGGCATGGAGGACAACCAGCTGTTGACTCTGTAATACAGTATAACCCTCTCAATAGGCCTATATAGCCTTTAACCACTCTCGGATGAGAGGACCCACTACAATCGGGTAATTGGTGATACTGCTCAGTTTCTGGCATAATTGTCTCTCTGGTAGGCCTACAGTTGCTGAATTTCCTAACAAGAACCTGTCAGGGTGTTGGCCCTTATCTATGGCATCAATTTGCAAAATATAAATATTAAGCACAAATGCAGGTCTACAGTAGGCTACAAGTACTGTACCATGTAGGATAATGGTGTATTTTTTATTGTCTTTCTCAACCTGAAAATAATGTCAGCAGGATATTGTGATTGTTTTTTGTAAAGCACCATCAATTATAGGTGATTAGGCCTACGCACTTTACGTTCTACTTGCCTAATGCATTTGATTCCGGTATATGGGCTAATTAAACAAGCCTATGTGATAGCCTGCCCAGGGGACTATGCCACTGTTATATCAAAATAATATATATCAAATAACTGCGGCATCGCTCCATTTCTTTGTGGGACCAAGTCTCTCCCAGTAACCAAAACAATTTTGGTGTTTGATATCACGTAGCCTACAGTAGCTACTGTGTACACACTTCAGCACGAGCGCTCTCCAAGGTTCTTAACATTCCCACGCACTAAATGCTGCTCAACTAGCGGAAGGCTGTCTATTAAACACACAAATACAGGCTATTCTGCGTGGTGTCCTATCAAAGCAGTGATCCATTAGAATTAAGTGCTCGTCGATTTCTCTCACAGTCAAACATAGAACGATCATGTTTAGACACTAACTCAGGTGTAGGCTATTATTGGTAGGCATTGGAACAAAAATAGGGATACACAGAAGCTTGGAAATTAGTTGTGTATGTAGTTAAGTTTACACAGCCAATTTATTTCATGGCTAAATTGATTAATATTGTAATTTATGTCCCATAAAATGCTAATGGCATTGTTGACCACCTGTTGAAATGAGATATGTTATATAATTTTCCAAATGAGGGATACACATATCCTCTGCAGCTTGTCAAAACTGTGTATAGGACTCCTAGAGAAACAGTCACCCATGAAGCACTATTTTATGAGATTTGGTTATTAAACCTTTGAAGTATTGCAATTAATTTGCATACATTTGTTTTATGGCATCCATTACTTGCATAGCTGCTTGGTTAACTCTGGTGCTGAGTAAACACTTCTCGTCCTTTAGCTTACCTGTGCATTTCCAAACCACAGTATTTCTCTTTTCTCCCTTGAGTTAGATTCTAGGGTCAGCGGGTCCTTGTAGCAGCCCTAGACCAGTGAATGATGTCACATTGGCGGTTGATGTACTGTAGCCCATTGGCTGAGGTGAGGTGCTAGTTCTCTGTGCACCAATGTCTCCTGGGGAAATATAGAGCCTCCATAAACAACCACGCAATTACAGGAACAGTAGCAACTGACAGATCAAGTTTTGGTAGCTTTTTACTTTTTTCTTTTACTTCTTACTTCTACTTCTTACTGACTCTAATGTATTGCAGATGGTAGTTATGCCTAATGTTACACAGTCTGTTTTTCTTAACCGTCTCACTCCATTTGAATACCTGATCCTGGCCACCATTATAGCCAACTGCATCGTCCTTGCCTTGGAGCAGCACCTACCAGCCAGTGACAAGACTCCCATGTCAGAGCGCTTGGTAATATCATATTTGTTTGGTTATTGGTTAACTACACTCCTCTCGCCAAGTGAATGATGGGTGTCAGTCATTAATTTCTAACATCCATGAATACTATCTACATGCAGTACTAGTATTACAGAGTTTAATGACACATTGTGCATGTTACAGGCAGCTGGGGTTTCTCACCAGGTGTGCTCAGTCAGCTCATCAGTATCACCCAGAGCTGCCTTTGATTCCCTGTTTAGAGTCACTTTAGGCTCCCTATTGAACTCAGTTGTTAAGTCATGCCATTGAAATGATACATGCTGTGAGCTCCTCTGTCCAATCAAATAGACTTAGCTGTTTAGGGCACGCTGGTTGTTTTAAGAATTAAATGTCACTCCCTTCAGGCAAAGTGCCTCACAGAAGCACCCTCTAATTGATCCACTCCCCCAGATGGGCCAAGGCTCTGTCTGACGTGGCTCACTCTATCATGATATGATGCCATCAAATTGCTTTTTAACTCACATTCAGCACATAATTGTAAAATCATGTTCACAAACTAATGATGATGGATATCAATGGTTACTTACAGTCTCGCCCTCTCTTGTCTTAACAGGACGACACAGAGCCCTATTTTATTGCGATCTTTTGTTTTGAGGCTGGCATTAAGATCATCGCCCTTGGCTTTGCGTTTCACAAAGGCTCCTATCTTCGGAATGGCTGGAATGTAATGGACTTTGTGGTGGTGCTAACAGGGTGAGTACTGAGCTAATGGCTCATGCTACATTGTTTACGAGGCTTCAAACTGACAGACCCGATGCTCAGTGGATTAATGAGGCAGCACAATGTTAATGTGTGTAAGGTAATTTCACATTTCTAATGACATCATGCAGCACTGGAGACGGGGGATGGCTGAATTTCTAACCCTTATTGGATAGATAATCCTACTCTTTTAGCAATAACTGTATAAATGCATATGCAGCAGTAAAATAACCCATGTGATTTCACACGTGGAAAATGTGTGTTTTTGAACACTTCACGTGAAATTCATGTGGTTTTTTCAGTAAGGGAAGTAATGTCTAGAATAGATACTCAGTGAAACAATACAGGACGTTATAATGAACTATACCATAGACGGTATCTTTACATAAAACAATAGGGCCACAAGAACAGATGTATAAGCGGTAGCGCTGAGAGAGGAGATTGAGTATAGGAGCAATGCGGCAATAGGAGTGGGGCTACGGGTGGCGGAGGAGCATGAGGTAACTACTGTAGGCCTTCACTGAGTGACCGTGGGGGGAAAGGATGGAGGGAGTGGACGAGGATACTGTTACGCTGGAGAGATTCCCTGGGGAGTTGCTAGCATCACCAGGGAGCGTCCTGGCTTGCTGTTCCTTAATGGCTCTGAGATTTATCTGGCCCATCTATTGGGACTTACGTCAGTTTTGACACATTGTTGCAATAAACAGATTCTCTGGAAGCCCTGCTCCACCCACTGGAAGTAATGCTTAGTGTTCAAACCTTTTGTTCCAACTCAGTGGACATAGGGGGAAACAGCCAATGGCAATGTAATAAGCCCAATTCCTGAAATTGGTCTTGTTTCAGAGTAACCTTCACACAAAGCCATGTGTGTAAGAGAGCAGTAGAGAAAAAGGTAGCCTGCAGTCTTATCTGTCGATACTGTGTGTTGTTAGGGTTATTGACAGTTTGTCATTAGGGTTATTGACAGCTTGTCACGTACTCTACGTGGACCTGTCGCCGTCATTGAACACACAGGGCATCATTCTGCTCTGCTCCCTCCCATATTCACTGACACTACGTGTGGATAGGGCTGAGCTGAAATTGGATAGGAGGAGTGGGGGGTGGGGGGGGGGACAGAGCTGATTAAATTGGGGCAGAGCAACCTGACATGATAACCGTAATTGAAGGTCTGGGTGGTGGATGTGAGCCGTTACAGGGGCAGTCTGGCTCTGATATCAGTGCCATGCTACAGTGAGTGATTGACCCATGTTGTCAGTCTCTGATAGCTATTGGATCACTATGTGCTGCATGCACCAAAGCACTGCCCGCTATCCCTTCAGCCAACTACAGGTTGCTCCTTGTAGGAAATCAATCGCCATAGTAATTACTAATTACCATTAACTCACTGATTATCAATGAAACTTGTGAAAGTATTTTTTTTCTTTTTAGGGGGTGGATCAGCTTTAATATTGCAAATAGATTGTGGCTTCTATCAATGTAATTGTCTGCATCATTGACAATCCCCCCCATATATATTTTACAGTATATATATACAGTTGAAGTCGGAAATTTACATACACTTAAGTTGAAGTCATTTAAACTCATTTTTCAACAACTCCACAGATTTCATGTTAACAAACTATAGTTTTGGCAAGTTAGTTAGGACATCTACTTTGTGCATGACACAAGTAATTCTTCCAACAATTGTTTACATACAGATTATTTCACTTATAATTCACTATATCACAATTCCAGTGGGTCTGAAGTTTACATACACTAAGTTGACTGTGCCTTTAAACAGCTTGGAAAATCCCAGAAAATTATGTCATGGCTTTAGAATCTTCTGATAGGCTAATTGACATAATTTGAGTCAATTGGAGGTGTACCTGTGGAAGTATTTCAAGGCCTACCTTCTTTGCTCAACCTCATGGGAAAATGAAAAGAAATCAGCTAAGACCTCAGAAAATACATTGTAGTCTGGTTCATCCTTGGGAGCAATTTCCAAACGCGTGAAGGTACCACGTTCATCTGTACAAACAATAGTACGCAAGTTTACCCAAAATGTTTGACCCAAGTTAAACAATTTAAAGGCAATGCGACCAAATACTAATTGAGTGTATGTAAACTTCTGACCGACTGGAAATCATTCTCTCTACTATTATTCTGACATTTCACATTCTTAAAATAAAGTGGTGATCCTAACTGACCTAAAACAGGGAATTTTTACTAGGATTAAATGTCAGGAATTGTGAAAAACGGAGTTTAAATGTCTTTGGCTAAGGTGTATGTAAACATCCGACTTTGAATTTGGACACACCTACTCATTCCAGGGTTTTTCTTTATTTTTTACAATTTTCTAAATTGTAGAATAATAGTGAAGACATCAAAACTACGAAATAACATATGGAATCATGTAGTTACCAAAAAAGTGGTAAACAAATCTAAATATATTTTGTATTTTAGATTCTTCAAAGTAGCTGTTGTGGAAATTCTTTTACACAGGGACCCTTAAAGTCAATCTTATATGAATCATTGTTTATTTGTCAGTGCGCTTGAGAGGTTCCAACTAACTCAATGTACACATGTCTGTCAGAAGCTTTCCTTGGGCAGTCCCAGCTGTTGTCTTATATACAGCTATACACAGAGAAGTTATATTTGCATGATTTAGCATAATTAATTAATCATTACCGTTTTTGTTTCATCCATGTGACTGACCAATACTGGTTCATAACATGTGACAGACCAACACTCACTAGGCTTCTTCACTCTAAGCTGAGACATTTAAACTGAGATATCTTTTGTTAATTCTCAAACACGGTCTGGGTGTACTGCCAAACTGCAGCTACTGATAGTGAGGATTTGTACAGTCAGCCACTTGCATGAACACAGAAATTGGTTTATAGAACAGCACATGAATAGAACACAGAAATTTGTTATAAGAATAGCACAAACATGAACATTTCCCTTACATAGCCACCCTTTGCCTTGATGACAACTTTGCACACTCTTGGCATTCTCTCAACCATCTTCACCTAGAATGCTTTTCCAACAGTCTTGAAAGAGTTTCCACATATGCTGAGCACTTGTTGGCTGCTTTTCCTTCACTCTGCGGTCCAACTCATGCCAAACCATCTCAATTGGGTTGAGGTCGGGTGATTGTGTAGGCCAGGTCATCTGATGCAGCACTCCATCACTCTTCTTCTTGGTCAAATAGCCCTTACACAGCCTGGAGGTGTGTTGGGTCATTGTCCTGTTGAAAAACAAATATATGGCAAGACTTAAAAATGGCTGTCTAGCAATGATCAACAACCAACTTTTGAAAATTTGAAAAACAATAATGTAAAATATTATACAATCCAGGTGTGCAAAGCTCATAGAGACTCACTGCAGTAATCGCTGCCGAAGGTGATTCTTTTTGTAAACATTTAAAAAAAATGTTTCTTCCAGTCTGATATTGCATAGTATTTTGAGTAGATCGTTGACAAAAAAATTACATGAAATCCATTTTAATCCCACCTTGTGACACAACAAAATGTGGAAAAAGTCAAGGGGAGTGAATACTTTCTGAAGGCACTGTATCTACCTCTCTGTGCTCACACCCAGATCATTAGTGTATTGAAGCCAACGCACAGGGGATAGAATCACTTCAGCACTCTTCTTTATGGCTGTGTGGATCAACACAGCAGCAGTCTCTCTCTGGGTGTCTCTCTCTCTCTGGGTGTTGAAGGAGAGTGCTCCCAACCCAGCTGTACTGTGATGCAACTCCGTCTGTCTGCCCAGCATTCTCCGATCAATCGTCTGCAACGAGCACGTCGAGCAGTCTGGAGCTCTAACGAACAGCAGGTGCAAGACTAGGTTGCTCTCAGAGCATATTGCCAGGTGATTTGTTAAATGAGGACAGTCACAGTGGCATCACTCTATCCATTGTTATTTAGTTTGAAGCTATCATTGTGTTCAAGTTGCCTAAATTAATTTGTTGCTGTTTTACAATCTTGTATTGTGCTTGTTCTACTTTTCTGCCAAATAAATATATTTTTTTGCTGTGGTTGCACTTCCTGAATCAATCTCCTGGTTTCTCTATCCTGCTCTGTTTAGAGACCTTGGGGGGTATATCATGTTGCTGTTCAATCCTCAATGGACTTTGACTGGTATACTTTTACGGTTGAAGTTATTGGATTGACCATTGAGGTGCTTTATGAACAGCTCTATCATGGCTGCAGTTGTACAATGGCTATCAAAACTTTCAAAGCAATTTTAGAATCAAACTTCTTATGTGTAGGTTTTCAGTTAAGTAGTGTGTGATTATTTGAGTATGTTATTGCGTGTAGTGTACAGATCACTTTATACAGTACCTCTTAGATGTCTGAGAGACAGTGGATAAGCACTGTGAATAACCTGAAGTAAACATTTGAGCGTGACGGCTGTCATTTTGCTCATAGATGTGATGACTGAGGTAGCAGTGAGCTCTAGAGTTGAGGGATGTGGGGTCTGTAGAAAGAGGGAGGGGAGGCAGTGAGTAGAAGAGCTGAGGGATGGGTCTGTAGAGAGAGAGAGAGAGAGAGAGGCAGGGGCTGTCAGCAGTAGAGCTGAGGGATGTGGGTTCTCCAGTGGGCTATGAAGGTCTTAATCAACCTCAGCTCTGTTCTACCACCGTCATCCCTTCTGTCCATGTTTCTCTCTGATGCTTTCAACTGGAAATGCCTCAAATGTAATGCTCCCATTTTCCTTATTTATAACACTACTTCTTCTATTGCTGTGCCAGGGCAAGCTTGGACATATTGTTTGATGGATTCACCCCTGGACTGTGCTGAGTCTACTCCTCAGGGTTGTCTTGAATGCAAGGTCAGGCTGCTTTTTGAGAAGAGGGCCTTTCCTTGTTTCACAATGTACCTGATTCTGAAGTGTGTTCAGATGCTCCTATGTTGCTTGTTATTGGTTGGTTGATATGGATTCATGCATTTTTACTCATGTGTTTTGACATTGAATGATGTGCTTATTCTTACATGTGTACCCTGGTGACCTTGTTCTGGACAGTCAGAACCTTCCAAGAATATTGCTATGTGATAAACATTAGAGCTGTGTATGCTGTGTAAATGCCAGGTAATTATCAGGGGAGCTTAACTCTCTCTCCAGAGTCTCCCCTCCTCCAGTACTAACAATAGGAAGAGGTGTGTTACTGTTGTTCTACACTTCCCCACAGTGCAAGCAGTAGCAACAACAGATTCACTTCTAGATGTGTCATACATGTAAGGGTTTTGAAACATTGTGACGTTGTGCTGAGAATTGAGTAATATCACAAGCCTAGCAGGAGCTGCGGCTCTGAGGTAAGGCTTATACTGGCATAGCTTGTTAGAAGTGAGAGGAAATGGGGATAGGAGATTGGGCCAAGTTCTGTTGTTAGGCCTATTGCAGAATATTCATCAAATGAGCTGTGGGATTGTAGTGTGTTGTAATCAGCCAGCCACTCTCAAAAGGAACTTCAATGGAACAAACAGCTGAATTATTGATGGTGTTTCAATGTGTGGATGAATAAGCCCAGTTAGTTGGGGTGTGCATTTGATCCACCGGGAAAAGGTTAAGCACGTTATTTAAACCATTGAAATATTACGAAAAATATTGTAACTCTATCTTAAAAGGCTGTAAATAAATGAAAGGCCGTGGGAATTATTTTCTAGATTTGGGATCAAGTCATTTGAGCCAGTTTGCTTCAGCAGGAGAATAATCCTGCAGCAACAGGAAGCGTGAATTATTATGTGGATTATATTTCATGAACATTTTTGTATGGGTTGAAAATCAAGTCTGACATTTCAAAGTGGAAATTAAAAACTTCAGAAGCCTTTTTAAGCCTCAAATACACTACAATTTTAAAATGTCCTGCTACAGGGTGATCAAATTAAGATCCTACATCTGTACCATCAGCGTTACATTGCTGTGTGTAGTGTAGCTGGCTGAGACGGAGCAGCTTTGGTTGCCATTTATTCAAGTGGGTGTTATTTTAGGAAACTAGCTATTACTCTCCAATGTCAATTGTGCAGTGACACCTATGGGCTATGTGGATTTGGATGTGTTATCATGCACTGTCCCCTTGCAGAGTGAACCCAGGTATAACCCAGAGAGTTTTGTGGGCCCCCCCGCAAGGATGGAACATTACTGTCATGGCTAATGATGTGTTTATATGCTATCTGGGGGTCCCGACCTCCAGGAGGACCCCAACCAAAGAAAATAAATAATAATTATATATTTTTGGGGTGGCTGCGGAGTGTATGTTATGCCAGTGCTGTACTGTACTGTTCTGTAAGTGGGCATAATTCCTCATGGGGAGAATGCAAAACATCTTGATTGTTTTCTTAATAGAGATGTATTAGAAACATTTTGTTAATTCCTTATTTATTAACATGATCTTCTGATCTTCTAGACCAGGGATCATCAACTGGCATTGCCCCCAAAGTTTTCTGAGCAATATGAATGAGTTTTGTTTTTGACATACAAGACTGTAAAATCGCTAGGAATTTAGCTCGAAATGATTTTAATGTAGGAAATCTATTCCCAAGTATTTCCACTCATAAATAGAGAAAGAAATTAGATTGTGTACCAGTGTAATCAAGGTTTCAAATTATTATGTTTTTGGTCAAATACAATATCTGTTTGGGCTCCTTGCGTCAATTTGCAGAGTACTAATGATTTATAATTATGTTCTGGCCCTCCGACCATCAAGAAGAAAACGTATTGAAGAAAAATCTAGTTTGGGACCCCCTGTTGTAGGCCCTTGCTTTGGAGGAATAAGAAAGATGAATAAATTCAACTTTCATTGGCATGGCATTGTAGTCTTCCTTTACGTATTAGAAATATCCCATTACTGCTGTCGTATTCCCGTCTCAGCACAATACGGGATTTAGCTGCTCCTTCAACTGTGTGCGAATTTATGGAGGCCTCAAATAAAGATTATCAGCACTTTTCTTGTCCTTTCACTCTTCTAGTGGTATTGAATTTGTCAGTGTGTCGTTAGCATTGTGAAGGGTCAATTTTATTGTTTTAATTCTACGTTATGCCTTTCTTTTCATTTCTCTTCTACCACTTGAATAATGATAATGTTTTACTGCAACGGCTTTGGAATTGCAATGAACTGAGTCTTGATCTATAAGAATCATTCCAACGCAAGGCAAGAGACTACCTGAAGTAAGCAGTTTGTGATGAAGACCTATGAGTGGGAATAAAGTCATGGCATAGCAGCTTTTCCTTCTGTATGGATAGCTTAGGAGTGTTCTGTCTTAACCATGGCTTAATATAACAAATGCATTCTACTGGACTGACAAATTATTAAATGTTCTGTATTATGTTAAGGTATGGTTGAATACACCCCAGATCAATTGGGCCTGGAGTTATTTCAGGGTCCTTTGAACAATTATTTGTAAGCAACATATATTGGAGTCAGAGTTTTCCCTGACCAGTGAGCCTTAATGCGGTCTTCCAAAGAATCCACCACGCATGATCAGCATAGTTACTGGGGTGGAAAGACAACTTACTTCAGCGATCTTACTTCAATCATTCAACCTAAAGCAGCAGAGCCATGCATTGCCACCTACAGAGCACTGTGTGTTGGTTTGATCCAGTATTTATTGGAGTGGCATGACATATTTCATAGAAAGCTGATAGAATGTGGGCCAACTGGCTGAGGCTGTCCTGCTGAGTGGAGCTCCCATTGGGATCAGTGCCACTGCCATCTCTCAGCTGTGCTCTGTGTCTGATGGAACGGAGCCATCCTCTGTGTGTGTGTGCATGTGCAGGCTCTGATGGGAGGGGGGTCTTCACAGGTAGACTTGCCTGTAGATATTTTAGCCTGGGTTTAGGTCCTCGTGAAGCAGCATGAATAGTGCTTTACATTCATGTGGATGACATTGAGTACTGAATAGGGAAAGCTCAAATATTACATGATCTGTGCTCTCTTGACTATGAGGGTTTTTACAGTCATGTCCTTTCGATTTTATGATTGGGCCCTTGCAACAACACCACCAGGCAAATGTTTGGACACACCTACTCATTCAAGGGTTTTTCTTTATTTTTACAATTTTTTACATTGTATAACAATAGTGAAGACATCACAACTATGAAATAACACATATGGAATCATGTAGTAACCCAAAAAGTATTAAACAAATCAAAATATATTTTATATTTTATAATCTTGATGACAGCTCTGCACACTCTTGGCATTCTCTCAACCAGATTCACCTGAAATGCTTTTCCAACAGTCTTGAAGGAGTTCCCACATATGCTGAGCACTTTTTGGCTGCTTTTCCTTCACTCTGCGGTCCAACTCATCCCAAACCATCTCAATTGGGTTGAGGTCGGGTGATTGTGGAGGCCAGTTCATCTGATGCAGCACTCCATCACTCTCCTTCTTAGTCAAATAGCCCTTACACAGCCTGGAGGTGTGTTTTCGGTCATTGTCCCGTTGAAAAACGAATGATAGTCCCACAGAATGCTGTGGTAACCATGCTGGTTAAGTGTGCCTTGAATTCTAAATAAATCACTGACAGTGTCACCAGCAATGCACACCCACACCATCACACCTCCTCCTCCATGCTTCATTCTGGGAACCACACATGCAGAGATCATCCATTCACCTACTCTGGTGACACAGCGGTTGGAACCAAAAATCTCAAATTTGAACTCATCAGACCAAAGGAGAGATTTCCACCGGTCTAATGTCCATTGCTCGTGTTTCTTGGCCCAAGCAAGTCTCTTCTTATGGTGTCTTTAAGTAGTGGTTTCTTTGCAGGAATTCGACCATGAATTCCTGATTCACGCAGTCTCCTCTGAACAGTTGATGTTGAGATGTGTCTGTTACTTGAACTCTGTGAAGCATTTATTGGGCTGCAATGTGAGGTGCAGTTAACTCTTATCCTCTGCAGCAGAGGTAACTCTGGTTCTTCCTTTCCTGTGGCGGTCCTCATGAGAGCCAGTTTCATCATAGCGCTTGATGTTTTTTGCGACTGCACTTGAAGAAACTTTCAAAGTTCTTGAAATTTTCCGGATTGACTGACCTTCATGTCGTAAAGTGATGATGGACTGTTGTTTCTCTTTGCTTATTTGAGCTGTTCTTGTCATAATATGGACTTGGTCTTTTACCAAATAGGGCTATCTTCTGTATACCACCCCTACCTTGTCAAAACACAATTGATTGGCTCAAACGCATTAAGGAGGAATCAAATTCCACAAATGAACTTTTAACAAGGCACACCTGTTAATTGAAATGCATTCCAGGTGACTACCTCATGAAGCTGGTTGAGAGAATGACAAGAGTGTGCAAAACTGTCATCAATGCAAAGGCTGGCTAAAATATATTTAGATTTGTTTAACACTTTTTTGGTTATGTGTTATTTCATATTTTTGATGTCTTCACTATTATTCTACAATGTATAAAATAGTAAAAATAAATAAAAACCCTTGAATGAATAGGTGTGTCCAAACTTTTGACTAGTACTGTATGCTCTTAGCGACATTGTGTAAAGGGCCTGTGTTTGTGTGTGTGTGTGTGCATGTGTGTTTGTGTGTGTAGAGTGTTTTATGAGCTGGATGACAGGAGTTGATGTCTCCTTCCCTCACAGCCCTCTCCCTCCTCACACCCATAATTTCTATCAGACTATAGGCCTGCGGTGCTAACCACAGCTAAGGGCAGACTGTGAGAAAACAGCCTTATACCAGGAAGTGAGGTGGTCCTAACCAGGAAGTCATGATGCATTAAAGCTATTAACAAGTTGAGGTTGGAAAAGATACCAATTTATTAGTGACATTGTCTGGGATCTGACCACCATGATTTCCGTTTTTGTTTGTTCTTTTAAATGTTTCACAAAAACACATCAGTAACCACCTGACCAGTGAGAAATGTAATAAATTCTGATTTGGAGTTGGGATACTCTCAGGTCTGGAGCATTTCCAGACGCTCTTTTCATTAACCAACACGAATCACTGGCCACTGGACAAGAATAGCTGTTCTTGTTCATTTTGACTTCTTCAAATGTCACAGGAAATGGAAGAAGTTGAATTAGAGAAGAGAATGTGAGGGGGCTGCTGGTATGGAGGGAGATCCTGGATTCGCACTCAGACAGGGACGGAGGATCGATGTTTGGGGGACGGGGTGTCTCTCTGGCTGACTGGCTCTCCCTCCCTGGGGAAGGTGATTGATCTAGAGCTGGGATGGGGAACTTTGATGAACTCATCATGAGGGACCGCAGTTGCTTGTGGGTCTGCGTACCCACATCGATTCCACACAATGAATCTTCTTGGGTATGAGTTTCTCCCATTCTTCTCTGTAGATCCTCTCAAGATCCTCTCAAGCTCTGTCAGGTTGGATGGGGAGCGTTACTGCACAGCTATTTTCAGGTCTCTCCAGAGATGTTTGACCACCATGCTTCACCGTAGGGATGGTGCCATGTTTCCTCCAGACGTGGCGCTTGGCATTCAGGCCAATCTTGGTTTCATCAGACCAGAGAATCTTATTTCTCATGTTCTGAGAGTCTTTAGGTGCCTTTTGGCAAACTCCAAGTGGACTGTCATGTGCCTGTTACTGAGGAGTGGTTTCCGTCTGGCCACTCTACCATGAAGGCCTGATTGGTGGAGTTCTGCAGAGATGGTTGTCATTCTGGAAGGTTCTCCCATCTCCACAGAGGAACTCTATAGCTCTGTGAGAGTGACCATCAGGTTCTCTGTCACCTCCCTGACCAAAGTCCTTCTCCCCCGATTGCTCAGTTTAACTTGGGAACCTTCAATGCTGCAGAACATTGTTGGTACCCTTCCTCAGATCTGTGCCTCGACACAATCCTGTCTCGGAGCCCTATGGACAATTCTTTCGACCTCATGGCACTGTCAACTGTGGGATCTTACATAGACAGATGTGTGTGTGCGTGAGTGTGTGCGTGCGTGCGTGCGTGAGCGTGCCTCCGTGTGGTATGTGTGTGTGTGTGTCGTCAGGAAGTGGTTTGAGTCTGCGCTGTGCCAGAGACTGACTGGAGTGTCTCCACAGGCCTTCCTGCTATCATCATGTCTCAGAGAGAGACTAGCACCATACCTGCTGGGAAAACCATCTTATGTCTCAGCTTTAAAAGAGCCAAGATAGAACAGATCCAGTCACACTGCAGATGCATTTTCAGCAGATGCCAGTCCCCCTTATGGACACGATGATGAACTGTTAGAAGGTGTTAGTTTGACCTGTTTAGCTGTGTTATCCCTCTGCCTACCTGCCAGATTTACTATACTATTCTACGGTATCTTAGTCACTTAATAATGTTTACATATCTTGCATTACTCATCTCATATGTATATACTGTATTCAATACAATTCTACTGTACATGTATCTTAGTCCATGCCACTCCATATGTATATAGGCCTAATGTCACGATTCGGGATGGTGAGAGACCAAGGCGCAGCGCAATCATAGTTCGACATATTTTATTTATTCTACTATGTATAAAAGATACAATGAACGAACTAAACAAACAAACAAACGATAATCAAAACGTCTCGCTATACAACGACAACCAACACGAATGAAAGGAATGTAAATCATAACACGTTACGTTACCCGTGACTGCGACATACATCGATAACAACCCACCCCAAGTGAAGGACAGACTCAACATATATTGGATCCCTAATTAGAGACAACGGGTAGCAGCTGCCTCTAATTAGAGATCCACCCAAAACCCACAAAGAAACAGAAAAGAACGACACTGTCAGACTCTGACCAAGGCTACATAGAGAAGCCTATTGCTTCTCTATGGCCAGAGCCTGACACCTAATTAATTCCTTACTTAGATTTGTGTGTATTGGATATACTGTATGTTGTGTAATTGTTAGATATTACTGCACTGTCGGAACTAGAAGCACAAGCATTTTGCTACACCTGCATTAACATCTGCTAAACATGTGTATGTGACCAATAACATTTGATTAGATTAGATTTGATATCCATTACATGAATCCTGGCTTTGGCCCCAACTTCTGAACTCTGAGATCGCTGATCTGCACTAACTGTCCATCACACAGATGGACGGCCTGAGTGTCATGTTATAACTGTCTTCTACTACAGTATACTCAGTGGCCGGGCACCAACTCATTGGCCTTGCGGTTAGAGTGTCCACCTTGATAGATTGGGGGTAAGGCCCTGCGATAGTGTCCTGTCCAGGGGGTGTACTTCACTCTACAGAAACAGGAGATAGGCGCCTGCTCCTATGAACCATTCCGGCTCGCACAATCCAAAGATCGCACAAGGCTACTTAATTACTTACTACAGTATACTGAAGGCACAACCACTATGCACTTGATTTGAAACTTGGCTGTTATGATATCAGAAAGCTGATTTTCATGAGATGGTAGATATGTAAACAGTTCCAAAACAAATGTTTTGATAATGGTAAATGTAATTGGTGTAATTCATTTTTCATGTGATGAGAGGAGTATGGTTGGTTCCAGGCTGCCTACAGTGTGGCTGGCAGGCGACTGGCACACCAGGGTAGGTCATGTTGGTTGACCTGTGGCTACACAGGCTGATTATGTCCTATTTCTTTCACTCCCTTATTGTATCTCGTCTTTCTTATTGAGTCTGTTTTAGACCTGCTCAGTCACATCAGTTGGCCTCTGGAGCAGTGCACCGTGTTGTCAAACACATCTCATGCTCACTGAGCAAAGCCTAATCACAACCATGTTCCATAATTGAGAAAACCATAAACAGCTAAATGGGGCAGAAATTATGTGATTCTATTTCCTAGGCCCTATTACTGTAAGAATATTTTACCAATTTACTTTGATGGAAAGAAAGTCAAAGTTGACGTTAGAATGTACATAACCATGCATCAAAGACATTCTGATCTGAGCTCATAGTCCCGACACTCGTTTATGATAATTATTGGTTGCTATAGAGACAAGCTTACCATGGTGGTTGGTGTCTTTCATCTGTTGATTCCTAGTTTGGGGATTGGGGAGATGGAGGATAGAAATATCAAGGGCATTTCCCATAATGTTGTAGTATTAAAACAAATAATTGACTGACTTCCTTGGACAGCATTGTGTGTGAAAATTGTCTGTCATCTACTGTCATCATGGAATCATCTCTTTATCTCCTTCACATGTCCAGCTTTATTAGGGAAAATCCCTCTGTTGTTAGCTTTGATTCAATCTCAGCAGCTTCTGTATTACAGTAAATCAGTTTGCTTTTCCACATACAGTATTTCCACAACAACAAAGGCCTATCAGAGTCAACAGCGATGTCTTCGTGTTAATGGTTTGCTTTGCTTTCTATAACCAGTAAGGCAAACAAAAACAATTCTGTTCTCTCTGGCTTCTTCCTCCTCTTATTGTTTCCTCTTGCTGCCTTGCTCCCAGAATCCCTGTCTCCTGGCTGCTGTAATCTAATGAGATCAGTGGAGCCTCCTTTGTTTCCATGGTGACTCCTTCAGTCGTCTACAGTGTGGCTTTCCCTCTCAGTGCAGCCAATATAGACAACTCATCCACGTTGCTATAGCTGAGAGAGCCCTCTCTCTCTCTTTCTCGCCCCTCTCGCTCTCTCTCCCTCTCTCGCCCTTGCCCCTCTCTCTCTATTTCCCTGGTTTCTATCTCTCTCTCCCCCCTATCTCTGACCTCTCAGCCGTAAAGTGAATAAGATACAACAGTTCAGTGGGACGGATGACAGGATAACTAACCTCTATAGAAAAAAAGTGTGCTTCACTATAAGGAAACAAAGAACACATAATATGATTTGTAATGGAATTTGAACCGCCGTCATAGACTTTAACTTAGCGCCGGGCCATGTTAGAAAAATATTGCCTGACATGAATATCAAGCAGATTTTTATTTTTGGCATCATCTGTAGATGCATTGCATGTTCAGTCCCAAGTTCTGAGACAATCACAGCATATTTCAGGCAGAATTACACAACCCCAGCGATCCATCAAGGAGCATGCTCCTCTCTCTACCCTGCCTGCCAGCAGCCATTCCAGTCTTGTCGACCTCAGGATCCTCTAATATAGCAGGAGCAGGTGCTTTTTGCCAGTCTTTGTCATCCTTCGTCTCACTGGGACTGATTCCACACTACAGCATGTTCCGTCCTACTGCTTCTTTGGAGCATGTTCTTCACATCCCTCAACCATAGTTTAGTCCCAACCCCCGTTCCTGCTATTGAAATGGATAATACATTATATGGCTGGATGTGTATGAGATGCCCTATTACAAACATTACCTTGTTGAGATATCAATGAGAATATGAAGGGTGTGTTATTTGTTCTCACAAAGATTATGTCATCCAATATTTAAGATATTGACAGACAGACATATAAACAAACAGAGAAGATGGAGATAGACAGACAGACAGACAGACAGATTGACAGACAGACAGACAGACAGACAGACAGACAGACAGACAGACAGACAGACAGACAGACAGACAGACAGACAGACAGACAGACAGACAGGAGATGGAGGGGGGGGGTGTTGGCTTTAGATCCACCCAGTGTAACCAATGCCCTGCCAGCTGACTGCTGAGTGTGAGTATACAGTAGAGTAGTGCCGGCTGGTCCTCCATACATAATGGGCTCTTTTCCACTTCACCTGCACTAGACTGGGGCTAATGGGCCTCCCTGGTTTATGCAAGATGATGCTGCTGGCTGAGTGTGTGATGTTATATTCCAGTGACAGGGTGAGACAGTGATCTATTTCATCCCCTACTACTCCAAGATGATGCTGCTGGCTGAGTGTGTGATGTTATATTCCAGTGACAGGGTGAGACAGTGATCTATTTCATCCCCTACTACTCCAAGATGATGCTGCTGGCTGAGTGTGTGATGTGATGTTCTATTCCAGTGACAGGGTGAGACAGTGATCTATTTCATCCCCTACTACTCCATACTGCGTGGTGCTGGAAGACGGAACTGGCTGAGGTGGGCTGTGTGTGTGTGTGTGCGTGCGCTGTGCGCTGTGTGCTGTGCATAGGGCCTATCTCTAGAGTGCTCAGCCGTGTTCCACACTGTGTAATTACTGAGTCACTGAGCGTCTCCTTGACTGCAAATAATAGAGTTGTAATGCATGTTGAATGAGTTGTTGTGTAAACTGGGAGGAAATTTGCACTGCATTAAGCATTTGGATTCTGGGGGTTGTGTAGTGAGCCCTATTGCATGTATCTAAACATTACGAGAGGTAAGACCATTAAACCTAAAAACAGGTTTAATGGTCTGCATGCATTCACTAAATGTGCTGTAACACCAATGACAAAGCGACACATTCTATGTAGAGCAAAGATTTATGGATTCTCTCACAGTGCTATGCAAGGCCTTTCACAGCTTACCTCAGAAATGCAGTGCTTTCTTCATTTTTCTAACTCCGTTAGAGTTGCACTTTATCTTGTGAGATGAAAGGGCTGATATTGGCCTTTTCCATTCACATAATTTCCATGGCTCTTGCTGTCCTGCGTACAGTATACATCTCAGATGTTGATGAACAGGTTGCTGTTGTTTCCTCCTGAAATCAGACAAAAGAGTGAAAGAGTCTCACACAGAGATGAGTATAGCATAGGCCTTTGTGCTCAGTAAGAGTCTGTTACACACCCAGGCAGTATGCTCAGTAAGAGCCCTCTACATACCCAGGCAGTATGCTCAGTAAGAGTCTGTTACACACCCAGGCAGTATGCTCAGTAAGAGCCCTCTACATACCCAGGCAGTATGCTCAGTAAGAGTATGTTACACTCCCAGGCAGTATGCTCAGTAAGAGCCCTCTACATACCCAGGCAGTATTTACATTTACATTATAGTCATTTAGCAGACACTCTTATCCAGAGCGACTAACAAATTGGTGCATTCAACTTAGGATAGCCAGTGGGACAACAACATCTCGATCACAGTAAGTTCATCTCTTTAAACAAGCAGCTGTAAGGAAAGTCAGTGCTAGCAGGGAAATAAGTCAGGTGTTAGTTTACACAAAAGACAAGTGTTAGTAAGGTTTATTTTTTTATTTTTTTAATGGGGGGGGGGGGAGGGCAGTCCTTCCCTGGGAAGAAGAGCAGCTCCGTATTGCTGAGGTCAAGCTTGAGGTGGTGTTCCGACATCCAAACTGATAGGTCTGCCAGGCATGCAGAGATGCGATTCGCCACCTGGTTATCAGAAGGGGGAAAGCGTAGCGTAGCAATGATAGGAGAGACCATGTGAGGATATGACAGAGCCAAGTGACTTGGTGTATATAGGAACAGAGAGAATAGGAGAGGGCCTAGAACTGAACCCATGCTCAGTAAGAGCCAACTACACACCCAGGCAGTATGCTCAGTAAGAGCCAACTACACACCCAGGCAGTATGCTCAGTAAGAGCCAACTACACACCCAGGCAGTATGCTCAGTAAGAGCCAACTACAAACCCAGGCAGTATGCTCAGTAAGAGCCAACTACACACCCAGGCAGTATGCTCAGTAAGAGCCAACTACACACCCAGGCAGTATGCTCAGTAAGAGCCAACTACACACCCAGGCAGTATGCTCAGTAAGAGCCAACTACAAACCCAGGCAGTATGCTCAGTAAGAGACAACTACACACCCAGGCAGTATGCTCAGTAAGAGCCAACTACACACCCAGGCAGTATGCTCAGTAAGAGCCAACTACACACCCAGGCAGTATGCTCAGTAAGAGCCAACTACACACCCAGGCAGTATGCTCAGTAAGAGCCAACTACAAACCCAGGCAGTATGCTCAGTAAGAGCCAACTACACACCCAGGCAGTATGCTCAGTAAAAGCCAACTACACACTCAGGCAGCATGCTCAGTAAGAGCCAACTACACACCCAGGCAGTATGCTCAGTAAGAGCCAACTACACACCCAGGCAGTATGCTCAGTAAGAGCCAACTACAAACCCAGGCAGTATGCTCAGTAAGAGCCAACTACACACCCAGGCAGTATGCTCAGTAAGAGCCAACTACACACCCAGGCAGCCATTGGAAAAATGTATAATTCATCAGCTGGAGAAAGTTAATAAATTACAAAGCAGTGGCTGTGTCAATTCTGTAAAAACTCCCTCTCACACTCAACCGCATTAGATGAAATATGCTGGCATTGCACAATTTCACCCTCCACCCTCTTCTGACATAATTTGTTTATCATCAGAGAACTTAGTCCCTATGAAACCCCCCATCAGATTCACCTGTCAATTGATGTTTTGATGAGTGCTTTGAACCCTCCCTTATTCCTGGCCATGAAACTGATGATGGAACAATTGTTCATGCTTGAGACTGATGGAGTTGGGAAGCATAGCACTTTTATGTGGGCAAAGCCATTAACTACTGCGCAAGCACGCTTTTGTAAAGGAATACTCTGGACTGTGAAATGTTGCTTGCACAGTTTCTGGCTTTTGCACTGAAATTACTCAAATGTTAATGTAAAATGTAAACGTCTTTCCCTTAGTGTTTCCTCAAATCTATCCATTCAGTCTCATACAAACCAACGTACGTAGCTAGCTCTGATATATATTTTTTTTAAATTCCTTGATCCTAATCATGAAAGGCACATTGAAAGGCGTATTGTTTTGAACTAGTCCTGAGAGCTGTAATGAATGTGTTCTTTTCAGAGGCCAGACAGTAGCAGACAGTGTCTCCTCAGGCCACTCTCATGGTTCCGCCTGTCATTTACAGAACAGGGGAGGGAGGCAGGTCATTATGCTGCCAAGCCTCTTATAAGATCACACCCCATTCAGTATGTACAGACAGACAGACAGACAGGCAGACAGACAGACAGACAGACAGACAGACAGACAGACAGACAGACAGACAGCCAGCCAGCCAGCCAGCCAGCCAGCCAGCCAGCCAGCCAGTCAGTCAGTCAGCCAGCCAGCCAGCCAGCCAGCCAGCCAGCCAGCCAGCCAGCCAGTCAGTCAGTCAGTCAGTCAGTCAGTCAAACAGACAGACAGCCAGCCAGACAGACAGTTTGATGCATTAGAAGAAGACAAAAATGTATGTTACCAATTGAACGACATCTATTGCAGGATAAACCAATGTTAAAGTTTACTTAACTGGCTATATATAGATGTAAAATTGTACTTTATGGGTTGGTTATGTAGGCTTCTTCTAACCCATCGTTTTCTACTACATATAATAATAATATTTAATTATATCTTTACAATAAAACCAAAGTATATCAGAATTCCAGTCATTCCAATAAATGTTATACCCCTTGATGTTCAAGAATAGGACTTCGAAATATGGAAGTATAGATTAGTCAAATTGTTTTACCTGAGCATTACCCCAAAACTAAGGACTTATTAACCAGCACTACTCTGTTGTTTATGATTTTGTTGTCTTGGAGGACTGATTGGGCTCATTGATTCGAGTTGAAAAATAAATGCTGCGATCATGGAATGGCATGCTTTGCCAAGAGTGTGAAAAATATATTTGGATTTGTTCAACACTTTTTTGCTTACTACATGATTCCTTATGTGTTTTTTCATAGTTTTGATGTCTTCACTGTTATTCTACAATGTAAAAATAAAGAAAAACCCTTGAATGAGTAGGTGTGTCCAAACATTTGACTGGTACTGTATATATATTTATAAGTCCAAAAATAGATGTAGCAACTACAGATTGCCCCTTTAAGGGATTGCCCCACTTTTATTCCATAGGCTAGTTTGAACAATAAAAGCCCCACTTTTATTCCATAGGCTAGTTTGAACAATAAAAGCCCCACTTTTATTCCATAGGCTAGTTTGAACAATAAAAGCCCCACTTTTATTCCATAGCCTTGGATCTGTACTATGTAGCTGTTGCAAGAGCGCATTTTCCACTAGCTGTCCACTGGTTAAAAACCAATGATTGATAGGCAGCTTAAACTTCTAGAATTTCTGAATTAAAAGTAATCCTCGAAGTGATTGTGTAGTTTTGCAAAAGTATCTGTAATCGGATTACAATATTTTTGCTGGTAACGTAACGGATTACAGTTACCGGTTCTTTGTAATCCCTTACATGTAATCCGTTACTCCCCAACCCTGTCAGCCAGCGAGCCAGATAGATAGACAGACAGACAGGGTATGTCTGATAGGCTGGTACTTGCCTGTAAGTGAGGTAGAACCATAGATCATGTGGGCAGAGAAGTATCCCCAATAGAGCCTGGCTCAGTATCCTACATGTTCTGAATAGTACTGCATCCCCTGGTATCCTGTATCACTCACATCTAACACGGATGTGTTACACCTGGGCTTGTGACTTAGTAGAATAAGTTTGCAGAAATATCCCCCCTGTTATGTCTTATACTGCACTGCACCGCACCACTGGCTTGCTGTATCACTCACTTTCCCCATGGATGTGTTACTCCAGACAGAGCTTGTGACTGAGCTAGTCTACTACATTTTCCTGTCCTTGGAGCAGCAAAATCAGATTCTCTTCCCAGTCTACTCCAGGGAGGTGCTGTAAACATGCATAGTTGACTAATTGGTAATCAAGCTAATGGGTTTGACTTTTATACTCTTTCATGTCAGCAGAGTTTATGTATGCAAGGAGCAAAATGCATTATACGGCTCCCCCAGGCAAATGATATGATAAATACCTTCGCTACATTGCAGTTTGCTTCCAGGTCCCCTAAAGAATTATTAATTCCATTATTTAGGCTTATCAACTACAGTCACTGTGTGATATTATGTTGTTTGTTTGTTTGTTTGTTTGCATTCTTTGCCAAATTATTATTTGGAAAGAATACAGAACAAAAACAACCATACAATAATAGTCCTAGATTAAACTATTGGTTGTTTCTTTAGTTAAGATGGTCGTTCAGTAGCCATAGCAACAGTCTAGCAGATGCTAGATCTGCTGTTTAAAAAAGAGAGAATGGTGTTTTTCCACTACCTGAAGGTCCGTTAAGTAACTAATCTAGTGGTACATGCCTCTGCAAGGATGGAGATGAGGCTTTTTCCCTGCGTTGGCCAGATGTTGTTTGGTGAAGAGGGACTAGGTTCTGTAGCATGCTTCACAGAGCGCCACAAGGTGGGATTTGAAAAAACAAAGTAATTTACTCTCAAAGAGCAGAGGCACTATAGAAACAGCAATAATGCAAATGTACTTTATACAATGCCTAGCTGCATTATTAGTGCTGTAGAGATGATCCCAGGACACAGGCACGGTTAGTCACATACATGCCATCGCCAACAGGAAACATGTTTATTTAGGTATTGTAGCTGAGAGTAAAACAATTATCATAAATATAACATAATGAAGTCAATTATATTAGTTTCTGCATTTGGTGTGCAGACATTCATTTAGAAAACTGCTTAGCTACGGTCAATTTAGTTAATTGAATGGAAAGTAAGTTGACTAATGTAGCTTCTATATTCATACTGAAGTAAGACATCTGACACTGTGCACCTCTTGAAGCAGCTTGGTGTAGACCTAGACTTAAGGAACTAGCATTTTATAGTCTCCCTTACTGTGCAATGTTGGGGCAACATGTTAATGCTGCCTTTGGCTGGCGCTGTGTTTTCACTGCCCCCCCCCCCCCCCTGTCTGCTCTGTCTGCTGGCAGGCTTAAGTATAGATAGAGAGATGGCAGAGAGAGTCTCTGACCCGCTTAAAGAAAGCCCCCTGAGAGCAGCCCAGTGTAGGCCTTTCACTGCGCTGTGTCCTCTGAGCCATGCTGGCCACTTTGGAGATGAGGACACACATCGGCTTTATCCTCTCTGGTGGCTGAAGCAGTGACACAGCCAGATCTTAAAACCCAGTGATATCAGAGTCAGATAGGTCCTGGTCAGGTTGGTGTTGAACTTCAGCCAATCCAGGCCATGATTAGTTTTCCCATTGGTGCAGGCCCGTGCAGCATTTTACTCCTTGTGTTCAAGGAGCTTAAAATAACTACATCTAAACCGGATAATTGGGTTGTCAATATCTCCTCTGTCTATCTGAATTACATTCTGTTTTCAATTCTTTTAATAATTTTGTAATTTTTTTTAATTCATTGTCATCACTTGCATCATCTCAAACCTGTATTTGGAATGTTAAAACAATATATTGTAAAGCTACAATATAAGCCCTGAAAATGAGGCCAAACCATGGACCAGTGTGTTGGTCATACCAGTATGTTGCCTCATGTTGGGACTGGTTCAGTCGGGAGATTGTACCAGGATCTGAGGCTTTCTGTCTTTTCTGTAGCGGCAGGCAGGCAGGCAAACAGGCAGGCAGGCAGAAAAGCAGAGTGCTCTGATCAGAGAGGAGAGGGAGTCTTGGGAGGCTGATTTCACTGAAGATAAGTGATCTACAGTATATTTCAGGATGCCAGCTGCAGTCTGGAACATTAGAATAGCAAGGCAGATCATGCTAGGAGACGGGGTTATTTCACTGGGAGAGGCCATAAGCAAGAGAGTGATGGCCGTCTCCTCTCCAGCCGTACCATATGTCTAGAGTCTGAAACATCCTAATTATTTCCTTTGTAATGAAGGTAATCCCAGCTGGGAGTGTATTAGTAGGCTGTGATTAATTCACATCCAGAAGAAAGGAAAGGAAATGTCAGTTTTAATGGAATGAACAACAACAATTCTAGGTTGCCCCACCCTGAAGCTAAACTGGCAGAGACCCCACTCCTACTTTCCTATTTTCTGAGGGTTTCACATCTTTGTTGCATTAAGTAGAGTACTAAAGTGGCATACATTTTATAGTAATCACAAAGCAAGGTATATTATTCTGGTTAATATGAAGTATACTTCATGATCGTATTATTCTAATAACAGTCTGTGTTTTAGGTAGTGCTGAAACCTTTCTTTTGCTATTAGAAATTGGATTGACTAGCAGCTACACCAACATCTCTATCTCCCCCTCATGCTTTCTGCTGCCCGCTGTAAATGGAGCTATTGTAAATCCCCTCCTCCCCCTCTCCTCCCTCTCTCCACTCCTCCATTTGTCTCTCCTCATCCCTCTTAGATCTCCTCCCTCCCTCCCCTCCTCCCTCTTTCAGCTCTCCTCTCTACCCTCCTCCTCTCTCCCCTCTTCCTCCTCCTCTCCACCATGAGACTGTGAGAGTGCAGTCAAATCCTACAATGGGGGGTGAGGTTTTAGGCAGAAGTGTCTTGATTATGCGGTCAGACCCCCAGGAGAATGAGGAAATGATGCTGCTTTCCACCGGGGCAGCCTGAATCTGGCCACAAGGAAGAGGAGCACCACACAGCTTAAGAGTTCTTCATCAGAAATCTAAGAAATCTTGCCAATGTGGCCTGCAAACCAGGAGTTTCAGACCACTGTGTTAGTGTGAAATTGGTCTGTCGAACTATGGTATTGTCCAAAACAGTTATGTATTGTCATAAATAATTACATATTTATAATAACATATTCACTTAGGTACTCACTTGGAGAAGGCTACAGGACTGAAAGCCATTGAATGCAACAATCATAAAGTGTTAAAACAATACCTCAAAGCTAGTTACTGTAACACCACAGATGTTGATTCCTTAACACTGATAGTGTTAACAGCATCAGGAATTTGCAACATCTATGGTGTTAGTGTCCCAACACTCTTGGGGTGTTAGTTTAACACTATTTTGAGATAGTCACATATAATTTCGAAAAAAGTGTTACATTTCAATTCGCAAATTTGCTGTGTATTCACTCTCTGTCTGTGTCAGTGCTCTGCATATCAACATCCATGTGAAATCATTCATATTCTCCACACAGTCTCTCTCTCCCGTTACATGCTTCAAATGGTGTAGTAATGTATTCTAAACCATCCCGCCGATACTCTATTAACACACATGATAGCCCCTGTAGTATTAGGTAATACAATACATAGGCCTTATTTTTCAGAGACATTTAGATTTACATCACATACAAGTCCTTCATGAATGCTGGAGAAATTTGACATTGACATGAAATGCTAGATAATGGTAATACAACTACATAAGTAATCATTCCTCATTGTTTTCAGGAATGTAATTTCTGGAGATGGAAAAGAATGTTCTATGGAAGCTCTTGAATTTCCTCAATCGTTCATAATGTACATTTTATATTGTGTGTTTATGATGGATAGTGGTGGTATTGTACAGATTGTAGTATTGTCATTCTGATTGTTCATCTCCTTTTCTGTTGTTTGATTGTGAACAGGATGCTGGCTACAGTGGGAGCAGACTTTGACTTGAGAACTCTGAGGGCAGTACGTGTCCTGAGGCCACTGAAACTGGTGTCTGGAATCCCTAGTAAGTACAATGACTTTGGAATCTCTGGAAAAATGACTTTCTGATTGGAATGTACATTTTTCAAGTTTGTCATTTAAGAATTAAATATATATTTATACAGTCGTGGTTTTGAGAATGACACAAGTATTGGCCTCCGCAAAGTTTGCTGCTTCAGTGTTCTTAGATCTTTATGTCAGTAGTTACTATGGTACACTGAAGTATAATTACAAGTATTCTATAAGTGTCAAAGGCTTTCATTGACAATGACATTCAGTTTATGCAAAGAGTCAATATTTGCAGTGTTGACCCTTCTTTTTCAAGACCTCTGCAATCCGCCCTGGCATGCTGTCAATTAACTTCTGGGCCACATCCTGACTGATGGCAGGCCATTCTTGCATAATCAATGCTTGGATTTTGTCAGAAGTTGTGGGTTTTTGTTTGTCCACCCGCCTCTTGAGGATCGACCACAAGTTCTCAATGGGATTAAGGTCTGGGGAGTTTCCTGGCCATGGACCCAAAATGTTGATGTTTTGTTCCCCGAGCCACTTAGTTATCACTTTTGCCTTATGGTAAGGTGCTCCATCCTGCTGGAAAAGGCATATGTCGTCACCAAATTGTTCTTGGATGGTTGGGAGAAGTTGCTCTCTGAGGATGTGTTGGTACCATTCTTTATTCATGGCTGTGTTCTTAGGCAAAACTGTGAGTAAGCCCACTCCCTTGGCTGAGAAGCAACCCCACACATGAATGGTCTGAGGATGTTTTACTGTTGGCATGACACAGGACTGATGGAGCGCTCACCTTGTCTTCTCCGGACAAGGTGTTTTCCGGATGGCCCAAACAATCGGAAAGGGGATTCATCAGAGAAAATGACTCTACCCCAGTCCTCAGCAGTCCAATCCCTGGACATTTTGCAGAATATCAGTCTGTCCCTGATGTTTTTCCTGGAGAGAAGTGGCTTCTTTGTTGCCCTTCTTGACACCAGGCCATTCTCCAAAGGTCTTCGCCTCACTGTGCGTGCAGATGCACTCACACCTGCCTGCTGCCATTCCTGAGCAAGCTCTGCACTGGTGGTGCCCCGATCACGCAGCTGAATCAACTTTAGGAGACGGTCCTGGCGCTTGCTGGACTTTCTTGGGCGCCCTGACACCTTCTTCACAACAATTGAACTTTTCTCCTTGAAGTTCTTGATGATCCGATAAATGCAATCTTACCAGCAGCAATATCCTTGCCTGTGAAGCCCTTTTTGTGCAAAGCAATGATGACGGCACGTGTTTCCTTGCAGGTAACCATGGTTGACAGAGGAAGAACAATGATTTCAAGCACCATACTCCTTTTAAAGCTTCCAGTCTGTTATTCTGACTCAATTAGCATGACAGAGTGATCTCCAGCCTTGTCCTCGTCAACACTCTCACCTGTGTTAACGAGACAATCACTGACATGATGGCAGCTGGTCCTTTTGTGGCAGGGCTGAAATGCAGTGGACATTTTGGGGGGGATTAAGTTCATTTTCATGCAAAGAGGGACTTTGCAATTAATTGCAATTCACCTGATCACTCTTCATGACATTCTGGAGTATATGCAAATTGCCATCATCAACATTGAGGCAGCGAACTTTGTGGAGACCAAAACTTTTGGCCACGACTGTATATTTTATTTTTGTTCATGTCATCATCATTCTGATAACCAGAAATGTTAAATAAAGGAACTTAAAGAGCCATTAAAGAGCAATTAGTTTTGGGGTCTCTCCTATGATCAATGTTAATACTACAACATGAGAGTAAAGTGAGAATGTGCTCTCTCTCTCAGGTCTTCAGGTGGTTCTAAAGTCCATCATGAAAGCCATGGTGCCTCTGCTGCAGATTGGCATGCTGCTCTTCTTCGCTATCCTCATGTTTGCCATCATCGGCCTGGACTTTTATATGGGCAAGTTCCACCGGACCTGCTTCAGGACTGATACAGGTATGCACAATGCACATCGCTATGACATCTTAAGTCACCTGTGTTTTGTGTAACTGCTAAATATGTAGAGTTGATTTAAATGCCTATAGTTCTGGGTGCTACTGGGAGCATGTTCGCCTATGTTTGCATGTTTGCGCACAGTCCTGACCTGGTTGTGTGTGTGTGTGTGTGCGTGTCAGGTGAGCAGGCAGCAGAGTTCCCCTGTGGTATGGAGGCTCCAGCGAGGACCTGTGAAAATGGAACTGTCTGTCAGGAATACTGGATCGGCCCCAACTACGGCATCACCAACTTTGACAACATCCTCTTTGCTATTCTGACCGTCTTCCAGTGCATCACCATGGAGGGATGGGTGGACATCCTGTATAACGTGAGTTCACCCTACTGTACATATTACATTTTCCTGTGATATCACGCAAAAATGCAGATTTTGAGAATCAAGTGTGATGAGGGATTAAGGCTGTGGCGGTCATAACATTTTATCAGCCGGTGATTAAACACATTTAGCCTCTCCTAGCTTTCACGTATAGCCTACAAGCCACTGATGCAGACCTTTGGAACATCTACATTTAAAAAAGTATAATAGATCCATTTAATATAGCCTACACCATCACAATAAATCCATGATTTATTTTAGACAGGTCTAAAGAAAAATGATATGAAGAAAATTTCAGAAGAACAGAATAGCATACTTATTTTATAGTATGAAGAATACAATTGAACATAGCTGAATAAAACAGAAAGGATATTTTCTCCAAACAACTGGGGAGTGTGCACATGCAGCTATTCTGATTAATTTAGAGTTATTTATGCAACTTTAGTTGTGGTACAAATGTTGGGCTATATTTTTTGATTTTTTATACATTCTAAGGCTGCATGATGCGACTCTAATGATGATTTGAAAAAAGTTGCATGAACGGCAGGAGCTCTGATTTGTTTCTTGTTCATGCTGCACACACTTCATCAGTCTCTCATTCACAATTTGACAAGCACTTGATAGTGCCTTGAATTTCCCAGTGGCATCCCCTTGTGTGGTCGTGATGCCCGCCAAAAAAATCAATGCCTTTTGCGGCCAGTGGCCTTTGTGCCCTTGGGCTGAATATAATAATCATAATTCCCTTCTCCCGTCTGTGTGCTCCGAAGCACCTCACACTCGTTTTTTTCAGATATCTCAATTCTTAATTGCCAATGCTCGTCATGTAATCGGGTCTTTATCACAGGCAGCGTTCTCACAAGCATCTCAGCTCAGATGTAGGCTACAAGTGAAGATAGACATATCGGGGACGCAACTGCATGCGTCCTTCTTATCAAATTCCGAGGCGAAGAACTGTCCACATTTACTTTTCGTCAGCCAACAAGATAAGTAGGCCTAATGAACAGCAAAAGCACTAGCCTATGTCAATCTACTATCCCCCATAGTATAAAAGTTGACCTAGTCTATTGGACAACTTGGCCTTCTATGCGAGAAATAAGTATTCCAAACACTCGTATCCCCAAAAGTGTTTATAGCCATGAGGCTGATGTAACAGATCTGAATGTTTAGCTTAAAATGTTGATAAACTACAGTATTAGGCTATTTCTTCACATTATAAATGCAGCAATGCACACACAAAGGAAACTATAAGCGCAAATGTTCCAAAATGCAATCAACTATAGGGAAAACACCATTCTCAAAAGTGACCGCAAATGCGATTATGCATTTACATATGTTAAATAATATATGTGTGAAATTTGTTTTGATTTAGAATGGACCATTATCATACACCTGTCTCGGAACAGGGGCAGGGGAGAAAAATACATGTAATCTATGCACTTACGTAGCAAATGTTCATTCCAGCCAGGTAGCCTGTACTCCTGTTGTAAAGTGAAAGTTGAGAAATAAATATAGTAGGCCTAGCCTATAGTAAGCTGAGGGATCCTCCTCTTTTTAATAGAGGCCATCAAATGTGTTTGATTTGATTTTCGATTACATTTGCATTGATGTCAGAGTGATTAGAGGGACAATAGAGTGCTGAGTACCAGGCAGTTGGCAAGTTTGGTAGGCTACTAATGACCATCAGCAGCATCATAGCTTGGAGAAGCCTAGTTACCGTGACTAAACGGTCATGTGGAATTTGACTCGTGGCCTTCTACATTTACTTACATTTACAGATCAATTGAGAAAAATTGTGATATAAGATTTGATCTTGAAGAGTGACATGTAAACTGGTTGTGGTGTGCATGGATGGTTGTCCCAGGTTGGTAGTACAGTCCCAGTGCACCCTGGAGGCATTATTAGACAGAGACAGAATCTGTTGGATGTTGAAGGATGAGTCACAGGGTTGATTCATGTTAGAGACACACTCAAAGTTTACTCCTGGTCTTCAACCAATCACATCCTGTGATTGCATAAGAAAGTTAGATCATAAAAAGGATATGATTTTGTAACAGCATGAAATGTTTAATAGCTCTAGTGAGAAGACAGTGTGCTTAAACTTGGCAACCTATGGAGCAGTGATTTTTTTAAAGGCCTTTCCTAGGAATGGGATCGGATTACTCAATAGCTGTTTTGCTGTTGTAAAGGCGGGACAGGGAGATGCTGCCTTTTCTTTTTTCATGTCAAATAATTGTTTCCCCTTCATTCCCAGTTGGGACTCTTTCTCCCAAGGTTTGTGCCACACTTACCAACCAAGATAGGCTGTCAGTCTACTATTTTCCAACAAGACTTTCTGTGGGTGTTTTTAGGGTACTGTTGCATTCAGAATTGATTACTTTATACACGACTCTCAGCATTTTACTCTCGGTAGGATTTTCTACAGCAGTTTTAAACAATACTTGCTGAGCTCCAATAGTTGACAGTAAATTATAATTAGCTGATAGGGGCACAGTGTGTAAATACAGTAGTCTCCATGTTAAACCATGTACATCCATGCAGCCTGTGGTCTATATCAGTGGTTCACAAACCTTTTCACTCGACCCCCTTTCCACCTCGCACGCCACGTCAATTTGTATTTGCCATGGGGTGGAGAGAAAATGTTGCAGTTTTAAAGTTTATTTCCTGCATATATACACATTTAATCAAGTCTTATGTGTGTTCATGTGATATCTGAGTGACTCAAACATTACAACAAAATCAATGTTCTCAAAAACATTAGCTGACATGGGCTAGATGATCTGGACATTTCTGACTAGTTATGAATAGTTCTCTAAGGTATGCAATGACTAACATGACATGAGGAAAACTGATGATGCACTAACCCATTTTAAAAATTGCTCCTTGTGCATACTACTATTAAAACTTTCAAGAGTAAGTTGAAAGCATATGCCAGTCTTCTGCCACCCGCCGCTTAACTCTGCTATGCCTCTCTCTTCCCTGGTGCTGGGCAACAATGTGCCATTCTGCTGCCCCGACCCTGGCAGAGGGAGGAGTCTGCCAGCTGTGGAGGGATCTCTATCGTCCCAGCTCTCAGCTTGAAATAGAGGGAGGGGAGGCATGCTCAGAATGCTGAGAGGGACAGTGTGACTTCATGGTTGATCTGATATAACATTCCTTTGTCTGCTGTTACTCCAATTCACATCAAGTGGCCTGCTGAAGTTGATCCACTCTTTATTGATTCAGTAGCAAGTCTCATTATTCTACACTGCTTATCAAGTCTGCTGAATAGATCTGATACTTGGTTCACTCTGTAATAGTACAGATTACCATCTCTGTGTTCAATATTGTGGGGCATATGTTCCACCTTTTCCCTGTCAGCATTAGACACTGACCGTGTCCAAATAGCCATACTAGCGTACTACATATTTCAACTGCATACTATGTACTTATCGTCACATACTATTTAGCACGTACCATTTAGTAAAACGTATGCAGTTTGCCATGGCCGCAAAGCAGTACCGGCTCCTGACTGGCTGAGTAGGTAGGGTGGGCCGAGTGTGGGTGGACTTTTCAAAATTCAACAGACATGCATGGCATTAACCAGCCTGATAATAGCTCATTTCCAATGAATTTCCACTCTGAATAGATTAGGAATGGAGTAATAGGCCTACTCTGGCTGGTTATAGGCAGCCTTTAACATTCAACCTATCCTAAATGGGCTATATGGGACTGAAGACTGAAACAGATAATTTGGTTCGATTTCAACATATTTAGTGAAACTAAAGTGCTGTAGCATATATGAATTAAATCAAATAGCCTAGTACACACACCAAAACTTTTCAAATCTTTAAACCAGAACCACATAATAGACTAAAGCACAGATCATTGGGAACAAGATCAGAATGACTGCTAATGCTTGATCCAAAAATGTTATAATTAAATAGGTAGCCTAGACAACAAAACTAAAATAATCCATATGTTTAAATCAAAAGTCCTAAATAACATGACATCAATAAAGCAGCCACATTCAGAAATCAAAAGATGGTTTAGTATTTGCAGTCGTATGAAAAAGTTTGGGCACCCCTGACAATTTCCATTTATAAATAATTGGGTGTTTGGATCAGCAATTTCATTTTGATCTATCAAATAACTGATGGACACAGTAATATTTCAGTAGTGAAATTAGGTTTATTGGATTAACAGAAAATGTGCAATATGCATCAAAATGAAATTAGACAGGTGCATAAATTTGGGCACCCCAACAGAAAAATCACATCAATATTTAGTAGAGCCTCCTTTTGCTAAAATAACAGCCTCTAGACACTTCCTATAGCCTCTAATGAGTGTCTGGATTCTGGATGAAGGTATTTTGGACCATTCCTCCTTACAAAACATCACCAGTTCAGTTAGGTTTGATGGTTGCCGAGCATGGACAGCCCGCTTCAAATCATCCCACAGATTCTCAATGATATTCAGGTCTGGGGACTGGGATGGCCATTCCAGAACATTGTACTTGTTCCTCTGCATAAATGCCCGGGTAGATTTTGAGCAGTGTTTTGGGTCGTTGTCTTGTTGAAATATCCAGCCCCGGCGTAACTTCAACTTTGTGACTGATTCTTCAACATTATTCCCAAGAATCTGCTGATATTGAGTGGAATCCATGCGACCCTCAACTTTAACAAGATTCCCAGTACCGGCACTGGCCACACAGCCCCACAGCATGATGGGGCCCACCAAACAGCCCCACCAAATTTGACTGTCGGTAGCAACTGTTTATCTTGGAACGCTGTGTTCTTTTGCCGCCATGCATAACGCCCCTTGTTATGACCAAATAACTCAATCTTTGTTTCATCAGTCCACAGCACCTTATTCCAAAATGAAGCTGGCTTCATGTGCGTTTGCATACCTCAAGCGACTCTGTTTGTGGTGTGTGTGCAGAAAAGGCTTCTTCCGCATCACTCTCCCGTACAGCTTCTCCTTGTGCAAAGTGTGCTGAATTGTTGAACGATGCACAGTGACACCATCTGCAGCAAGATGATGTTGTAGGTCTTTGGAGGTGGTCTGTGGGCTGTTTTTGACCGTTCTCAAAATCCTTTGCCTCTCCGATATTTTACTTGGCCTGCCACTTCTGGCCTTAACAAGAACTGTGGTCTTCCATTTCCTCACTATGTTCCTCACAGTGGACACTGACAGCTTACATCTCTGCAATAGCTTTTTGTAGCCTTCCCCTAAACCATAATGTTAAACAATCTTTGTTTTCAGATCATTTGAGAGTTGTTTTGAGACCCCATGTTGCCACTCTTCAGAGGAGAGTCAAAGAGAACAACAACTTGCAATTGGCCACCTTAAATACCTTTTCTCATGATTGGATGCACTTGTCTATGAAGTTCAAGGCTTAATGAGCTCACCAAACCAATTGTGTGTTCCAATTAATCAGTGCTAATTAGTTACAGGTATTCAAATCAACAGAATGACAAGGGTGCCCACATTTTTGCATAGCCTATTTTTCACATCTGATTTAATTTCATACAACTTAATATTGCTACACTAAACATCTTTGTCTGGACAATACCCCAGTACTCAGCTTTTATTAGAAAATGAATGGCATGCCACTGTGATCATTTTCTGTGACGACAGAGTAAATTATTATGCAGCTTCAGAGGGGTGCCCAAACTTTTTCATACGACTGTAGTTTAAAAGCTCTGACGAAGGCCAAGAGAACAAACACTTTTCAATGAGAAAACCGAAATCCCGATGTAGCCTACGATGCAATACTTGTGATCATTTTAAGGAGGTCAAAAACGACTTAGTCTACATTTGAAGACCACCGCAGAAGCTTCACTATTTGTTATCTTCCCAATGAAGTAGGCTAGCCTAGTTTTGTTGTTTGGCTACTTGAAGAGAACTAGGGCCTATCAATTGCAGCCCATCTCTTCCAATGCGTTGTGCATCAAATTCTACTAGATGAAGAATTTGCTATAAAACATTATATTTTCGCGTACTGAGAATGCGTCATGCGCGGTTGCATTGTTTCCCGCTATTCGTTGATTTTGGTAGCAAATCCCCATATCTAATTGATCAGCTGTTGTCAAAGCCAAACGGCCTACTATTTAAGATGCAAGTATAGGTATTAGGACACGGACAGTGTCACAATTTGCATGATTAATAATCACATTGAATGAGTGTCTGTTAATCCAGAATTAGCCTTTGAGCACGGGAGGGAGGGCATGCTGAGATCATCCTATTCATCCTCAGGCTATTCTGCTTTGTCTCTGCCTGGTCTAACTGACAGCCTGGGAATGTGGCCACAGGTTCAGGAGGTCTGCTCAAATGCGACAGCTGGTGTTTCTGATTGAGGTGTTGGGGCAGAGAGACAGCCCTCGGTGGCACATCTCATTTCCTGTCTGTCTGTCTGTCTGTCTGTCTGTCTGTCTGTCTGTCTGTCTGTCTGTCTGTCTGTCTGTCTGTCTGTCTGTCTGTCTTTCTTTCTTTCTTTCTTTAGGGACCTGTGCTCTCTTCATTAGCGCTGTCATCCATCAGCCCTGATAACTGCTCCTAATGTACTGTACTGTACGTCTCATGCCTGCTCTCCCACAGAAATAAATAGTATTAGTATTATTTATCTCTATGGTTCGATCTATCTGTCATCTTGGGATACTTATATTCCTTTACAGTTGTGTCCATCAGTATTGTTGTTTCAGTTATCCAATCCCAATGTGTCCTAATCATATGGATGTTTACAGCTAACATAGACACTAACATATTGGTATGGTAGACTACTAGACTGACACACAGTTGTCTTCTTCATGTTCCCTTCTCTTTCTATTAAATTAAATCCCTTCCCCTCAATCCTTTGCTCCCCTGGTGAGAAATATCCTTCTCTGTGAGCTTAGTGTACTAGTAGTATGAGCAGAAACTAAATGTTGTGTTTTATACCTAGTAAAGAGTTGTAAAAGGTCCCTGATGCAGCAGCAGTAGCACAGTGGTGTTCTGGCCCTATCAAAGGGCAGTGTAGCAGACAGAGAGAGAGAGCGAGAGAGAGAGTCCTTGCTGTGTTCACTGGCCTGGCTCTCTCAGATAAACACAACGGTTTTCCTCTGTGTACAGTACCTTCAGCCTGTTGTAATGTGACACCATGCTATTGCCTGCTCCCTTCTCCCTAACGGGGGAGACTGGGCCGATGTGTGTGCTATCCCTGAAATGTCCAGGGGGACAGGATGTTAGTTTCTCAGCAAAGCCTCATAGAGGCATAGTGAGACTCAGACATGGATTCCAAACTACCTGTAAAAATAGGGCACTCTTCCAGCTCTTCTGATGGATTCCTGGCAACGGATAACACCATGTTTACAACGCAGACAGAGAAAGGGGAGTAGGGCTGGAGGCTGCATGAGCAGAGAGGATAGATGCACTCTGTTTAGATCTGTCTGTCACCAGGTTTGCCCTCTCTAAATTATGGAAGTTCTGCCACCAAAAAAACACAAATCTGAGATAGTAAGCTATAATTATGAGATAGTAAGTCATTATTATGAGGAGCGGAGCGTGCCCAATTTGACTGGAGCTTGGAGCGAGATTTCTAAAGGCTGGGCAGCTCAGGGCATGCCCGCCCCAGCATGCATTTACTTGCGTGCTGCTATAGCCCCTTGCTTTAGCTAATGTCATGGAGTTCGCTAAATATTTTCATAAAGAAACGGATATGGATGATCCACCTGTCTGGGAGGGTTAGCTAGCTACATCACTGGTGCAGCAGCAATACAATGCTCTGAGACTGCAAGCGATACTTGGAAAGGAAAATACATGCGACTTGGCTATATTGATGTCCATGGTGCTGAAATTGTAAATGACCCCATGCAACAGAGGGAGACTGGGTGTGTTAGTTAACTCACTGGTAAAGCAGCAGCCTGTAACAAAAGAAAGAGTGAGAAAGACGACAGAATTAAGAGAGACTTGGCCTCATGTGTCTCTGAAATGAAGTGATGGGGAGTAGTGAACTACATGTAGTTCAACTAGTAATGTAACCACATTTTGCAGTAGCTTGGTGGTAGTTGAACTAAATTCAAATCTTGGTAGTGTTTTCAGTAGTTAATTACTTTTTTGTAATTGTGGTGTTGTAGCTACCAACTGGAACTACACACTACTTTCTTTGCAAAAGTCAAATACAATGAACACAAATATAAACGCAACATGTAAAGTGTTGGTCCCCTGTTTCATGAGCTGAAATGAAAGATCCCTGAAATGTTCCATATGCACAAAAAACGTATTTCTCTCAAATGTTGTGCACATCCCTGTTAGTGAGCATTTCTCCTTTGCCAAGATAATGGTGGTCACATGACACAGACACAGATACTGACTGGTTTTCTGATACTGACTGATTTTACATGACTGGGAAGATAATATGCATCTGTTGGTCACAGATACCTTTAAAAAAATGTTTTATTATCATCCCAGTCATGTAAAATCAATAGATAGGGCCTAATTAATTTATTTCAATTTACTGATTGAACTGTAACTCCATAAAATCTTTGAAATTGTTGCATGTTGCGTTTACATTTCTGTTCAATATAAAATATGGGTAAAGTAGGCATGAATTTCCTTTCTTTTTCCCAATCAGACCCGTCTAATTATTTTTCACTAAGTATCTTTAGTTAAGTAAACAATATGTTTCTTAAGGGTAGCTTTAGTGTAGAGATCTTCTTCCAGTGTGAAGTAGTTGGTAGCTTAGTAAACTGTATTTTTAGAGTAGCTTCCACAACACTGCTGAAATGTAGAAGTCGCAACTTTTACATCAATGCACTTATACAGTGAAATTAAAATTATCCATCCTCTGTATCTGCTCTTGGAGTCCCTCCTGAATGCTGGTACAGGCCGTTCCATGCCTGTAGCCTGTATTACAGAGAGACACACTACTCAGGCTGTATGAAATAGCATTCCTATCCTGTCCAGGCCGGGCCCTTCTGTGCTGCTCTCCTCCCCCTGGGGGGCCTGATGAAGAAGAATGTGAAGGAGGGGAGGCGAGGCGAGCTTTTGCTGCAGGAGACCAGGGGATAATGGGAAACAAATGCTCCTCTCCTCCATCCTGCCTGCCAGACCCAAGCTTTGCTCTCTCCCACTTAATCATGTTATCCTGAACAAGAACTTTGGGTCAATATGACTACGCTCCCCTCCATTGGCCAGAGCCCTTCCTTTCTCCACACTCCAATTCAACAGCCCAAATGGACTGCTGCTACCACATCGATAATGGTATATATTATCACAAGTGTGGTTCGATGCAGTCTTTCTTGTGGTTGGATTTCTATGTCATATGAGATTAGTGTGATAGTGTGTAAAATGTTGGTCTCTGTCTGGTGTGCTACAGTACAGTAGCAGGCTGTGTACATAGCTGACTTGCTACCCCTTCTTGACTCCTCATTAGGCGTGCTCAGCATGTTATACTCTCATCAGGCATGTCCACATTAACCCAGCACAAATTGCCTCTGTGCTCATTCATTCAGTGGCAGTGCTTTGGAGGAGTTCAGTACATACAGTACTGTACAGCCTGTTTTGAACAAAGCGTTAATATACAGTGCCTTCAGAAAGTATTCATACCCCTTGAGTTATTCCACATTTTGTTGTGTTACAGCCTGAATTCAAAATGGATTAAATAGATTTTTTGTACCTATCTACACACAAAAACTATACCATGAAGTCCAAGCAACTGTCCGTAGATCTCTGAGAATTGTGATGAGGCATATATCTGGGGAAGGGTATAAAACAATTTCTAGTATTTTAAGTTTCAAAGAGCACTGTGGTCTCCATCATTGGGAAATGGAAAAAAATATGGAACTACCCAGACTCTGCCTAAAGCTGGCCGTCCGACCAAACTGAGCAACTGGGCAAGAAGGACCTTGATCAGGGAGGTGAGTAAGAACCCAATGACCACTCTACTACAGAGTTTCTTGGCTGAGATGGGAAAACCTTCCAGAAGGACAATAGTCTCTACAGCACTTCACCAATCTGGGCTTCATGGGAGAGTGGCCAAACGGAAGCCACTACTGAGAGAAAGGCACATGACCGCACGCCTGATATTTGCAAAAACGTATGTGAAAGACTCTGAGCATAAGGCAAAAGGTTATGTGGTCTGATGAGACAAAAATGAAACTCTTTGCGCTATATCTAGTGAAAACCAGGCATAGCCTGGCACCATCCCTACAGTGAAGCGTGGTGGCAGCATCATGCAATGGGGATGCTTTTCAGAGGCAGGAACTGGGAGACTGGTAGGGTTGAGGGAACAGTAAATGGAGCCAATTAAGGCAAATCCTTTAAGATAACCTGCTTCAGAGTGCAAACAACCTTAGACTGGGGTGAAGATTTACATTCCAACAGGACAGACACACACAAACATTAACGACATCACACCTGCCCAGACCCACGTTCCCACCGCATCTATCTCCAGTGCTTTCTGTTTTTCTCTGTCCCCCACACCTTTTCACTATTGAAATAATGATTAATTTGATTGTTCCACTGTCTTAACGATGGAGGATCATTTGATTTCCAGTTTTTAAGTAATTTATTTTTCAAAATGATTGATGAGAAAAGTATGGTCCAACCCATTGGGTATTTCACCACACCCTCATATACCATATCCTATAGTATGCAGACAGATTAAAAGTACATTTACATTGTAAAACATCTGACAGCCAACTTTCTAACTCCGCCCATAACTTTTGTACTTCATAGTATTCCGATTCAAGCTCTGTCAAGATGGTTGTTCATCATTGCTAGACATCCATTTTTTAAGTCTTGCCATAGATTTTCAAGCCGATATAAGTCAAAACTGTAACTAGGGCACTCAGGAACATTCAATGTCATCTTAGTAAGCAACTTCAGTGTACATTTGGCCTTGTATTTTAAGTAATTGTCCTGCTGAAGGGTGACTGAACCAGGTTTTCCTCTAGGATTGTGCCTGTACTCTATTCTGTAGCTCTATTCTGTTTCTTTTTATCCTAAAAACTCCCTAGTCCTTACCGATGACAAGCATACTCATAATATGATGCAACCACCACTGTCATGACTCTCTCCTGGCTGAGGGTCTAAGGCATCAGATCATTTTGGCAAATGGCTGACAGATCCCCTTCTCTCACACAGGAGAGGAGAGGGGGAGCTGGGTCAGTTTTGACACTTTAACACACTGCCATAAATTAGGGAGGAGGGTAATCTCCCTCCTGCTCTCTAGTATGGGGATTGGAATATGTCGCCAAAAACCTTTTATGTCCAGAAAGTGAACATTGGAACATTATTTCTATCATCCAAATGTGGGGAATGATGACAGTTGACCTAAAGAATAATCATGTCATATTGTTTATTATTTTGTGATGTCATTAAGGGTGGTATCAAGAAATAACTGTCATTTTGGAAAGTGTACACATTTTATCTGTCAAGTCTTAATCCAATACGTTGTGTATAAGAAATGAAAAATGTGTTTTTGTTAAAATAGGAATGTGATTTTAGTTTTCTAATGAGATAATTGTTTTTCATATAAACTATGCACAGTCAGTAGCCAGACCCCAATTGAGCTCAGAGAGAGTGTCGGCGTGATGGAACGTCCCCTTTTTACTCAAGGATAAAAAGCCTTGATAACGAAATTTACATTAGACCAGAAGACGTGGAGCTGTGGCTACACGGCTGAAAATAGTTACAACTGAACCTCAACCAGAGGTGAAGAAGACAAACTCACCAGACTACATTTACATTTTAGTCATTTAGCAGACGCTCTTATCCAGAGCGACTTACTTGAATTTTCTGCTCTGAAGAAACACTCCACTACCAGACCAAAACAACTAAGAAGGACATTGTGACCTCTGGTGGACAAGCAGAGCCTTACACCAAAGCAGGACACTACAACTACGGCTTAGGTCCAACAGAGACAGAACGACAAAGGAAGACATTCAGACACATAAATACATTCATGACTTCTTCTCTGAATGGGCGGTGGTTAGGATGCTAAGTATTCTGATTACTTTGAGGGTAGTTTCCAAATGTATGTACTATAAGTTGGACTCTCTTTGTCCCTCTCTCCCTCCTACTATTGACCCCTCCCTTTTTGATAACCAAGCAGTCATGCTGTTGTTAGTCCACTAAGGACCTGTTTCCATTGTATTAAGTTTCTAATCAATAACCTATACCGTGTGTGTATCCTGTGTTATCTAGTTAGTTAGTAAATAAATAATGAAACCAATTTGTGTGGTATGAAATGATCAGTAAGGTTGGGGTTCTTGCGGATACAAAGAGTATGTGACGTTCAGAATGAGACTGATATGAGGTAATGATTAATAAGTGACTGTTATCGATATATATAACTTATATATATTTTAGAGTTGAATTCGGGAGATGGTAACTATATAAATAACATCTACCGTGGTGCCCCAAATTCCTAATTAGTTAATTGTTACATGATTCATTTAATTGGGTAACAATTAAACATAGTTAGTTGATTCAATAAATAACAGTCATCCCATTAATGAAAGTCATGTCACGACATCACCATGCTTGAAAATATGAAGAGTGGCACTCAGTGATGTGTTGTTGGAATTGCCCCAAACATAACACTTTGTTTTCAGGAAATGTTTTGCAGTATTACTTTAGTGCCTTACTGCAAACAGGATACATGTTTTGGAATATTTTTATTCTGTACAGGCTTCCTTCTTTTCATTCTGTCATTTATGCTAGTATTGTGGAGTAACTAAAATGTTGTTTATCCATCCTCAGTTATCTCCTATCACAGCAATTAAACTCTGTAACTGTCTTATAATCGGCATTGGCATCATGGTGAATCCCTGAGTGGTTCCCTTCTTCTCCGGCAACTGAGTAAAGAAGGGCGCCTGTATCTTTGTAATGATTGGGTGTATTGATACACCATCAAAAGTGTCATTAATAACTGCACCATGCTCAAAATATTATTTCATTTTCATTTTTTGTATCTACCAATAGGTGCCCTTCTTTGCGAACCATTCAAAAATCTTTCTGGTCTTTGTGGTTGAATCTGTGCTTGAAATTTACTGTTCGGCTGAAGGACCTTACAGATAATTGTATGTGTGAGGTACAGAGATGGGGTAGTCATTTAAAAATCATATTAAACACTATTATTGCCTATATTGCATGGAGTGAGTCCATGCAATTTGTTATGTGACTTGTTGAGCACATTTTTACTCCTAAACCTATTTAGGCTTGCCAAAACAAAAGGTTTGAATACTTTTCATTGTTTATTAATTTGTAAACATTTCTAAAAACATAATTCCACTTTGACATTGTGGGGTATTGTGTGTTGATCAGTGACACAAAATGTCAATTTAATCTATTTTAAATTCAGGTTGTAACACAACAAAATGTGGAAAAAGTCATAGTGTGAATACTTTCTGAAGGCACTGTACATGCCTGTGGGGGAGTTCTGCATGTGTAAGCATTTCACTGACAATCCTTTAACAGCTTTATCCAGGAAGAAACCCCACCAAGAAAGATTATTATCTTCCGCTAATGTCTCAGCTAATTTTCAACGATCAAATTGACTTCAGCAGTAGATTTCCTCACATAGAAAATAATAATATTGTTTTTACTGTGGTGTAGACATGGAGAAAGAAATATATTTTATTACTGAGATAAAGTTTAATAATTGATTAGGAGCCTCCAATGAGGCTCTCTGCTTTTCTCACAGGGGTCATGAAAACCATATGGGCCCTAGATCTCTTATGAGCAGAGAAATGCCGGAATAAACATTGTTGCGGTGGGGATTTGAATGTCACTATGGCCGATCCAATTCACCACAGAAAGACCCATACAACGACTTCAGCTCCTGCTGTCTCAGTCCCCTGCTATATATCTGCCCTCTTAGCATTAAACCATTTTCTCTAGGGGCTTGCATTCTGAATGTCATGATCTAGGGCTCTCTCAACTGAGAAAGTCTTTACTGAACGCCTGGCTTTTATAGTAAATAGGTTTTTGGAGTGGAGTGGACCTACTCTACTGATCTGTAGTGTAGTGGCTCTCAGACTTTAGAAACAGCCACATTAGCCTCTTGACATATAAAAAACTGGATCAAATAAGGCTTTAGCTTTTTCCTCTTCTGACTTTTTTTTTGTTTTCCAGTGGGACACAAAAAGATCTCTACATAACAGAAATGTAATATCTTGCTTTGGTACCAATGACGTTTACAGCTTGCAAGTCTCCAACATGCATTGTGTATCCAACCCATACTGTGGAGCATATAATATATCCCTCAACTTAACCCTTACAAAATGTATTTGCATTTCTGAGTCCATACAGTAAGTTGGCATACCTTCTACTTTTGTGCTTTCCTTACCAAAATATTGCAACGCTAAATGTACAGGAAGGAAGAGGGCAGAGGTTTATCCAGTGGATTGGATGCTTTAGAGACAGTTGGGGGTGGGAGGAGTGGGAGAGGAGGAGGGGGAGGGGGGATGTCTGCAATTTGCATTTTCGTCTGCTGATTCAGCAGGCCAAGGTCCCTCTCGTAATTACAGACAACATACAGTACATTGGGTTGCAATGAAATGGCCTAAGAAAAGATCTGACCCTGTAAAGAGTCTGTTACTCTTATCATCACTGCCATGAGTCACAAATCTGAATATCACAGGAAAGTCTGTGTCAGTCATCACTCAGCCCTCCAGTTAAAACCCACTTTCAGTTTTCCCCCCATTACGTCATCACATTGATAGCAATAGTAATAAAACAGTCATTTTTACGGTATTGCTTATTGCTACTATTGCACCGTCTACAATGTAAATAATTGTCACCCGTCCTTCTCTGTGTGTGTTTCTGCAGGCCAACGATGCCTCAGGGAACACCTGGAACTGGATCTACTTCCTCCCACTCATCATCATCGGATCCTTCTTCATGCTCAACCTGGTCCTGGGAGTCCTGTCAGGGTGAGAGTCAACATCACTCGTCCACATATCCTGACACCATCTCTGTCTGTGGGAAAGGTGTTGTTATCAACTCACTATTATGAAATGCATACAGTACAGTGCTCTTTACAAGTCATTTCACTTCCCTGCTGGCTCTTTTTAACGTGAAGATTCTGTCTCACTATATCGGTATGGCGTTACCCCAATCGAATGGGAGTATTAATTTACATAGTTTACAGGGTTTGTATTTTCCCGTTTTCTCCCATTTGAAGTTGTGTTTTGTGAAAGATATGCTTGCCCACCAAGAGTTTGCATTGGGAGTGACCTGACCTAGACTGTTTTCAAACACACAGTACAGTACAGAACAGTACAGAACAGAACAGTAAGGAACAGAACAGAACAGTACACTACAGTACAGAACAGTACAGAACAGTACAGAACAGTACAGAACAGAACAGAACAGAACAGTACAGTACAGAACAGTACAATACTGTCATGGGAAATTAGGCTTTTATTGCTTCTGTTAAATTGGTTTACAGCATTTACTGTCCTTACAATACATTATAGTAGTCCCTGGATTGAAGACAGCTACTCCCACAAGTATCCCTATACCATCAATGTCAAGTGAATCATGCCGTAGACAAGAGTCTAATGCAATATTGTGTGATTTGGAATGTATATATTATTTTCTGTTAACTGTTTTGAAGCCAAGGTTTGCACATACACACTCTTTCTCTTTCTCTCTCTCACACTTACACACAAACACACACACTGACAGAGCTTAATGGAAGGCCTCCTGATGAGTGCTGTGTGGTGTACTAGGCTGTGCTCTAGCTGTAATTGAGACTTGAATTCCACAAAATAGCTTCATCTCTCTCGGTGCTATCGATGTGGCTCAGGTCCTTCAACGTGTGCAGTAAACTACTGCATACCTTCTACCAGTCTGTGGTGGCCAGTGCCATCTTTTTTGCAGTGGTGTGCTGGGGAGCAAACATCAAAGCCGGTGATGCTTCTCGGGTAAATAAGCTGATCAGGAAGGCTAGCTCTGTCCTGGGGATGAGCCTTGACACTCTAGAGGAGGTGGCGGAGAGACGGATCCTGGCCAAACTGCTGGCCATCATGGACAACGTCACCCACCCTCTGCACGCTATGGTTATGACGCAGAGGAGCACTTTCAGTCACAGACTGATCCCACCACGGTGTGCCAGAGAGCGCTACAGGAGGTCCTTCCTGCCGGCGGCTATTAGACTATATAATGCCTCACCGGGGTGCCGTGCCGTCGGCAACATAGATCTGGAACTGTTGGGGTGCTAGGACCTAGTTTAACAATTATGCATCCATCCGTGAGTAACTCTGGTCCGTCAGCACTCATCCACTCAGGACCTATTTATTCATACAGGTCTGTATATACATACTCATGTACAGTTGTTATATTATATCACATGCAATATTGTAAGTAATTATTGGACTTAACCTACGTAGGCATTCACTCAGGAATGCATATTAGTATCCTGCCAGTTGCACCTTTTCTCATTGCTTTTAGTATATCGAATGTGCAATACGTGCAGTTGTCTGTAATTAAACCCTGCGCACTAAGGACTGTATTTTAAGGGAATTACTATTATTACCCCAAATGATATCATACACACATTTAGCTATTAAAGTATCTCTTCCTGTCATTTACCTGTACAGTTTGTGTAAACATGCAAGTATTCACTTATCTGTAAATATAACTGTATACCTAACTGTACAGCTAATTTAACCATGCAAAATGTTCACTTACCTGTTCATTTACCCAGTCTGTCTATTAAGTAAACTATTATTACCCTTGCTCATCTATCTATCTATCTATCTATCTATCTATCTATCTATCTATCTATCTATCTATCTATCTATCTATCTATCTATCTATCTATCTATCTATCTATCTATCTATCTATCTATCTATCTATCTACCTATCTACCTATCTACCTATCTACCTATCTACCTATCTATCTATCTATCTATCTATCTATCTATCTATCTATCTATCTATCTATCTATCTATCTATCTATCTATCTATCTATCTATCTATCTATCTATCTATCTATCTATCTATCTATCTATCTATCTATCTATCTATCTATCTATCTATCTATCTATCTATCTCTCTATCTATCTCTCCATCCATCCATCCATCCATCCATCCATCCATCCATCCATCCATCCATCCATCCATCCATCCATCCATCCATCCATCCATCCATCCATCCATCCATCCATCCATCCATCCATCCATCCATCCATCCATCCATCCATCCATCCATCCATCCATCCATCCATCCATCTATCTATCTATCTATTATGCTCTTTTTAAGGCCATGTTAAACTGGCAAAAAATAATATAAAAATAATAATAATATATAATAACATTTTTTTTAATCTGGGGAATTTTGATCAGCAGCGCCAATCAGAGCACAGCTATTGGTCATGTGATCAGTCTGCCATTCTAAAATATTTTGGAAAACACTGCAACCGTTTTTGAGCTGAAGTGAGAGAAAACTAACTTCCGTTTTGTAGTGAAATGTTGGAATTTCACATCTCAAATTATTTCTTACTACAATATACACTTCAATCAGTGTAGATGAAGGGGAGGAGACCGGTTAAAGAAGGATTTTTTAAGCCTTGAGACAATTGAGACATGGATTGTGTAAGTATCATACACCATTCAGAGGGTGGGTGAATGGGCAAGTCAATCGATTTAAGTACCTTTGAATGGTGTATGATAGTAGGTCAAGAACTGCAACGCTGCTGGGTTTTTCACGCACAACAGTTTCCCGTGTGTATCCAGAATGGTCCACCGCCCAAAGGACCTCCAGCCAACTTGACACAACTGTGGGACACATTTCAGTCAACATGGGCAAGCATCCCTGTGGAACGATTTTGACACCTTGTAGAGTCCATGCCCTGACGAATTGAGGCTGTTCTGAGGGCAAAAGGGCAGGTGTATTACTCAGTATTAGGAAGGTGTCCTTAATGTTTTGAACATTCAGTGTATGATCATGATATGTTAATACAGACATACTGTGTACAGTTTATATCCATGGTTCTGTGCTAACCAGACCTCATGCAAAGGCAATGGGACAAACTGGCGAAATTTGCTAGCTAGCTAGCCACATAGATTGTTAGCTAGCTATAGCTAGTTTTAATTTTCCGTTTCAGATTGTTTTTTGTATGTTTAACTAGTTGACTAGCTAGCTTAAAACCATGAACATCTTTCTAGTTTATGATTATGAAGTTGGAAGTTTACTAAATGTAGCTAGTTATCTTTGTCTGCATTGCCATTGACTTGACTGGCAGCAAGTTGAGTCGATGGACAGAGCAGGGGCAACACCTCTCTATTGCTTATTGGTTAACTGATGAATTTCAGTACAGATGTGGCAGTCAACTGGCAATAACAAGCTATAAGAGATTAGTAAATAAATGGTGAAATTAATTATTTGATCTATGCTTCATATGAAAGGCCACAATGAATCTAATTTTCTTCTGGTCTTTATTAGCCTCTGGAATCCCTCCAAACAGCTTATGGTTCCTCCTCATTGTGTCTGAGAGCTCAGTGGAGGTGAACCATGGCACTGTAATTATTCTTCAGTATCATGAGCTCATCAGACTTGAGACACTGAGTTAGAGTGGAGAGGTACGGTTCTTCATACAGTAGTGAGGTGAAGGTGAAGCAGACCACAGTCTCAATCTCTGGATGGAAAAGCATACCATTGAGTTCCTGGGTTAGTAAAGATGGGGACATTGTATTTGCTTTGTGTGTTGTCTCAACAGATTTATTTCATCCTCTTTCTCATCCAGCCACTTGTTCATGTTATCCTTGGTGAATGTAGAGGTGTTGTGGTTCTCCAGGATATCAAACACAGCTGGCTCCTCTTTCTCGCCACACCGCATAGCTGGAAGGACCCTGTACATAGATTGATCAAAAGACCCGCTTATACTGGTGGAAGGAGTGTTGGAACTCTATCAGTTTGTCTTTCAAACTGATAGACCAGTTGATAAAGCGGTCACTGATCAGGCCGTTTGATCTCATGCTGACTTCCTTAAGCAACTGCAGCATCACCTCCACATGGGAGGCCAGAGCCACTCTGATCTCTAGCACCAGCCGAGCTGCTTTGGAATCCAGCTTAATTGGAGGGTAGAGCCACACTTTTACAGGAACAGCCTTCTCACCCCTTCTCTCCCAACAACTGAGGCAGCGCTTGACAGGAGTGGCATCTTCTTGACCATCACCTGCAGGGTCCCCTCGATATCCTGCATGCTCACTTCTTGAGAAGCCGACTGGTCGAAATCCAATCAGGCCTGAGCTCCATACAGCACTCCTGTGACAAAGTGAGTGGCTGTCTGCAGATCAAATACCTGGGGGTATGTGATATTGCCAAGTTGACCCATGGTCAGCTGCTCATAATGAACGGTCATGCTGTACTTCATAGTAGCTCTGCACTGCTGCAAGGAGGAGATGTAATTCTTCAGATACTTGGCCAACCCCCCCCACCTCAATCAGCCCCCCCCCTAGGAACTTGGCTTTCAGTGAAGCTCTCACGTCCACCAGCTTAGACTTCTCCCTGATTGAGTCGGACGTTGAGATCGTGAAATCTGAGCTCGGCTTTTCATGAACACTGTCATTTTCCCACAGAGTGACACCTAAGTTGGTGGTAGATGGAGGAGGAGGCAGTAGTGAAATAAGTCATAATCAGTACAAGGTCTACAGTGAATTGCACAAGATGCAACCTTATGTAACAGATGGTATTGTACTCTCTTGCGTTGTGTGATAAAGAAAAGAAGGTCAGCCAATGGTCCCAGTTGCTCTGTAGTTTATTCAACTAATGATAGACACAAGGGAGCACATCAGACCTGCAGGACAACAGTATATTGATAGCTGTAGACTTGTGATTCGTCGCTTGCATGTCAATATCAGACATTTTCTAATCAAACAGCATAATAAAAATACAAAATACAGTAAATGTATGTAACTGACAATAGACACAAGGAAGCACATCAGACCTGCAGGACAACAGTATATTGATAGCTGTAGACTCGTGACTCGTGAAAGATAAGAAAATTGGTCTGGTCCATTTGGTCTTAACCATATGGGTGTGTGGTAACACATCATTCAAAGATCAAAAGACCTACCCGAGGCCCTCAGAAGAAAGATTATTTATGCCCATGAGTCTGGGAGGGGTTACAAATCCATTTCCAAGCAATTCGAAGTACATAATTCCATTTCCAAGCAATTTGAAGTACGTCATTCCACTGTCCGACGAAAATTCCAGACCACTGGCAAACTACCTAGGACAGGTCGTCCCTACAAAGCCCAAGCGCTGACCGAAAGATGCTCATAGAAGTCTCTAAGAACCCCAGGGTAACATCAAGGGATCTACAGGCCTCTCTTGTCACAATCAATGTCGAATTTCACGGGTACATTGTCAGAAAGAGACTACACAAACTTGGCCTACTTGGGAGGTCAGGAAGGAAGAAGCCTCTGCTCTCAAAAAATAATATCAAGACACAACTGAGGCTTCTTCCTTCCTGACCTCCCATGTAGGCCAAGTTTGTGCAGTCTCTTTCTGACAGTGTACCCATGCAATTCCGCAATTCGACATACACTTTCCTGGAGGTGTACTTACTTTTTCACATGACTGTATATACTGAACAAAAATATAAACGCAACATGCAACAATTTCAACGATTTTACTGAGTTACAGTTCATATAAGTAAATCAGTCAATTGAAATACATTGATAAGGCCCTAATCTATGGATTTCACATGTATTTATTGTTTATTTTTATTTATTTAACTAGGCAAGTCAGTTAAGAACAAATTCTTGTTTACAATGACGGCCTACCAAAAGGCAAAAGACCTCCTGCGGGGAAGGGGGCTAGGATTAAAAATAAAAATAATTTATAGGACCAAATACGCATCACGACCAGAGAGACAAAACAACACTACCTAAAGAGAGACCTAAGACAACAACATAGCATGGCAGCAACACATGACAACACAGCATTGTAGCAACATAACATGACAACAACATGGTAGCAACACAACATGGTAGCAGCACAAAACATGGTACAAACATTATTGGGCACAGACAACAGCACAAAGGTCAAGAAGGTAGAGATGACAATACATCACAAAATGTACATACACTAAATTAGTATTTGGTAGCATTGCCTTTAAATTGTTTAACTTGGGTCAAACGTTTTGGATAGCCTTCCACAAGCTTCCCACAATAAGTTGGGTGAATTTTGTCCCATTCCTCCTGACAGAACTGGTGTAACTGAGTCAGGTTTGTAGGCCTCCTTGCTCGCACATGCTTTTTCAGTTCTGCCCACACATTTTCTATAGGATTGAGGTCAGGGCTTTGTGATGGTCACTCCAATACCTTGACTTTGTTGTCCTTAAGCCATTTTGCCACAACTTTGGAAGTATGCTTGGGGTCATTGTCCATTTGGAAGACCCATTTGCGACCAAGCTTTAACTTCCTGACTGATGTCTTGAGATGTTACTTCAATATATCCACATCATTTTCCTTCCTCATGATGCCATCTATTTTGTGAAGTGCACCAGTCTCTCCTGCAGCAAATTACCCCCACAACATGATGCTGCCACCCCTGTGCTTCACGGTTGGGATGGTGTTCTTCGGCTTGCAAGCCTCCCCCTTTTTCCTCCAAACATAATGATGTTCATTATGGCCAAACAGTTCTATTTTTGTTTCATCAGACCAGAGGACATTTCTCCAAAAAGTATGATCTTTGTCCCCATGTGCAGTTGCAAACCGTAGTCTGGCTTTTTTATGGCGGTTTTGGAGCAGTGGCTTCTTCCTCACTGAGCCTAATTTCAGGTTATTTCAATATAGGACTCATTTTACTGTGGATATAGATACTTTTGTACCTGTTTCCTCCAGCATCTTCACAAGGTCCTTGCTGTTGTTCTGGGATTGATTTGCACTTTTCGCACCAAAGTACGTTCATCTCTAGGAGACAGAACGTGTCTCCTTCCTGAGCGGTATGACGGCTGCGTGGTCCCATGGTGTTTATACTTGCGTACTATTGTTTGACCAGATGAACGTGGTACCTGATGATGAAGGAAAATTATGTGGATATATTGAAGCAACATCTCAAGACATCAGTCAGGAAGTTCAAGCTTTACTATGATTAAATGTCAGGAATTGTGAAAAACTTTAATCTATTTGGCTAAAGTGTATGTAAACAACTGTATGTACAGTATATTCACAGTACCTCAATTCGTCAGGGCATGGACTCTACAAGGTGTCAAAATCGTTCCACAGGGATGCTTGCCCGTGTTGACTCCAATGCTTTCCACAGTTGTGTCAAGTTGGCTTGATGTCCGTTGGGTGGTGGACCATTCTTGATACACATGGGAAACTGTTGAGTGTGAAAAATACAGCAATGTTGCAGTTCTTGACACAAACCGGTGCGCCTGGCGCCTGCTACCATACCCCGTTCAAAGGCACTTAAATATTTTGTCTTTCCCATTCACCCTCTGTGAACGGCACACATACACAATCCATGTCTCAAGGTTTAAAAATCCTTATTTAACCTGTTTCCTCGCCTTAAATTACACTGATTGATGTGGATTTAACAAGTGACATCAATAAGCGATCATTGCTTTAACCTGGATTCACCTGGTCAGTCTATGTCATGGAAAGAGCAGGTGTCCATAATAGTTTGTACACTTAGTGTATATACAGTACCGGTCAAAAGTTTGGACACGCCTACCCATTCCAGGGTTTTTCATTTTTTTAAACTATTAAATAGTTGCAGGCACACTATGTAATAACTCACATGGAATCATGTAGTAACCAAAAAAGTGTTAAATATACTGTATATTTGAGATTCTTCAAAGTAGCCACCCTTTGACTTGATGACAGCTTTGCATACTCTGTTGTCTCTTGCTTCTTGCCCTTTGTGCTGTTGTCTGTGCCCGATAATGTTTGTGCCCTGTTTTGTGCTGCTACCATGTTGTACCATGTTGTACCATGTTGCCATGTTGTGTTGCTACCATGTTGTTGTCATGTTGTGTTGCTGCCATGCTGTGTTGTCATGTGTTGCTGCCATGCTATGTTGTTGTCTTAGGTCTCTCTTTATGTAGTGTTGTGTTGTCTCTCTTGTCGTGATGTGTGTTTGTCCTATATTTTTAATTGATTTTAATTTTAATTTTAATCCCAGCCCCCGTCCCCGCAGGAGGCCTTTTGCCTTTCGGTAGGCCGTCATTGTAAATAAGAACTGACTTGCCTAGTTAAATAAAGGTTAAATTAATAATATTATTTATAATCCCAGATAGTTAGAAAGTACAGTTACATAGCAGTCACAGCCACTTGCATATATGAAAAAGTATTTGTCCCCTTTCTGATTTTCTCTATTTTTTCATATTTGTGAGAATGCATGTTATTAGATCTTCAACCAAAACCTAATATTATATAAAAGGAACCTCTGCTTACAATTTTTTTTATACTTATTTTATTTATTTAATTAACCAAGTTATGCCCCCTTACACTCAATAACAGGTTGTGCCACCTTTAGCTGCAATGACTCCAACCAAATTCCTTTATCTAATATTAGTTTTTGGTTGAAGATCTGATAACATTCAGTATAAAAAATTTGCAAAACTAGAGATAATTAGAAAGGGGGCAAATACATTTTCACAGTACTGTACACTGCTGTGTAAAAGTCAATGATAACCGATTAGCATGCACCCAACCATGGATATTTTCGTCAGTTAAACATGACAAACTGTACACAGTAGTATGTATTAACATATCACCATCATAGAGTATATTGTAGTGAGAAATCATTTGAGATGTTAAAGTCCAACATTTCACTCCAAAACGGGATTTGATTTTCTCTCGCTTCAGCTCAAAAATGGTTGCCATCTTTTGATGGTCACCATGGTTGCCATCTTTTGATGATAAATTCTAGACTAATTTGAGAATTTACAAGCTGTGAAGTGTATGATTGTGGCTGTTGTTGTTGTTTGACGTTACCACCTGTTTTGTCCATTGTCTGCCTTGAGTACCTTATACTGTCTCTTTATCTGAGCTCTCTGTGTTCCTGTTTCTCTCTTTAAACAGCTCAAAGCATTCCCTAGTCTCATGTCTTCCCTGTTATCCCTGGCCCCAACCCTGGCCCTGCTCTGGCCCTGCTCTCTCCCTGCTCTGCCCCTGCTCTGGCCCTGCTCTGGCCCTGCTCTGGCCCTGCTCTGGCCCTGCTCTGGCCCTGCTTTCCTCTATCTAGTCTCGCCAGACCCTGTCAGCTGTGTTTACTGTGGTCAGGAGGGTGAAAGGTCATTGATGCACTGTGACAGGACTGTGTCACATTCTAAAGGCCACTGTCTGTCCTGCAGTGGGCCAGGGCTGCAGGCTGCAGCCACACACAGGGTTTAGAGGCCACAGCCCCAGGAGCAGGCAGAGGCAGCAAGGCTCATCTGTTATCTCATCACCCCTCTGAATGTCCCCCGCCCTCCTGCCCTCCACCCCCAGATCACCCCATCAGGTCACTCTGTGAGGGCTTTCAGTAGGACAACGGGAGTGCCACAGACAGCACAGCTTGAGGCACCACACTGCCTTTTAATATTATGTGTGGAGTAGAAGGTCAGGTTTTTCAGATCCTTCGCAGCAGGGTAATGTCTGTCTGTCAGTCAGGTGGAGGCCCATGCTGTGTCCTGTAGCTCCACAACTCCCAGCAGTACACCAAATCAATATACACACACCGTACCACTCGGTCTGAACCTTGACTTCTGACTCATGTTCATGTTGTTGTTGCTTATATTGTGTGGCATATGTAGGCTACAGCGTTCAGTTTCTTTCGATTTTCCAGGTCCATTATTATAATACTGTAGCTTTAGCTTAAAACACTTTCACATTTTCAGGCATAGTACCCCAGCTCCTGAGCAGTTTGATTGTGTGTGTGCTGCGTGCGTGCATGCAAAATGTGTCTATGAGTGATTGTTTGTTTTGGGTGTGTGTGTTTTACTCTGAAGTCTCTCTGCATTCGTTGAGCCTGTGTGTGCTGTGCAGGCTGAGTGAGAGCGTGTGTAGCTGGGATCGCCTGTATGTCTAGCTAATCTCTTTATGTGTATAAGAGAGATGAGAGAGGGAGAGAAATAAAGCGAGAAAGATGAGATATAGAGTGTGAGAGCTTGCACCACCCCTCACAGCCCTCCCAACACACATGCACACACACACACACATAGCCACACATGCATGCAAGCACACACACACACACACACACACACACACACACACACACACACACACACACACACACACACACACACACACACACACACACACACACACACACACACACACACACACACACACATACACAGACGGACACACACACACACACACACACACACACACACACACACACACACACACACACACACACACACACACACACACACACACACACACACACACACAGCCACTGCAATGCAGGAAGGAGCTTCCCTCAGACCTGCGTGGGAGAGACACCAGTCACTGCTTGGCTCTCAAAGAGTGAGCTGTGGGGGCGGACCGTTCAGGGAGGGGATCCCTCATTTCTCCTAATTTGCCTCTCTCTCTCTTGCTCTGTCTGTCTCTGTGCATCTCTCTCTCTTTCTCTCTCAATTCAATTCAATTCAAAGGGCTTTATTGGCATGGGAAACATGTGTTAAGGTCTTAAGCAGCTAGTACTACACACAGAGAAGTTGTGGCTGTGAGAAGGAAGATAAATTAAAGCATGTCCTCAACCTCAGCATCTCAATCCAACAATGGTGTTGTGTTTGTGGCTTGACAGTGCAGGTTAATGAGTGAGACCTCCCCCTCTTTGTCTTGGTTATCCATTCCAACCTTTACCCAATCAACGGTAGGCCTATCTATTCCCAGGGTACACCTGTGTAAGAAGAATTTAAATGGGGCTATTTAATTGGCTAGATGACATATGGTGCGTCTGTGGTTACACAAACCACCACATGCTCCTTTCAGATTTTTTTCTGTTGACTGTTCCATGATGTGAGTGCATTCGGAACAAGCACTGATGAAAATGAATTATGCTAATTTGATTTCCAAAGTCCCAGTGTTGTTTCCCAACCCTAGTCCTCCAGTACCCCTAACAGTACACATTTGTATTGTAACCCTGGACAAGCACACCTGATTCAACTTGTCAACGAATCATCAAGCCCTCAATGAGTTTAATGAAGTGTGTTTGTCAAAGGCTACAATGAAACGGTGTACTGTTGGGGACCAGGGGTTGGGAAACACTGGTGTAGAGTGCAGTTACAGTACATGCTCCTTTACTGTACAGTGTAGGACACTTTTGCTTTCAGCTAATGACCTGTGGGTCTGCGACAGGGGTAAATGTTTATTTGTCTTTCTGCAGGGGAAACTGGGTTGCTTGTTGTTCCAAGATATTATCAGATAGTGTCCGAATTTCTTTTTTGTGTGAAGTTTTCATTCTTAATGTAGAGGAAGCAAAGATTCTAGAAGTGTCTCTCCAAAAAGCCTCACCCACAGCCCGTTCCACAGCTGGGATGCAGACTGCTGTCAGCAGATGAGCGCTCCAGACTCTGACCTGTAGCTGCAACTGTGTGTGTTGCTCCCAGGCTTGTCTGAGAAGTGTTTGTGTGTGTGTGTGTGTGTGTGTGTGTGTGTGTGTGTGTGTGTGTGTGTGTGTGTGTGTGTGTGTGTGTGTGTGTGTGTGTGTGTGTGTGTGTGTGTGTGTGTGTGTGTGTGTGTGTGTGTGTGTGTGTCCGTCTGTGTGTGTGTGTGTCCGTCTGTGTGTGTGTGTGTCCGTCTGTGTGTGTCCGTAGGGAGTTTGCCAAGGAGCGTGAGCGTGTGGAGAAGAGGCAGGAGTTTCTGAAGCTTCGCAGGCAGCAGCAGATCGAGAGAGAGCTGACTGGATACCTGGAGTGGATATGCAAGGCAGGTCAGGCTGACCTCTACTCTCTCTTTTACTTTTAATACTGGTTACCCCTTTGCTTTAATACTTAAGTTTACTTAAATACTGCTTAACATTTTGCTCAAAGGTTAGTTACAGGCAAATGTGATTTGATACTATATGCAGTAATCTGACACACATTTTCTTACATCTAGCTATATGACCTAGAAAGATACAGAATATTACATTGTGCTGACATAGCATTAGTCCTAGGGCTTTATGATATGTAATATAAAGTATGCTGATGGTTTGGAAATCTGTGTGTGTGTGCGTGCGTGCGTTTGTGTGTGTTCATGTTATGGTGTGTGGCTGTGTATTTCTTTCAGAGGAGGTGATGCTGGCAGAGGAGGACAAACATGCTGAAGAGAAGTCTCCACTGGATGGAGCGTGGTACAAGAGGAAACACAACAACCCAGGTGAAGAGTATACTAGGGCCCTGGGTTAGGCCGGTCAGACCGCCTGATCTGATCATGGAAAACTCAGGACCTTGGGGATAAGATTTGTCTGTGTTGTCTGCCCAGGACTGTCTTCCCAGGCTCCTCTTTTGCTGTGGCTGTGTCAGGCTTTGGACTGATGCCACCCACCCTCTCTGATCTAGATATGGTGCTGCTGCTATCAAGGCCTTGTTAGCCCAGCACAGAATTAATCACAGCCCAAGTGTGAACCCACAGTAATTATGGGTGTTGGGGCCACATGTAAATTGGATTACAACAGGAGAGAAGTGCACAGTGCCACAGTTCAGAGAGAGCTTGCCTGGGAGAGTGTGTGGGAGGGGCTGTGTTGGCAGTTGAGTTTGAATGGTCTATTGAGCCAACAAGACCTGAGAGGCCTCCCATGAGATGCTGTTTTACAAGCTGTTATAAATGTGGGCTCAAGTTGTGGGCTGCTTTTTTGAAAGTAAGTTAGTTGCCTGATTGGGGGATGTCTCGTGGTCTGACAAACACCTCTCTAGCTCGGCCACCTTTCACCGCAGATGCTGAAGGGCGATATCGGTGGATGTGGTGGATTGAGAAGCAGCCCATGCAAACAGATATCTCCAGCTTAAACAGATAGATTTTGATGGGGATTTTTTTATTATGTTAATTAAATGTCCACAGGGGTGCGGAAATTGTAGGCCAAGGGTTTAATTTCCCCGAGAGCTGATGTCATATCCAACACACGTACTGTATACATTTTCTGATCTGGAAGATGGTTATACTGATAAACTGTTCAAGAACCTCTGGTCTGGTGCTAAATGCTAACCCTACAGTATTGTTCTAATGTGTGTTCAGTGTTGAAAAGAGCCAAGAAGAGCAAGAATGACCTGATCAACCCTGAGGAGGGCGAGGACCACTTCACTGACATTTCATCTGTTGGTAAGGCCTAAGCCCGTGACCTCTGACCTCTCAACCAATCTGTCAGCTTTCAAACTGCTCACTGCTGTATACTGATCTACCTAGAGGCTGTCTCATGTCTCTATTGTCGGTCTCAACTGCAGGTCTGGAACAATATTTATTCAATCTGTCCTTCGATTGAATAATGTTGCATATCGAGCCAAATGCCTACAAAATGTATCAATTTTGATGAAATACTATTATTCCCATTATGTGACATAATGAGTCCTGGTTTTGTCTATTCCGTTAGACAAGTGACCTTTATGAATGACTAATGACAGAAGCATTGCAATAGCATCTTATTAAAAAAGAATAAAGTCATCTCCAACTGTTCTCTCCTTCTTGGCGGTTGGTTGCTAGCTACTATCTGTTTGAACTCCTCAGTCCTGCTGCATAAGTGATTATTAATACTCCTCAATTATATCTGCATCACTGCACAGTAATTAAAGGGACATTATGTGTTTTGGCTCAGTATTAGAATCCCATAAAAAGACATATGACAGGGAGAAGGAGAAGGAGAAGGAGATGGAGGGAGAGAGTGAAAACGAGAAAGGAAAAGGGCAAGCCTGACTTGGTGCTCAGTTGATGAGGCTTCACACCAAGTTAAATTTGGAGATAAAAATAGCCGAGGAAATTATGATTCTCCCTCTCCTCCTGGGCCACTAACGAGATGCTAATAGAGCCATTTTTCACCTTTCATTTTTTCAGTTCAGCCCCACTTGGCATTTTAGTTTAATTTTAAGTTACAGGGGATTTATTATGGCACATGTGCTAGGAGATGTAGGAGAACGGAGGAGGGCAGTGTACAGAGTTCCTTATGGACGCCAAGAACTAGCCAGGGGGACACTGAGAAGGATACTGTCCATCTAAACAATATGATGCAGCATTATTTAAGATACATTTAAAGAACATGCTGCAATTGGTCATATTATAAATGACCTCTAGTTTACATACAAGTTGCTGTATTTGGCATGCTACGCTGTGGTTTGTTTTAGCCATAGTACAGATCTGGGATTTATTAGCTGTAAGTTTTGTATCTTTCCTCTCATCGAGTCTAATGATGTTAGGAGGCTGTCCCGACCAAGTGAAAACCTTCAGGTCATCAAATTACATTATAATGATTTTAATGGGAAATACAGTGTTGGTGACTGTGTGACTCTATCTCCAGTGTGTGTGCTGTCCCCCCCCCCACTGCTCCCCCAGGGTCTCCGTTCACCCGGGCCAGCCTGAAGAGCAGCAAGAACGACAGTGCCTCCTACTTCCGGAGGAAAGAGAAGCGTCTCCGCTTCACCATCAGACACCTGGTCAAGGCCCAGAGCTTCTACTGGACAGTCCTGTGTCTAGTGGGCCTCAACACACTGTGTGTGGCGATCGTCCATTATGACCAGCCTGAGTGGCTCACCTATGCACTGTGTAAGTCCTGCTCAACGCCCGCCCTGCATGGGAGGGAATACTATACAGTATCATTAATTTCCCCACCAACATCAACCGAACCTATCATTCTATTTATTTGATGTTTGTACAATGCCATTATCTATAGTGTATTAGTTGTATTTAATCAGTGCCTTCACTTCAGACATCGGAGGGGGGGGGTCATATTTATCTGAGTTTTACCTTTCCACGGCAGATCTGGCAGAGTTTGTATTCCTGGGCTTGTTTCTGACTGAGATGTCCATGAAAATGTATGGACTAGGACCAAGGAACTACTTCCATTCCTCTTTCAACTGTTTTGATTTTGGAGTGAGTGAGACTATAATTCAATCAAACCCGCACTGCTGAAATCTGTATTGTAGAGAACTACATTACACTGCATTGCATTGCATTAAGGAGAAGCACATTTTAAGTAATTCAATGTACTCTCCTTCCAGGTGATTATAGGCAGTATTTTTGAGGTGATCTGGGCAGTTGTAAAACCTGGGGCCTCCTACGGCATCAGCGTCCTGCGAGCTCTCCGTCTGCTCAGGATTTTCAAAGTCACTAAGTGAGTGATCTGTTACCCCGCCATCCAAAACATGACATGATAACTATACATTATACGTGATAACTATACATTATACATGTAGCATTATCCTCTCTTATTCCCCTTCTTCGTCCTCCTCCTGTGTCCCTGTAGGTACTGGAACTCTCTGAGGAACCTGGTGGTCTCTCTACTCAACTCCATGAAGTCCATTATCAGCCTGCTCTTCCTCCTCTTCCTCTTCATCGTAGTGTTCGCCCTACTGGGCATGCAGCTCTTTGGCGGATTGTGAGTCAACCCCCAGTGACTCTCACAATATTGAATTAAATTTTTTTGGGTAACAGACATATATAACAAAATGTACAATATGGACCCAAAGGATATCACTTAAAAGTATGAATTTAAACGCTTGTTTCCAAAGTGGCCTTCGATGGTAAGAAGCTCCTGTCCAGAACACACACTGTACTGTATTACCCATGGAGATACTCAACATTAGCCAGTAATATTATTGTTAGCATTACCATTTAGCTTGTGAAGTAATATAGATGTTGTTTTTACTACATTACGTTGTGGCTCTAGTATTATGGAAAGCAGAGTGAGTGTGGAGTAGCAGTGTGGAAAGGAGAGGTTTTCACTACTCCGCTCTATGAATTATTAATCCCACTCAGAAACAGTATGGAAAGGAGAGGTTTTCACTACTCCGCTCTATGAATTATTGATCCCACTCAGAAGCAGAGTAGATGGTTTCTGTGTTTTCAGCTTCAGCCGTTGGCTTAATAATCCATTTAAATGCAAAAACACTCCAGTCATGTGATCTAAATGCACAAAGCGCAGGCAGAGAGGACATTATAAACAAATATATGCATGCAGCTGATCCAGAGAGAAATTAGGCTTGGCATGCCTTGACATGCGAGCCTGGGAATATAAACTACAGTAGAATCACTCCCTTGCTGACATAATGGAAACAGGATCTGCGTGTTGTTCAGGCTCTTTCAGTGCAGTGTTCAGACTGTGTTGTTCAGGCTCTTTCAGTGCAGTGTTCAGACTGTGTTGTTCAGGCTCTTTCGGTGAGGTGTTCAGACTGTGTTGTTCAGGCTCTTCAACAAAGTACTGAGTAAAGGGTATGAATACATATGTAAAGGTGATATTTCAGTTACATACAGTATTAGGTGCACACTATACCCTAAATCACTTGTTTTATCTAGTGCATTCTATTATATTTATCTATCATATTTGGTATTTTATGATGATTCATTTGTACAGATGCACATATTTTTAGCTTACAGTAGAGTGGATTAACACGGTTTTATGCTGACCTGCATTGTCTTTTCTCTAGTTTGGAAACTAATGAGGCTTGTACTAATGAATGTCTGTATATGCACCAAGGATTTTTGCAGGCAGGGAGAGGACACACTTAGTTTGCTTTCTGCATCACTCTCATTGTTTGAAGGTGTAATGAGTTCCCTATAGATTCTCACAGAGCAATACAGAATATCAAGATTAGCTTGTGCTTATCTTCAACTCCCCCCGTTAGCTAGGAATGTGTTCTGCTGTGCTGCTGTGAGATCAGCCTCGACGGAGAGGTTTACGGTAGCCAACCAAGTTGTTAGGGCTCTGACAGTAGCAAGATGTACTATACATACAGCGGGTGAAATAAGTATTGAACACGTCACCATTTTTCTCAGTAAATATATTTCCAAAGGTGCTATTGACATGAAATTTTCACCAGATGTTGGTAACAACCCAGGTAATCCATACAAGAAACCAAAATAAATAAGTTCAGAAATTAAGTTATGTGTAATAATGTGAAATGACACAGGGAAAAAGTATTGAACACACTTACTGATATTTATTTAATACTTTGTACAAAAGCCTTTGTTGGTAATGACAGCTTCAAGACGCCTCCTGTATGGAGAATTTGCCCATTCGTCCTTCCTTCAATTATGTGAAGTTTGCCAGTGCCATTTGCTGAAAAGCAGCCCCACACCATGATGTTCCCACCTCCAAACTTCACTGTTGGTATGGTGTTTTTAGGGTGATGTGCAGTGCCATTTCTCCTCCAAACATGGTGTGTATTATGACATCCAAACAGTTCAATTTTGCTCTCATCTGACCACACTATATTCTCCCAGTATTTCACTGGCTTTTCCAAATGTTGTGCAGAAAACTTTAAACAAGCTTCAACATGCTTTTTTTTCAGCAATGGAGTCTTGCGTGGTGAGCGTGCATACAGGCCATGGTGGTGGAGTGCATTACTTACTGTTTTCTTTGAGACAACAGTACCTGCTAATTGCAGGTCTTTTTGAAGCTCTCCACAAGTGGTCCTTGGCTCTTGGACAACTATTCTGATTATTCTTTTCATTCCTCTGTCAGGAGCACCTGGTCGAGGCAAATTTATGGTGAAATGATTGTCTTTCCACTTCCGTATTATGGCCCCAACAGTGCTCACTGGAACATTCAGAAGCTTAGAAATGCGCCTATAACCAATGCCATCATTATGTTTTGCAACAATTAGGTCTTGAGACGGCTCTTTGCTTTTACCCATCATGAGATGTGTCTTGTGTGACACCTTTTTGTACCATCAGTTGGGACTGAACCAGTTGATATTAATTTGCACTGACAGGGGGCTGGATTGCTTTTTAATTACTGATAGTTTTCAGCTGTTGTCTTGGCTTTCCATGCCTTTTTGCACCTCCCTTTCTTCATGTGTTCAATACTTTTTACCTGTGTCATTTCACATTATTACACATAACCTAATTTCTGAACTTATTTGTTTTTCTTTGTATGTATGGATTACATGGGTTGCTACCAAGATCTGGTGAAAATGTCAATAGCACCTTTGGAAATATATTTACTGAGAAAAATGGTGACGTGTTCAATACTTATTTCACCCGCTGTATTGTGCTGGAGCAACACAATAATAAATTATGACTAAGTGGGATTCTTCTACATTTTTCAATGGTCACAAAAGTGATGAGGGATTATAAAATATAGTGTGAACCTGTGTGCTAGCAAGGCATAGCTCAAAGTTAACAACCTCTTGAATTTGTGTTTCCTCCTGCAGATTTAATTTTGAAGAAGAGACGCCAACAACAAACTTTGACACCTTTCCAGCAGCCATTCTCACAGTTTTCCAGGTGATGTTTGCAAAATGCTCAATGAAGTTGTGCTTTGTTTGAAAATCACTTTATATTATAACTACTCTAATACCATTAGCTTAATCCGTGACAATATGTTTGTGTCTCCTAGATTCTGACAGGAGAGGACTGGAATGCAGTGATGTATCATGGGATAGAGTCCCAGGGGGGCGTTCGGCGGGGAATGTTCTCCTCCATCTACTTCATCGTTCTCACCCTGTTTGGAAACTGTATCCTCTCTGGATGATTCACCTGCATTGATTAAATCAAATCAAATTGTATGTTTCACATGCTTCGTAAACAAAAGGTGTAGACTAACAGTGAAATGCTTACTTAAGGGCCCTCCCCAACAATGCAGAGAGAAAAAAAAGATAATACCACAAGGAATAAGTACACGAGTAACGAATGATAACTTCTCTATAAGTATCATGAGGCCTGTGATAGTAACATGATTTAGCATAGATTTCTACACTATACAAATGTAAATATACACAAAGTACACCAAACATTAGGAAGAGGTGACTACCTCAGGAAGCTGGTTGAGAGAATGCCAAGAGTGTGCAAAGCTGTCATCAAGGCAAAGGGTGGCTATTTGAAGAATCTCAAATATAAAATATATTTTGATTTGTTCAACACTTTTTTGGTTAATACATGATTCCATATGTCTTATTTCATAGTTTTGATGTCTTCACTATTATTCTACAATGTAGAAAATTAAGAAAAACTCTTGAATGAGTAGGTGTTCTAGAACCTTTATTTAACTAGGCAAGTCAGTTAATAACAAATTCTTATTTACAATGCCAAACTCAGAAGACGCTGTGCCAATTGTACGCAGCCCTATGGGACTCCCAATCACGGCCAGTTGTGATACAGTCTGGATTCAAACCAGGTTGTCTGTAGTGACACCTCTAGCACTGAGATCTAGCTTTTAGCTCAGTTTAGATGTTGCCTGTAATCCATGGCTTCTGGTTGGGATATGTACGTATGGTCATGGTGGGGATGATGTCATCGATGCACATATTGATGAAGCTGGTGACTGATGTGGTATACTCCTCAATGCCATTGGATGAATCCCGGAACATACTGTATTCCAGTCTGTGCTAGCAAAACAGTCTTGTAGCTTAGCATCCATGTCATCTGACCACTTCCGTATTGAGCAAGTCACTGGTATTTCCTGCTTTAGTTTTAGCGTGAAAGCAGGAGTCAGGAGGATATAATTACAGTCAGATTTGCCAAATGAAGGGCGAGGGAGAGCTTTGTACGTGTCTCTGTGTGTGGAGTAAAGGTGGTCTACAGTTTTTCTTCCTCTGGTTGCACAGGTGACATGCTGGTAGAAATTAGGTAAAACTGATTTAAGTTTTCTTGCAGTCCCCGGCCACTAGGAGCGCTGCTTCTGGATGAGCATTTTCTTGTTTGCTTATGGCCTTAAACAGCTCGTTTAGTGCCAGCATCGGTTTGTGGTGGTAAATAGAGCGCTACGAAAAATATAGATGAAAACTCTCTGGGTAGATAGTGTGGTCTACAGCTTATCATGACATATTCTACCCCAGGGGAGCAAAACCTCAAAACCTTGCGCACCAGCTGTTATCGACAAATAAACACCCCTCGTCTTACCAGAGGTAGCTGTTCTGTCTTGCCGATGCACGGAAACCCCAGCCAACTGTTTCTATGTTGTCGTTCAGCCACGACTTGGTAAAACATAAGATATTACAGTTTTTAATGTCCCGTTGATCGGATAGGCTCGATCGGAGCTCATCTAGTTTATTCTCCAGTGATTGTACGTTGGCCAATAGGAAGGAATGGTTGATCCCTCGCCGACGAATTCTCACAGGCACCCGGATCTGAGCCTCTGTATCTCTGTCTCCTCTTCATGCGAATGACAGGGATTGGGGCCTGACCCGGAAGCATCAGTAAATCCTTTGCGCCAGACTCATTAAAGATAAAATCTTTGTCCAGTTCGAGGTGAGTAATTGCTGTTCTGATATCCAGAATCTCTTTTCGGTCATAGGAGATGGAAGCAGAAACATTAGGTACCAAAAAAGTTAACAACAATGCGAAAGAAACACACAAAATAGCACAATTGGTTAGGAGCCCTTAAAACGGCAGCCATCCCCTCCGGCGCCATTTTCTTTCTTAAGATTTTTTTTCTATCTTCTTACCTTCTAAATACTCTTGTGTAGCTTATAAACAAAACATGTTACATGTTCATGAGAGTCTCGGCTTTCCATAGATAGCTTTTAATAGTTTGGAGCTCAAACCATTCAGACTACAGAAATGCAGTATAAAGTCCACCCTTGTCTCAACAACATCGCTCTAGCTCTGTCCCAGTTCATCACACAAACTAATGGTCTGTAGCTCAAACACAAAATGTTTAAAAGGGGTTAGAAGTCCAAAACGTGCCGGCGTTATAGTGGGACTCATTGGGTTAAAGGCTCCTTAACAGCTTCTACCCCCAAGCCGTAAGACTGCTGAACAGTAAATAAAATGGCTACCCGGACCATTTGCATTGATCCGCTCCACCCTTTTTTTATGCTGCTGCTACTTGCTGTTTATTATCTATGCATAGTCACTTTACCCCTAACTACATATTATCTCAATTAGCTTGACTAAACTGTACCCCTGCACATTGACATCGATACCGATACCCCCTGTATATAACCTCGTTATTGTTATTTTATATTTTTATTACTTTAGTGTATTTAGTAAATATTTTCTTAACTCTTATTTGTTAAGTAAGTAAGCATTTCACCGTAAGGTATACACCTGTTGTATTCGGTGCATGTGACAAATAAAATGTTTGATTTGAGTGAAAGGGGCAAAGAGCAAATAGGCAGAGTGTAGCCTACATTTTGTCTGATTCTCTATGGTAAAAAAGATAGTAATGCGTTTTATTTTGTAAAGTGCTTCCTTGCATCATACAATTATGGAAAAATTGTGTTACAGACCTTTTTTTGGGTGGGGGACAAGTGACTTGAGTAAAAAATCTGCCCTACTTGTCCGAAGGGAAAGTGGCAAAAAATGGTTAATGTCAAGCCCTGCTGTTTATGATGATTAGGATCCAATGTAAATTTTGATTGACTGTTTAAACTTTCCTGACCACTCACTGATCAGACACTCTCCTCAATGTCTTCTTGGCCATTGCTGTTGACAACCTTGCAAACGCACAGGAGCTTACTAAGGTAATGGTACATAGTACAGTAGGGCTTCCAGCCTCTGAACGACAACGAGAGAGCGAGAAAGCAAGAGTTAATCTGATGATCCATCATAAAAGTCAGCTGTCTAATCAAACGCCACATGGAATTTCATCCCTGTATTTATGCTTGTTGAATTAGACAGGTAATATTCCTATTAGGATATACAGAGTGCCTTGCTTTACTGGTTTCTTAACTCTGTCGTCTGGTTCTGGTTCTGTGATGAATGATCTTTGTCCTGGTCAATAACTCAAGGCAATGAACCTCCTAACTGGTTGTAAGATTTTCGACCATTAATATTTCACCTATGGGGAAGAGGCTTAAATCTTAGCGGCCACTCCAGAAAGAGTTGACGGCGTTGATTTGTTTGCTTGTGTCTGGGCTTATCATCCTGTCTCCATTGACGGCCCTCCTACCCACCCCTGGGTGATCCTCCTTCCTCTGTGTGTATGTGCTCCACAGGACGAGGAGGAGCAGGAGGTGGCCATCACCAAGAAGATGGCCCTCCAGAAGGTCAAGGAGGTGAAGGAGGTCAGCCCCATGTCGGCAACTAACATCTCCATCACAGCGTAAGTCATGATTTGACCCAGTTTCCCCCCCCCCCCCCCCCTGCCCTCCCCCCAATAACACCACGCTGTCTCCCCCTGCTACCCCTCTGCCCTCTCCCCCAATAACACCACACTGTCTCCCCTTGCTACCCCCCCTCCTGAGAGATGCTCTTTTCTAATCTTATAAGTTTGTCTACATGAGATGTTTTGTTGTTTGTGGCTCTCTGTATACTGTACGTTTCATTATGTTTGTGGCTCTCTGTATACTGTACGTATCATTATGTTTGTGGCTCTCTGTATACTGTAAGTTTCATTATGTTTGTGGCTCTCTGTATACTGTACGTTTCATTATGTTTGTGGCTCTCTGTATACTGTAAGTAGCATTATGTTTGTGGCTCTCTGTATACTGTAAGTAGCATTATGCTGTCTGTTGATTGTGTTCTTCTGAGTACCGTATGATTTAACCCTTCTTTTCCCAGTGTCAGGTGTCTTGATAGATCATGTGTTCTCTCTTTGAGTCACTGTAGGGCTCAATGTTGTAAGTGTGTGAGAAGCAGTTAGTAAAAGGTTTAAGAAGGGTCAGAGAGGTTTAAGAAGGGTCAGAGAGGTTTAAGAAGGGTCAGAGATACCTTAATTCTCTGTCTCCCACCCCCCACATAGGCTACACAGTATGCTGTACACAGGCCAACATGGAGTGGAGACGGCAATGCCAGCAAGGTAATTTCATAAACAAATAGCACAGATTGAGCATGCAACGCTGTACATTCAGACACATGGTTCTGTGGTTCTGTGGTGTATACCATCGTTGGACCCCACCACTCCAACACTAATCTCTTTTGAGTGACATGCACTTAACAATGAGCACAGATTGAGCATTGAGCTAGCTAAATGAGCACAGATTGAGCATTGAGCTAGCTAAATGAGCACAGATTGAGCATTGAGCTAGCTAAATGAGCACAGATTGAGCATTGAGCTAGCTAAATAGATAGTCCACATGAGATTTAGAGCATGTCAGTCATTGGATGTGGCATTGTATCCTTGTACTGCCGTTCACCTATATGTATAACACCTGCAATTAGTGTCTTCATAGTAGATGGTAGCAGCATATGTGATTCTGTCATGTCATTGTTTAAAATGTTTTGTCTTAAATGTTTCAAAGCACTGTTTTATCTTGTTATTTAAAGAATGTGATGTGGCCATCAATTTGTAGAACCTTATTAATATGGGTTTTGAGAAATTTTTCTTCCAAACAAATTATAAATGTAATGTAATCGGACTTGAAACATGGCACCTGTAAATCTCTTGCACAGATATTTGTGTCTCTGCATTGTGATATATGACTATATTCACTATTGTCTTGGAGGTTGAACGTCTCAAAACTGCTACTATCATTCCTTTGTTTCCTCAATCTGTTGGTCTCAAACTGAGACTCCCGTTGAGTTGACGTCTAATGTGAAAGTACAGGGACAGACAGACGGATGGATGGATGGATGGAAAGAGGGTATTCTGTCCTCCTTCTGACCCTGAACTCTCCCCCTCTTTTGCTCTCCCTCTCCCAACTTTTGTTTTTTTGCATGTGCAGTTTTGTAAAGCAAAGTCGAGGTGCACTCTCTAGCAGCTCCTCCATCTGCAGCGTTAATTCACTGTGAGTGTTTACTCTCTGTTACACTTTACTCCATCACCCTCCTCCTCCTCCTCCTCCTCCTCCTCCTCCTCCTCCTCCTCCTCCTCCTCCTCCTCCCATTCCCTATGTACAGTAGCCAATTCTTCTATCGTTATCATGCATTTAATGTTGGCCTTGGCTGTAAACGAACACAGATAGGAGTTGGCTAAAACCCAAGCACACTGGACCACCAGGCTACCTCACCTCCCCCCGTCTCCCCCTTGACTCCCAGCTGTTCTCCTGAGCATGGTGTCATACCATTATTCCACTGTGTTGAACTGTTGCAGATGAATGTGGAAGCGTTTCTCAGCGACAGGTGATGAGATGGTATGCTCATGCTGTATCTACATGTGTTCGTCATGATGGACAAGTGAATGTCCTGAATACTGTACATCTGCATTTGTTGCAGTGGCTGAGCTTTCGTTGTGACTCTCCCTCTCTAAAGAATGACTTCCTTCCTATACTGGGTTTAACACAAGAGGTAGTCTGTTGTGCTGCTGGGCTGGGCTGGGCTGGGTTAACAGCAGGTCCCTGCTGTGTAGAGCAGTCGTTCTGTAGGGAAGAGACTGAAAGCCGTTCTCACTCCCTGTCTTAATGACCCACAGAAAAGCCACTAGAAACTGTCGCTGACGCTCAGTGAGTCAGCAGTTCCTTCTGAGCAGCTCTGTAATGTCCACCATGTGCCACAGGACCAGATGCCACTGCTAGGCAGCTTGAGAGGCAAAACACGCACACAAACTTGCACTTACGCGTACACATACACACATACACCCTGTCTGTAACGTCATACACTTAAAATGACTGGAAGGCCCTTTGTTTGGATGAAGTGCCATGCCATTCTTTTATATTAGGGACTAGTGTTTCATATTTACTAGACAGCAAGGATAATATAACTTGGAGGTAGGATTGTTTAAGAGAAAGTCAAGTACTAAGTCTCCTTATTGTAGTGCAATACCAACATCCAGGTATTTTCCTTGTCTTCTTTCATTTCAGTTCTCCTCTCAGTGAAGTAAGTTCTTTGGTTTCTGTGTTATTTGTCGCCTCATGTTTCTCCTCTGTCAGTCTTTCTAAACGGTTGTTTCCCCCTGTGTTTGTTTTCAATGTCTCTTAACCTGTAAATGGCACTTTTAGGGAGCTTACTCTTAGTCTGGACCTTGTTTGTTTCATTTATGTGTTGTAGGAGTTATGTCTGCTCCCCAGTCTATCACTACTTGAGGTCAACTAACTTATGGTGGTCATGACAGTCTACTTGTATAACAGATATACAATGCCTTCGGAAAGTATTACGTTTTTGCTCATTAAAAAAAAATAAAACACGTAAAATACACATTTACATAAGTATTCAGACCCTTTACTCAGTACTTTGTTGAAGCACCTTAGGCAGCGATTACAGCCTCGAGTCTTCTTGGGTATGACGCTACAAGCTTGGCACACCTGTATTTGAGGAGTTTCTCCCATTTTTCTCTGCAGATCCTCTCAAGCTCTGTCAGGTTAGATGGGGAGCGTTGCTATACAGCTCTGCTATTTTCAGGTCTCTCCAGAGACGTTCGATCGGGTTCAAGTCCGGGCGCTGGCTGGTCCACTAAAGGACATTCAGAGACTTGTCCTGAAGCCACTCCTGCGTTGTCTTGGCTGTGTGCTTAGGGTCATTGTCCTGTTGGAGTTTCTCCCATTATTATCTGCAGTCTGAAGCCCTGAGCGCTCTCGAGCAGGTTTTCATCAAGGATCTCTGTACTTTGCTCCGTTCATCTTTGCCTCGATCCTGACTCCCAGTCCCTGCCGCTGAAAAACATCCCCACAGCATGATGCTTCCACCACCATGCTTCACCGTAGGGATTATGCCAGGTGACGCTTGGCATTCAGGCCAAAGAGTTCAATTTTGTGTTTCATCTGACCAGAGAATCTTGTTTTTGATGGTCTTTAGGTGACTTTTGGCAAACTCCAAGTGGTCTATCATGTACCTTTTACTGAGGAGTGGATTCAGTCTGTATAAAGGCCTAATTGGTGGAGTGCTGCAGAGATGGTTGTCCTTCAGGAAGGTTCTCCCATCTCCACAGAGGAACTCTAGAGCTCTGTCAGAGTGACCATCGGGTTCTTGGTCACCAAGGCCCTTCTTCCCCGATTGCTCAGTTTGGCCGGGCGGCCAGCTCTAGAAAGAGTCTTGGTGGTTCCAAACTTCTTCCATTTAATAATGATGTAGGCCACTGTGTTCGTGGGGACCTTCAATGCTGCAGAAATGTGTTGGTACCCTTCCCCAGATCTGTGCCTCGACACAATCCTGTCTCGGAGCTCTACTGACAATCCCTTCGACCTCATGGCTTGGGTTTTGCTCTGACATGCACTGTCAACGGTGGGACCTTATATACTGTAGACAGGTTTGTGCCTTTCCATATCATGTCTAATCAATTGAAGTTACCACAGGTGGACTCCAATCAAGTTGTAGAAACATTTCAAGGATGATCAATGGAAATAGGATGCACCTGAGCTCAAAGTCTCATAGCAAAGGGTCTGGATACTTATATAAATAAGGTATTTCTGTTTTTTGTTTTTTATAAATTTGCTAACATTTCTAAAAACCTGTTTTCGCTTTGTCATTATGGGGTATTCTGTGTAGATTGCTGAGGAGATTATTTTATTTAATCAATTTTAGAATAAGGCTGTAACGTAACAAAATGTGGAAAAAGTCAAGGGGTCTGAATACTTTCCCAAGGCACTGTAACTTCCTGGTAATGACCATCATCATCATCATCATCATCATCGTGTTTACATTATGGAAGCAGGATGGAACCAAAATCTTGTCCCGCTTCTTTACTTAATTTATAATTTCCTCCTTATAGTGTGCCATACACTATACTGTAAATTTACTCAAATACTCCCCTGCCACCTCTCCATTCACCCCTAAGTCAGATACTTCATGGTTTAGAGCTGTACTCTGTTCTCAGTTAAGTCATGGAGGAAAGATTGGAGCCCTGGTTTTGAAAATGACCACTAGGCCAGCACAAGTAGACATTATAGTATATATAGTTTTCATACCTTTGTAGGAAAGTTAATTCTGTTTTCTAAACAACAAAGGAAGTCATGTTTGATGTATTGGAATACGTGTGGTAGGTAGACTACGGATTTTGAATGCATGTGTTCAACGATTTCAAAGTACTCTACAGACATGCAAATTAAGCATGTCAGAGCATGGTCTTGGTCTATCATGCTTGGCCTGTCCATAAAGGCTCTCTTTTTACCTGTTGTAATGGAGCGGGACCGGACTGTTTTGCTGTGAAGAAACCTCCATTGTACTTGCATACTGTATATAATTCAGCATGTAGGAGTTTTATGTCTTCTGGTATGTGATTTATTCCAGAATCTTCAAATACATCAAATACATATAACTCATGCAGTAAAGGACGCTTTTTCAGTGTACTTTATAAAGGTGAACTACCCTGTCCTTCTGCCCTGTCTGTCCACCTGCAGTAAGGAGCAGCAAAAGTCTCTGAAAATGATGTCAGTGTGGGAGCAGCGCACCACTCAGCTGAGGAGACACAACCTGCGGGCCAGCAGTGAGGCCCTGTACAACGAGCTGGACCCTGAGGAGAGGCTGCGCATGTCCTCCGCCCTGCACATCCGCCCTGACATGAAGACCCACCTGGACCGGCCCCTGGTCGTGGAGGCCCGCGACGGCTCCGGCCCCATGGGCCACCTCAATCCCCGGACCCCTGAGGAGACAGATACCCCTGGGGACCCGGCCGGCCCCCAGCCAAGCAGGCGCCACCGGGACAGGGAGAGACCCATCAACGAGGCCAATGAGAATGGAGATGGGAGGCACCACGTCCATCACAGTCGCAGCAAGGACCCCGACGGGACTCGGGGTAAGGAGGGGAAGAGTGAGCGGTCGCACAGCAGAGAGGGAGGCAGGAGGCACCACCACCAGACCTCAGTGGACGAGGGAGGAGGAGGGGGGACGGGGGAGAGAGAGCATCGCCACCACCACTCCAACAGACAGGCCAGAGAGGGTAACGGCACTGTCAACAGCGGACGCAAGGTCGAGCGCAGGTCACGCCACAAAGATGGCCGCTCAGGAGAGAGGTGCTCCAGGGGAGAGAACGGGGCCAATGGGGAGAGGAGGAGACACAAGACCCACAGCTACAAGGGCCAGTCCACACTGGAGGGAGAGGAGCACAGTGAGAGGGAGAGGGGGAAGGGCCACAGGTAAGACTATCTCAGTCCCTGGCTCTCTCTGTTACTTCTCCTGATGACTTCTACATGACCATATTGGTTAACAACTGCAAATCTGAAGCATATCCCATAACGTTATTTTAGAGGAATAGATGTCTAATTTCCTCTGTTTCCCAGGGACAGATATGTGGAGTCTGAGGGCGACTCCCTAGCCACTAGCCCCCAGCAGGACCCTGGAGGTCAGAGGTTGGGCACAGAGATACCTGAGGACTCAGACAACCAGAGGAACGTCAGACGGACAGGACAGACAGCCGTCCACATCCCCCCTGTCACCATCACCTCCCCGCCTGGGGAGACCACTCTTATCTCCAGTCAGTATCAACCTTAACCTTAACACTCATTCCCAGTCAGTTTTGCATATCTATTTTTGCTCTAATACTGTTAGTTCCGTGTCCTGTGTTGCTGAGGTGTATCTATACCTTTGTGTCTGTGTTCCAGTGAACAGTATAGATTGTGAGACCATACCTATGAACGAGGAGAAGAAGACCCTGGAGGAGCTGACTCAGAGCGGACCCAGACCCATCCTCCCCTACAGCTCCATGTTTGTGTTTGGCCAGACCAACGTGTGAGTGGGCCGCGTGGACAGCTCTACACTATATGCTACACAAGTCACACCATTCAAACCACACACACTCTGCCTTACATGTTGTCCCTGGCTACATGACAACATTGTCACTGACTCAAATGTCCATCTTTGTATATCTTTGCATAAACCTTTGATCAAGTAACAGCAAACAAAAGCAGCAGCCAGACGCTGTGATAGCCTGATTATATGAAGCCAGACATTACTAGGAATAGAGTTTACGTTAGCTGATGTCTCTCAGGTGAGCTGTGCATGGACTATAGGATCTCTCTCTCTCTCTCGTTCTCTCTCTCTTTCTCTCTCTCTCTCCCTCTTTCCAGGGTGCGGCGTCTGTGTCATTACATTGTGAGCCTGCGGTACTTTGAGATGTGTATCCTGGTAGTGATATCTATGAGTAGCATTGCATTGGCTGCAGAGGACCCTGTCCAGGCCAACGCTCCACGCAATAATGTGAGTCTACACACACACAGACACACACACACACACGCACACCACACACCACCGACACAGGCAGACATGCCAGACACACACACACACACACACACACACACACACACACACACACACACACACACACACACACACACACACACACACACACACACACACACACACACACACACACACACAGGTAGACATACCAGACACACACCAAACACATAGGCAGACACACCACACACACGCACGCACGCACGCGCGCACACACACACACACACACACACACACACACACACACACACACACACACACACACACACACACACACACACACACACACACACACACACACACACACACACACCCACACCCACACCCACACACACACACACACAGGCAGACATGCCAGACACACACACACACCACACACACAGGCAGACGTGGGCTAATTGAGTGACTGTCAGTGACATAACGAGATAAAAACTTTGGGGAAATGTATCTGTGGGCCGCCAGTTGCCCATCCCTGATTTATGTCTACACGGTCATGACATCTCCGATGACTCAGTCAGAAAAATTATGACAGGTGTGACAACAAAGTTAATCCAAATCTATCTGTAAGCAAGGAGAGGATCAGACAGCTGTTCAAATAAGCTGGAGGAATAATTCATTTTGCATTTTAGCTGTGTTGTTTTTATTACTAATCCACTCTCGTTCTCCTGTTCAGGTGCTCAAGTATCTGGACTATGTCTTTACGGGAGTTTTCACATTTGAGATGGTGATTAAGGTAAGAGCTTGGATAGCACGTGATGTTTACTACATGCTAAATACCTGAACAAAAATGTTTTCAGATCCCTTTTGGCAGCTGTCTTAGACTTCCACTATATTTGACTAGAATTGATTTCTTAGTTTTTCACTCAGTTACTTCTATAGTTGTATTGGCCTCATGCCACATCCCATGTTTAATTAAATGCATTACTAAATGAAATCACTTTAATAATAATAATTGTAATAACAATAATGTATTATTTTTATATAGCGCTTTCCATAGAATCTCAAAGTGCTTCAAAAATAACAAGCAATAGAGGCCAAGTCTTTGATAGCTACATCCTCCAGAGATGGAGAGGGCCAGTTCATGCCTTGAGTGAAGGGAGCTGGACAAAGGATGAAAGATGATAGAGTCTGCTGATAACCTTGTAGAGGGCAGGTCTGGGAACCAGTCTGAGTCTTATAGCCACTGGACTTCTCCTCTTCCACTCTGTGTAGCACACACTTGGGCGATGCCTCAGCAGCTCTGGGCGCCAGAAAGCTCACAAATTTCAGAATAGTAGCCAGTCGTCCTTCTCTACGAGCCCTCTGCCTCAGCACTGCTGTATTCCTCTAGCTCCCATTCCTCTCATGCTTCAGGCGACTCCTCAAATTAGGTTCTCAAAAGAGCTGGAATTGGCAGCCAGGTGAAACAAAAAAGATGGTACTGTGTCCAGATGCATTTAAAAAATAAATAAATAATAGCTAGCCAAGTCAAAACTGTTAACCTATCACATTTCAGGAGAAGACCCAGGTGCAGACAGTGTCGAAGTAACAAAAGTTTATTACAAAGACAGGGGCCAGGCAAAACGACAGGTCAAGGGCAGGCAGAGGTCCGTTACACAGATCCGAGCCCGAAAGGTACAGAACGGCGGGCAGTCTCAGGGTCAGGGCAGGCAGAATGGTCAAAACCGGGAAAGCTAGAAAACAGGAAATATAGAGATAGACAGGCGCAAGGGGAAACACGCTGGTAGGCTTGACGAACAAAATAGCTGGCAAAAGACAAACAGAGAACACAGATATAAATACACTGAGGATAATGAGGAAGATGGGTGACACTTGGAGGGGGTGGAGACAATCACAAAGACGGGCAACTGGTTGATGAAAGGGGCAGTGCAGCCATTTCTTTTAATGATATTTCCACACTAGGAGGTCGAAATAACACTGTGGAATTGTTAAAATTATGATAATGCCATTTTTGTGTAAGAGTTGTTTGTAAGAAATGCCTGGAATTTCATCCTGTTCAGGTGGGATGGAACTTTTAGCCCACATCATGATGTCACAATGTGATCTGATTATAGTAGACCAATGACTGTTCATCTGTGCAAGGGGTGGGCTCTAGACCATGCTATGAGACAGTCAGGGCTGTGTATGTAAATATCTTCAATTTTTTTTCCTAAAGCCCACATGATCAGACTGAGCATTTCAATGGCCAATGGAGGCTCAGGGAAATGAATGATAAAAATATATATTTTGGAGTTATTTTCATGGAAATAAACACACACAATGACTTATTAGACATACAGTTAAGACCATTACAAAGACTGCATGGGGGCTTTAATTTATACATTTGGAGGACTATGGGAGGTTGCGCCGTGCTCTGTGTACTGCATCTAACCCTGCTCTCTAATTGGTCCAGATGGTTGACCTGGGCCTCCTGCTCCATCCTGGTTCTTACTTCAGAGATCTCTGGAACATTCTGGACTTCATTGTGGTCAGTGGCGCACTGGTGGCATTTGCATTTTCGTAAGTTTAATATTTTCTTACTAACATTCATAATCCCCCCCACCCACCCAAAAATATTAATAAAAAAAGATTTTACTAAAGAAACAGATAAACTGCACTTTCCTAGACACTGGTTGTAAAATATGGAGACATGCTGTGTAAAATATGGAGACATGCTGTGCATTCTTTTTTTACATGCACTATAATTAGTCTGTTATTTCCCAACAGAGAAATTCCTCATCATGAAATTCCTTGCATCAATACAATAAAATATGTCCTCCTGAATGATGACGTCTGCTACCTCTTACTGCTGCAATATTCATTATTGGCTCAGTCTTTGGGCCAGGTTTTTGATCCAACTGTTTTTTTTGTTATTATTTGTGAGAATGAGAATAGGACCATTCAGGTGAAACACTATGTTTAGTCCTGTATGCTGCTACTGCTGCTGCTGCTGCCTGGGGTATTGACTGAACCTACCATTAATTCCATAAAAACAAATGGGAGAATAGGAATACATAATGTCCTAGTCGTTTTTTTATGCTGATGGAAAAACCGGTTGGGGTGTTTTGCTGTAGGGGTTGTAATTGCATTAAATTAACCTCCACAAAATTCTCTGTTTCATGCTGTGTGTGTGTACATGTGTTATGTGCGCTACTGACTTAAAGTTACTCTTCTGTTTCCTTGTGGCTTGGATCTCTTGAAGGAGCTTCATGGGGTAATGCTTTCTCTCTCTCTCTCTCTCTCTCTCTCTCTCTCTCTCACTCTCTCGCTCTCGCTTTAGCTCTCTCTCTCTCGTCTTGCCTGTCTGTGTGTGTGTGAGCTAACAGGGTCTATGCTCAGTCCATAGGCCTGTTCTGTTCTGGGACACACTCATCTCTCTCTCTTCTGTTCATCTTTTCCCAATCCACTTGTCTTCTCTCACATTCATCTGCTTGACCATAGATCCTCTGTGGTGTCCGTGTTCCTCTCCGCTACAGGGGGCATGTCACCTCAGTGTTCGTTCACCTGGTCTCTTATCATGACTACATATTCACCGGGACTACACTACTAGACAAATACATCTGTTGCTCTGACGAGACTGATCATTCTACTCTATGGCAGCTCATGTTTTCATTACAAAACACACATAGTTAAGCAGTGACTACTCGTACAAGGTAGTAAGAAAGGAAGCCATTTTCTCTGCATGGAACTTTAAAGTGTCTTCGAAACTGTTATGGTGTCATCAAGGTATCTAAATTGGTGACTGCTTACTGACCATGCAGTACCAGCCTCCATACCCGCTCGTTTGTTTGCAGCACTGTCCCCTAGCCACTCTGACAGACAGTGTTGATGTTGATGGATGGACATTATTCTCCCTGCATGTCTGGGGCCTCATTCTGCCTGCCATCTCCATTTGATCCACTGCCTCATTGTGAATAAACCGTACCGCTACCGCGATGTGTCATCCACTACTGTACACAGTCTGGGGACTCACGGTGCTAACTGGCTGGCTCAGAGTTCTGCAGCTGTTGTTGTGTTGGTTGCACCGCATTGACATCCATCCTTATGCTCCACACTGTGGGGCTAGCTGCCTTGAACGCCACTCAGGAGATGTCGCAGGATGTGTTTTGGGGGAAGTTGCTTCTTTAAATCTCTCAACAACAACATGTCATTGTTCTGTCTTCCTTCAGGCATTCCTCATCTGTCAGGTGTGTTCTGTCCGTTAGATACTGTATGTCTGATCGTACGGAAGAAACAAACTGTTACCTGTGCAACCCAAACAAGTGGCAGGAGTGTCTTTTTGGCAAATACAACTCGATTTGTGTCTGTTTTATGAACATTGCCTTGAACAATGAAATCCATAATGCAACCCAGTTATCCTTGATGAAGTGTAATTATGGCCTAAATTGCTATGTGGTGTAGGGCCTTTTCTAGTTGGATCAGTTCCTCTCAGTTTCACAATAGCATTCAACTATCTGTCACTGACAAACGAGTAGTACAGTAAACGAGAAACATCTCAGTTTCATATATTATAGGCACGTTTCCATTCACAATATTGTATTGTTTAGATTGTACCTGTTTATGCAGACATATTCAAGCCACCATAATTGTGCTCTGTACTTTGTGTTTTTTCACTGTTTTCCCCATCAGACCGCCACAAGGTGTTCCAAGGTGGGGAACCCCCTCCTCCCTCTTACCCTTCTTTCTTCTGCTTAGACCAGGATCACGTCTCTAAACCTGTATGAGTTAAGGGTTTACTTTACAGACCAGGAGCATTTGCCATGTCACTCTGATAGCTTTCAATATAAACCTCTCTCTTTCTGGGAGTTCACTCTCCAATCTAACTGTAAGTGGAGACTCAAGTAAAATGTGTTCATAATTGATGATTGGCCTAAATTCCAGCATCAACACTGGCTATACTGGCAATTCTAATCATTATGTATACTCTTTGTGTTTCTTTTCACTCTTTTATGGCCAAGTCAAATACTCTCAGCTAATGTAAACAAACATTCATGTTTATTCTGTTAACTGTTTTCCCTAAGTGACCCACCAAGCAGAGCCCTATCAGTGCACACATTAAAACATAATACAGTATTGTTCCACATGGACGGAGAGAGAATCTACGACCACCATTAGAGCAGTGGTAAAAATAGCTGGTGCTGAGACAGAACATGGTGGTTATTTTGGCTGACATTTTTGGTTCTCCTTCCAGGGAGATGAAGTATGATACAGACCAGCCACCTGTACCTGATAGTTTTGTCTTTGTTAAATATTTAACCGGCTTATCTTATAGCTCTGTCACCATCCAGACCCTGCAAGTCACATGTGTTTCTCTACAAACTGGTCAAGCGTTCTTTGAAAGCTATCAGAATGTTATGTGTGGTTTGGCTCTACTTACTGTGAAAGCATGCTGGACTAATGTGTATCAGAGCATGAACATTGCATGCTGCTGTGGTATCTACTGTGGAGTAGATCTATCCGAGAGCCTCTGGGAGGGATGAACCACACCATCATATCACATGACCATGCTGTGTTGGGAATACCAGAGTTACAGGATGGCTTTTATTCCCAGTTGGATGGGAAGTGATCTGTCTTGTGTGTGTGTGTGGTGTGTGTGTGTGTGTGTGTGTGTGGGTGCGTGTGCGTGATTATGAGAGTGCGATTCCAGCAGACAGGGAGGAGGTAGAGAAGGGGAAGATGCAGTGTGTTGTTGCTCTCTGTTGTCATCTTCCTCCTCCTGGACTGTGTTGTTGGTGCCATGTTAGTCATTTTCACTAGAGGCTGAGGTGTTTACAAGTCTCTCTTTATTTATCAGTTGATGCAAAAACACAGGTTACGGCCAGTGACTGCTGTGTAGGATTTACTTTAACAACAGATTAATTCACGTCTTATATAAGAGCAGTCTCTCCAATTTTAGAGAGACGGAGATGAGATTAAGTGACATGGGTGAGGAACATTTTACCCTGTGTGATGATATCGACTGTACTGTACATTTAATGGGTGCATTTATATGACATTTATTGATGTGAAGCATCACATACTCATAATGTCTGGGTATTTATGTGTTGTTGGCTGTTTATTGCGGTCATTCAAATCCCTTATTGTTTCACAAATGGGATGCTTTAACTTAAATCATTACCATTTTGTGTATTGTACCATACATTGGTACGTGATTTCACACCATGATTTTACATAACATGGATTATGTTGTATCACTTCATTGTATTCCATTTGGAGATGCCTGCATTGTGAGGCATTTGTATTGCTATTCTCACAGCTCCCCAAGGTGCTGATTCAGCAAGCGCTTTTCTGAGTCTGTAGGGAACATTAATGTACATGGAGAGTTAATGGGATTCTGCTGAGAATTCTTGATGTTGGTTCAGAATATTTTATGTTCTTCCACCCATTGTGTCTGAGAAAGTCACTTGTTCCTGTATTTCCCCATAAGTCTTAATACTCTACATCCTCACTGACATCCTTTCATCTTTTCCCTCAGTCGCCTGTCTGTCTCACCATCCCAGTTTAACAATTTAGCGAGGACGTGTGTATGAAACAGCATTGGTTCCTTTAAAAATAAACATCACTGTTTCTTTTGTATCACTGGTTAGCGGTTATTCTGCAGAAACCTGATGCGCAGTCTATAGCGTGTATTTGCATTATTTATTTTCTGGTGTTATTTGCATGGAGAAATATGTGTTGAGATATAATCTTCGGAGAAGGTGTATTTCTGTGGGATAACTACTTTATTGGCATGCTATAAATCCAGAAAGTGTCTAATTTGCTTATGTAATCCAGGATTACATGCTATGCCTATCTGAATGATTTGGAGAGGCATGATCCTATGTGAGATTACTAATCCATTCTCAGTTGGGGCTGAGTGCTTGGTTGTCACAGACAATTTACTGTCTCAACGGCATCTACACCTTTGACAAAAACATTTACCCATGTATTATGCGTTGTATTTTTTTTTTTAACCACAGATCATTCTGAATGTCTTATATACAGTAGAATACAATGTATTTAAAGTATTGGGAGATGGGAGTATAGTACCAACCATTCTCCTACTAACCTCATTTCCTTTTTTTAGAATTAATATTTCCAGTCACGTTTGGTCAAGACCACTAGGGAGCATTCTTAAAACACTTTCTGTTTATTAGTCTAAGCCTTACAATTCATGAAACATTTAAAAGCAACAGTAATTTATCAACAAGCTACTGACTTCTGTCACAAGTTGTTTGCCTCTTTTTTAATGCAATTGTTGTGTGAGCAGTTTATGAATACAACTATCTTCTAACAGGGTCTAGCAAACAGGGTTTAGCAACCTTACAGGTTTGTTATCTAACTTAGTGTTTTTCTTGTGCAGAGGGTCCAAAGGAAAGGACATCAGCACCATCAAGTCCCTCAGAGTGCTGCGAGTCTTACGGCCCCTCAAGACCATCAAACGCCTGCCAAAGCTTAAGGTACCGCATGGGATTTACACTAAACTACCGCCGTCACTTGTATTCACTACTGTTGACTTATTAATGAGTGTTGTGTACGGTATCTAACTCAGCTCCGTGTGTGTGTGTGTGTGTGTGTGCGTGCGTGTCCGTCCGTGTGTCCTCTCTCAGGCTGTGTTTGACTGTGTGGTCAACTCCCTGAAGAACGTCTTCAACATCCTCATAGTCTACATGCTCTTCATGTTCATCTTCGCTGTCATCGCTGTGCAGCTGTTCAAGGGAAAGTTCTTCTACTGCACCGATGAATCCAAGGGACTGGAGAAGGACTGCAGGTAGGTCTACAGCATTTTGAAATGAAACAGGAGACGGCATATGAACACTGTTGGCACCAAGGCACTGGGCCCAACAGTCTGATAGAGTAAACTATGTAATAATGGTCACATGTCTGGGGAGGGCTCCACCTCCAGGGCAGCTGTGGTGGTACAGCCCAGGTTTGATGATACTTTCCGGGCCTGTTTCCAGTTTCCTTGCCTGGCTCTGGCTTGCAGCTTTCAATGCTGCTATACCAGTGTACTATTATCTTCCCCAATAGAGAGAAGCATAGCCCAGTGCTGCTTTGAAAATGATTGCAGTAATTATGTGTTATTGTTTGGGGATCTAATTGATTTGTCACATGGACAGTGTTTTGCCAGTCTAATCAGTATCTGATTATTTATATTCCTGTACGTGTTCATGTGTGCAGTAAGTTGTTCTCCCTCTCTCTCATTCCTCATCCCCTCTCTCTCTCTCTCTCTCTCTCTCTCTCTCTCTCTCTCTCTCTCGCTCTCTCTCTCTCTTTCTCTCTCTGTCTGTAAACAGAGGTAATTTCCTAGACTATGATAAGGATGAGGTGGCCGCCCAGCCTCGGGTGTGGAAGAAATATGAGTTCCACTATGACAACGTGCTGTGGGCCTTCCTCACTCTCTTCACTGTGTCCACTGGAGAGGGCTGGCCCGAGTAAGTCCAGTTTCCAGGTTCCTTTTGAGTAGCTCTGTAAAGTTGAAGTCTCTGGTGGAATGGTCGCTCTCAGACAGACAGCCAGTAGATGGGTGAACGGAACTGGGAATATGCTCGGACAATATGATGTAGCTCTCAGGCAGATACACGGGCAGGCAGGTAGGCAGGCAGGCAGGCAGGCAGGCAGGCAGGCAGGCAGGCAGGCAGGCAGGCAGGCAGGCAGGCAGGCAGGCAGGCAGGCAGGCAGGCAGGCAGGCAGGCAGGCAGGCAGGCAGGCAGGCAGGCAGGCAGGCACTAACCTATGTAAGAAAATAATTTTAAAAGCATGATCAGAAAGATAGCTAATTATTTACCGTGAACGATTCTTAAGCAAATAACCCAAGCATTAATTGTGAGTCAGGTAAATTATTGTTCTCTGGTCTGGGGAAATACATCAGCAAGTGAGATGCAGATTGCCCAGAACAAAGCAACAAGGATTGTTCTAAGGTAGAGATATTATTATTCGGTTGTAGTCAGGCACAATGCTCTTGGGTAGTCATCAATCAACAAGATAATTGAAAAAAAACATGCTTATTTTATTTCACAATGTACACCATTTAAAATGGCCAAACTCCATTGACAACAGGATTCAGTTGGCAAGAGACAGACATTCAGTCAGTACTAGGAATAGATTGTCCACCACCTATGTCTGATCCCGGCAGAGAAGAGAAATAGGCAAAAGAACATTTAGATTCAGAGCAATAAAGAAATTGAATAGTTTATCTGAGCAAACCAGAAACCTTTCAATATCTAAATTCAAACAATACTTTAGAACCACTTAAATATAATACATTGGAAGGTTGTGTATGACTATGGTAGATGAAGGAACTAATCTATATTTTCAGTGTCAGAGTATTTATCTGGTCAATATGTCAGTTTGTAACATTGTGTTATATGTGACAATATGATTGTATTATACTGTAAATTGTATTTTAACATTTAAGGACTAATAAAATAAAATAAAATCAAGCAAAGTGTGCCGGCTTGTCGGGTCAGCACACTAGATTTCCAGCCTGTCCATAATTCTCCTTCTTATTCCAGCAGCTCTGTCCTCCTCAATGAAATCATTGAGTTAGCAATGTTATTAAACAATCCAGCGATTTATGATATGTACAAATGATGGACTGGTGAGTCCTTTAGGTCAGGGGAGAAGTCCGTTAAATAAGACTCAGTCCTCATAACCTGGAGGGCTGAGTGGCCAGGCTCTCTCTCTATCAGCAACGTTGAACATTAATCACATGCCTATTACATTTTAACAAAGGCTTTTAATTGACTATGTCCCTAATTTTAGACAGAACTTTAAATAGTTTAATCATTTCCAGTTAGGTTTTAGTCATATTGTAGTTACTGTAGGAAACTTGTCGTAGCAGTTGAACCAAAGTTGACTGTTGTGGTGAGTGGTTCCCTATATTGACATCATGGTTCCTGTGTTCGTCTCCAGTGTTCTGAAGCACTCTGTGGATGCTACCTTTGAGGACGAGGGTCCCAGTCCAGGCTACCGTATAGAGATCTCCATCTTCTACGTGGTCTACTTCGTGGTCTTTCCCTTCTTCTTCGTCAACATCTTTGTGGCCTTGATCATCATCACCTTCCAGGAGCAGGGGGACAAGGCCATGTCAGAGTGCAGCCTGGAGAAAAATGAGGTACAGTACGGAAGAAAACTCACTTTGAAGCAAAGCAATAACAATTAATATTTCTTCCAAGTACACTTTCTCCATTTGTGATGTGTTGGTCATCAGTGTCCTGTGCAGTGCAAAGCTCACTCTGCTCTGTAGATGTTACCACTCTTACATAATGCTGAGTACTCAGTGCAGGTACAGTCTTTCTCTCACTGCTGTTGTTGTTGTTTTTTATGCTGGGTTCAGTTGTGCGTGTTGAGGCGGTGAGGCTGCAGTGGATCCTGCAGTAGCAACAGATGCAGTACAGCCTCCCAGGTGAGGGCCAGTGTGACAGGTCCACAGGTCCACAGGCAGACACCAACCCAGCGAGCTATCTCCTATCCCCCCTACCTCATGTCTACCAGGACCCCATTAGGCAATCACAGATATACAGTATCTCCCTCTGTCCTTATTCTGAACTAACACAACAGATACGTCTCCCTGTGTCTGTTTGTATGCTAACCTAACCTGACTCGGCTAACTGGAGCCAGAACACAGCCAGGAGGAGCTAGCCATGTATCCATCCTCTGGATTCAGACATCTCCTCTGCACATGGCTCTGATAGAATCATGGCTCTCTGCTTGCTGTCTAGTAAGATATTTGTTGTTTTCTTCACAGTATTTCCTTCTGAGTTGACAATACAGATGCAGTGGTCCTAATGAAGGCAATGGTTGAAAGAGTGATGGATTGACGACTGATGTTTGTGCCGATGAGGATGAGGAAATGGATGGCGATTATGAAAGGGAAATATTGGATGCATGTCATTTGCGTCTCATTCTTTTCAGAGGGCCTGCATTGACTTTGCCATCAATGCCAAGCCACTGACGCGCTACATGCCAGAGAACGTGCAGTCCTTCCAGTACCGGATGTGGAAGTTTGTGGTGTCACCGCCGTTTGAGTACGCCATTATGATCATGATCGCCCTGAACACTGTGGTGCTCATGATGAAGGTTAGTACGGTCCATCTCAGGCACCAGAAAATGTAGTTGGATGAAACTGGGGCCTGGAGTTTTTCCTGGTCTGATCGTGTGGTCAGGAAAAACTCCTACTCACAGAGTGTTGGTGTTTTAGGAGGTATAGATATCTGCTTATCAAGTTTCTCTCTCTCGCTCTCTCACTCTCACTATCTCACACACTCACTCACACTCTCTCACACACACTCTCTCTCACTCTCACTCTCACTCACTCGCTCACCCACCATACACCAGTTCCATGGAGCTCCAGACTTCTACGAGGCCATGTTGAAGCACTTCAACATCGTCTTCACTGCCCTCTTCTCTCTGGAGTGCATTCTGAAGATCATCGCCTTCAGTCCTCTGGTTGGTTTACTGTCGTTCTTCCTGTTTATCTGCATGCTATCAATATGGCAAAGGTTATCAATGATTTGTGAGTGATATTCAATCCCTCTCGTTCCAGAACTACCTGAAAGATGCCTGGAACGTGTTTGACTTTGTGACGGTGCTGGGAAGTATAACTGACATCGTGGTCACAGAAATCAATGTAAGCTAAGAGTCCAGCAGAGCACACAATGTGCTTCTTCCACGCTATATACATTACAATACATTGTAGCCCTTTCCTGCAGTCAAATTACAAAATTGCCCTCTAGTGGCCTCATGGGTGGAATGTTATTAATATGATTAATTTCATAATTAATAAAACATTTACACCACCGTTGAAAAGTTTGGAATATTACTCATTCAAGGGTTTTTCTTTATTTGCACTATGTTTTACATTGTAGAATAAAAGTGAAGACATCAAAACTATGACATAACACATAAGGAATCATGTAGTAACCAAAAAAGTGTTAAACAAATCAAAATATATTTTATATTTGAGATTCTTCAAATAGCCACCCTTTGCCTTGATGACAGCTTTGCATACTCTTGGCATTATCTCAACCAGCTTCACCTGGAATGCTTTTCCATTAGTCTTGAAGGAGTTCCCACATATTCTGAGCACTTGTTGGCTGATTTTCCTTCACTGCGGTCCAACTCATCCCAAACCACCTAAATTTGGTTGAGGTTGGAAACAAAAATCTCAAATTTGGACTCCAGACCAAAGGACACATTTCCACCGGTCTAATGTCCACTGCTCGTGTTTCTTGGCCCAACCAAGTCTCTTCTTCTTATTGGTGTCCTTTAGTAGTGTTTTTTTGCAGCAATTCGACCATGAAGGCCTGATTCACACAGTCTCACACAGTTGATGTTGAGATGTGTCTGTTACTTGAACTCTGTGAAGCATTTATTTGGGCTGCAATCTGAGGATGTTAACTCTAATGAACCTATCCTCTGCAACAGAGGTATTTCTGTTTCTTCCATTCCTGTGGCGGTCCTCATGAAGCTGGATGAGAGAATGCTTTGAGTGTGCAAAGCTGTCATAAAGGCAAAGGGTGGCTACTTAAAAGAATCTCAAATATAAAATATATTTTGATTTGTTTAACACTTTCTTGGTTACTACATGATTCCATATGTGTTATGTCATAGATTTGATGTCTTCACTTTTATTCTACAATGTAAAAAATAGAAAAGCCCTTGAATGAGTAATATTCCAAACTTTTGACCGGGGGTGTATATGTATAACGGTTTTGTTATATTTTAATCTTCTGTGGTGTATATCAAGTATAATATTGGGATGCAAACTCGAAATTCACTACATTTCAACTCGTTATCTGTCATGGTGTCTTATTTTTCATGCCCATAACCATTTGTGTGAGGTGTAAGACTACCAAGAAACACTCTGTGTGACCCTGATTTAGCCCACTGCATTGAAAGGTTAGTAAGGCAGAGTATTGGGAGTTTAGTAACATGCAGAGACATAAGACTGTATAGACAGTTTGTGTATACAGAGTGGGCCAGGCCTGTACACAGGCTCAACCCTGATGTGCTGAATAGCCGTCTAAGCAAAGATTGCTTGGCTCGGGCCCAGAGGGGGAGAGAGAGAGAGAGTTTGGGAACAGAGCTACATGTTAACATTATTGATTCTTCACTGATGCCTAATATGGGCTCTGAGGGAGAACATGAGGCAGTTCAGCTGAGTGCAACATGGAATGGGATTTGTGTGTGCGTGTGCATGGGTGTGTGTGTATCATTATTACCATCTCCTTGTAATATTATGAGCATTTCTATGTGAATCATTCAACATGTTTCTCTCAGTCCCTGTAGTACTTGTTTTATAATGTGTTCGCAGTGATACAATATCTGTATCTGTCCAGTATCCTACAGAATCTGGCCAGATGTCTGTATCATTGTCCAATACTCTCACTGATTTAAGTGTGTTTTGAGCTTACAGGCTTTCTTTATGTCATTACTGTTTCCATTTTTCTCTCTTTTCCTTGTCCCCCCCCCCCCCCACCCTCTCTCTCTCTCTCTCTCTCACTTTCTTTCTTTCTCGCCCTCTCTGCATTGCTCTCTTGTTGAATGTGCCCACCATCTGTTACGGCTAAACAACTGCTCTTATAGACAACGGTGAGTGACTACACCTCCTGTCCCATTGCTCTTTGTCCTTCCATGCTTTACATGATCTACAGCACTGTGTCTACAGGTCTGTCTGTCTGGATGTATTGTTTGGCCTCCTTTAGCAAGCTGAACCTGGCCCAACCAAATACCATCATGTTGTGTCATCTGCATGAATGCCTCCAGAGAATGGGCTGTAATGTTGACTGTTTTGGTTCCCTGGCCCCACAGGACCGGCTTTTGAACCTGAGTTTTCTGAGGCTGTTCAGAGCAGCTCGTCTCATCAAGCTACTGAGGCAGGGCTACACCATCCGTATCCTGCTGTGGACCTTCGTCCAGTCCTTTAAGGTGACACACACACAAACACCTGCACACACGCACACAACACGTACACGTGTACACACAGACAAACACACACACCCACCCACCCACACACACACACCCACCGCCATGGCCCTAATGGTCCCACCCACTCAACCCTAAAAAACCTCTACTTCCAGGCCCTGCCCTATGTTTGCCTTCTGATAGCAATGCTGTTCTTCATCTATGCCATCATCGGTATGCAGGTGAGTGCTGCTTCCATTATCTCCTTAAATGTTCCCTCAAAATAATTGGATTCTACATGCCTACAGACGTGGTGTGAAATTGTGTTTTTTTATTGAATAAGAAAATTGTTATGCAAAGTAAGTCATTTACTGTCATGATCTGTGGGTATAATCAATCTCCTACTTTTCCAGGTGTTTGGAAACATTGAGCTCAACGAGGACACAGCCATCACTCACCACAACAACTTCCGCACTTTTCTCCAGGCTCTCATGCTACTGTTCAGGTATATACACCCTTTCCTTAGTGACTCCTTCCTCTTCTTTAGGAAGCACCAACAATATTAAATGACCCTTTCCCTCTCCCTCTCCCTCTCCCTCTCCCTCTCCCTCTCCCTCTCCCTCTCCCTCTCCCTCTCCCTCTCCCTCTCCCTCTCCCTCTCCCTCTCCCTCTTCTGTAACTGTAAGCCAGGGTTTGTATGTATTCTCTTGTAGTTGGTGCAGGCTGCTGGCCCAGGTTGCACGTCTTCTGGGTAGCGCTGCCTGGGAATTAAAGTGGTCTTGTGTCCTCCTCTCCCACTCTGCCACACCATCCCTTTGTTCTCTTTTTGGGCCCTCCACTCCAGATCATCAGGTTTATGATGATAAGTTTATATTAGCCAACTAGCTCCAGGAAACACAGAGATCATTTGAACAGCCACCCTGCTCTGGCCTCTTCCCTGTTCTGCCAAGCAGCACAGTGAGCATGCATTTTGAATTGCTACTATGAAGGATCCTCCACCATAGTTGGAACAGGAACTAGGAACTGGGAATATGTTTTAGTACACTGTGAACACCTTCCAAAACGACTCATGTCACTATTTCTGTCTGTGCATTGTCTGTTCGTTGTCTGTTCGCTGTCTGTCTGTCTGTCTGTCTGTCTGTCTGTCTGTCTGTCTGTCTGTCTGTCTGTCTGTCTGTCTGTCTGTCTGTCTGTCTGTCTGTCTGTCTGTCTGTCTGTCTGTCTGTCTGTCTGCCCACCCCTCTGTTCTCCAGGAGTGCCACAGGGGAGGCGTGGCATGAGATCATGCTGTCCTGTTTGAGTCACAGAGCCTGTGATGAGAGGTCAGGCAACTTGGGGAAGGAGTGTGGCAGCGACTTTGCCTATTTCTACTTTGTGTCCTTCATCTTCCTGTGCTCTTTCCTGGTTAGTACTGATGACATCCAACATACACACTTAACCGTAACCGTTGATGTGCAGCACAGGAGGTTGGTGGCACCTTCATTGGGGAGGAAGGGCTCATGGTAATGACTGGAGCGGAACAGGTGGAATGGTATGAAATACATCAAACATGGGTTCCATTTACTCAGTTCCAGCCATTATTATGAGCTGTCCTTCCCTCAGCAGCCTACACTGATGTGCAGTCTGTTAATAAGTGATGTTAACTTTAGGCAGTTATATGAAACTTAGGATTAGTAGTTACCTAATGTTGTGAAAAACTATTCAGCTGTCTATTGTGCTTTCATACTGCGTCTATTCCCATAAGTCCTTGTTAAACCTCTCTTCCAGATGCTTAATCTGTTTGTAGCTGTGATCATGGATAACTTTGAATACCTGACTCGAGACTCGTCTATACTGGGGCCTCATCATCTGGATGAGTTCATCCGTGTTTGGGCTGACTATGACCCTGCTGCCTGGTATGTGTCCCCCTCCCTCCCTCCCTCCCTCCTTCCCACCATCTGGCTGGCTGGGGCTCCTACTGTATCTCACCCAGTCAGAGTGGAATGTAGTATTACCGCTTCTAGTATGGAGGGGACTGACTGACAATCCTCTATCTATGTAGATGGTGTGGTAGCATCCCTCCTAGTACCCAGTCAGCCCTCTGATTACCATTGTTCTCTTGAAGCTGTCCTGAAGTTGTTGTTTCTATATCTGCTTGTTCTTTTTGCAGCGGACGGATTCGCTATAACGATATGTACAACTTGTTACGAATTATCTCACCCCCCCTTGGCTTAGGGAAGAACTGCCCTAATAGGGTAGCATACAAGGTTTGCAACCCCAGAACATTTCCTCCACTAGGGTGCTTTGTGTACCTATGTCAAGAGACGTAACTGAATGGCTGTGCACCAATGACTCGCCTACACACTAGCACCCGCCCTTCCAGACTGACTGGCTTTGGTTAATGACGCCGGACAGAAAACAAAGCTTTCAAAGCCCCAACTTTGCCTGAAATTGGAATCCCTATGCAATGCCTACTTTCTATATGGTGGGTTGAGGTATAAAGTGAACACATTCTGGTCTGTACCTGGTCCGTCTCCTACCTATGTACAGTTAGATTAAACATTAAACACTGATGTTTAGTCCCAAATTTATCATTTGATTCAGATCTTGAAAACGTCTGAATTGGATCCATATATTTACATACTTTAATGTGTTTTTGGGATCCTAGACGTAAACGTTGTAAAGAGAAGGGAAGGCTTTAATTAATTCTGGCATTGAAACCTTTGTTTCCGCGCTCCTGGTGAACTCCCTCCCCCCTGGATGTCTCTCAGCACGCAGAAGCAGACATCCTCACTACGTACGATGTTGTCATTCTCTCCCCATTAGCATCCTGTGTGTTCTGCTTCTCACTACCGACTCACTCTTCCATCCCATGTCTCCCCTCAGGGATCTGAGCAGCTCACTTCTTCCTGAGCTGAGTTTACCACCGCACCGATGCATCCCTGGTCCACCGTGGCCAAAGATGGCATCCATCTCCATGTCACTACTGGGAATCTAAATAACACAGATTTCTGTTTTTGTTTTTTCCTTTTCATTTTGTTTTATTTTTTATTCATTTATTCCCTTTTGTTCCTCTCCTCCTTCTCTAACTTCCCCATCCTTCTCTATTTGGGTTTTTGTTTCCTACTCTGTGAAGTGGCCGTATCAAGTACCTCGATATGTATCAGATACTCCTCCACATGTCCCCACCCTTAGGTTTGGGAAAGAAATGTCCTCCAAGAGTCGCCTATAAGGTAGCCACTCCCTCTGCTTGACCTGTGTTCACATTGGCTTAACCTCCAGCCAATCTCTGTGCTCTGCAGTGTTCTCTTGTTTCTTTCGTTTGTTTTGCTAGTGCTCTGATCTTTTTGGTGTAGCCCCCTCCCCCTCTTTCTTTGGAGCAAGCTCAGCTGGTGTGGTGACGTCCACTAAAGGCAGAGAGAAACAGTAGACCATGAGATATAGACAGTATCCACACTAAGCATTTAGTTAATAATAAATACATCATAAGATTTCATATAATCCATTCTCTGTCATTTAATACATCCAACACAGCAGACATGCACAGATTAATAATTGGAATAATAAGTATACTGTATGTTATTTTAGAATGCATAACCCAAAGTCATATTAGACCAATCCAGCACTGTCCCCAGACAATTTTAAATCATGTATCAATCAATATACAGTCTTATAGGAAAGGGGTTTAGTATTGCTCTCCCTCTCCCTTACCTTATTTTAGTATATCCTCTGAGTTGTGTGCCTATTAAGGGTTTTTGTCTTGCCAGTGTGTTTGGCTTCTGTGCGTTTTACTCTCTCTGTTTCTATCTCTCATTCTCTCTCATCCTGTCTTTCATCTCTACTTTCTCTCTATCGACGGGTGTTGCCATGTGTGCGTTAGGTGTGTTTTTGTCTCACCCCTCCCCTCCTCTCCTCTCCTCATTCTGACTTGGGTCAGCCTTACTTCTGCCTCAGATAGTAGGTGAATGCTTTTTGTGTTCAGGGGAGCTCAACTCTACCACAATAGCTTAAATATCAAACATAGTGTTATGTATGCATGTCGTGGTTTAGTTGTCCTCGCTTTGATAAGCAGTCCAGGTTCTTTTGAATGGACTGTGTGTGACACATGTTTTTTTCTGTAGATGCTAGGTCTTAGTCCTCAAGATGTTATTGACTTGAGCAGGACGGATTATTTTTTAACTCAGTTTATGTTTGTTAGGAGGCGACCACAGTCGAGCTCCTGACATCTTTGAGGCACTTCCATGGTTATGCGTACATGCCTTTTCTCACCATTATTTCGATCAATGTCAGTCTTGCACCGGTGCACTTTGACCTGCAGCATAGTGCGTACTGTAGCCAATAGTAGTGAATGTGAATGTTTACTTTGTCTCCTCGTTGTGCTAGTTGAGAAAGCTTTTTATGTGCTGTAGCTAAATTATCCACAAAGAAAATCCTAAAACCTTCCAAATGATTCATTTACTAGAAATAATCTGAAGAACAAACAATCACATCTTATTGTATTGTTGAAATAAAAGCAGGTAAAGCACTCAATATGCTGTACATGAGTCCTCTGTGAAAATTACCAGCAGCACACAGACTGGTTTCTCCTGATTGGCCAATGGTCTGGCTGAAGTGTTAACAGTAGAAGTGTGTTCTAACCTCCCCCTCCGTCCACAAACTGTCTCCAGCGGCTAGTCAAGATGAACATGCCCATCGCTGATGACGACACTGTTCACTTCACCTCCACTCTCATGGCCCTGATCCGCACAGCCCTGGAGATCAAACTGGCCTCAGGTGAGCCTGTTCTGTACCCTCTCTCTCCCTATCCTCTGCCCTCTCACCTGTCCCATCTCTCTCCCTCTCCCCTCTCCCCTCTCCCCTCTCCCCTCTCCCCTCTCCCCTCTCCCCTCTCTCTCCCTATCCTCTGCCCTTTCCCCTGTCCCGTCTCTCTCCCTCTCCCCTCTCCCCTATCCCATCTCTCTCCCTCTCCCCTGTCCCCTGTCCCCTCTCCCCTGTCACCTCTCTCCCTCTCCCCTATCCCATCTCTCTCCATCTCCCCTGTCCCCTCTCCCCTGTCCCGTCTCTCTCCCTCTCCCCTATCCCCTCTCCCCTGTTCTCTCTCTCTCACTATCCTCTGCCCGTTCACCTATCCCACCCTTGGAATGTGTGATACATGGTAGGAGTGGTGCATACTGTGCCTCAGAAATCTATCCTTCACTTTTAATGAGGCCAACTTGATGAGAGGCATGCATTCTAACTCAAGCAAAATAAATAAATACTAGTTGTACATTAGATGTAGCTATCTGTCATGTGTTGTCTTCCCAGACAGACAGACATACGTTGTTATGTCCCCTGGATGTGTAGCAGGTGCAGATGCTGGTTTTTTGTTGCTTACAGAGGGGTTTGCATTAGTAGATATGGGTCCCATTTGGTCTCATTAGGCTACTCTGTGGCTGGCTTTGTGTTTAGGGCCTGTACTGCAGAGTGAAGGATGGCAAAGTACATTATGCTTTTCTCTTGCTTCACTGCTCACTGCCACTTTTAATGAGCTTCACCTCCACAATGACTCTGAAAACTCCTGTTTACTTTCCTGTCTTTCCTTGCTTGTTGCAATACTTCTTGAATTTGCTAGAATATAATATTTTCTCTTGTGATTTTCTCCTCAGGAATGGTTGCCCAGCGTCTCTCTGATGCTGAACTGAAGAAAGAGCTCTCCCAGGTTTGGCCAAGCCTCTCACAGAAGACTATGGATCTTTTGGTGACACCACACAAACGTAAGCACCTCTGCATGGCAGTCCTCCCGGATCCTTGTCCTTGTCACTGATATACAGTATTTCATCTTTACAAGAAGGATACTTGGAGTGTGTGTGTGTATCCTTTCATGCTACATCTTAATGTGGCAAGCCCCAAACTCCTCACTCTGCCATAACAACCAGAACCCTTGCTCTTACTTGCCCATCAGTTAAGATTCCAGTAGTTGGCTTTGCCTCCACTGACATCTTGTGGCAGGATCTACAGTACCAGTCAACAGTTTGGACACACCTACTCATTCTAGGGCTTTTCTTTATTTTTACTATTTTCTACATTGTAGAAAAGTAGTGAAGACATCAAACCTATGAAATAACACATATGGAATCATGTAGTAACCCAAAACGTTTTAAACAAATGTTATATTTGAGATTCTTCAAGGTATCCACCCTTTGCCTTGATGGCAGCTTCGCACACTCTCGGCATTCTCTCAACCAGCTTCATGAAGTAGTCACCTGGAATGCATTTCAATTAACAGGTGTGCCTTGTTAAAAGTTAATTTGTGGAATTTCTTTCCTTCTTAATGCATTTGAGACAATCAGTTGTGACTAGGTAGGGGTGGTATATAGAAGATAGCACTATTTGGTAAAATACCAAATCCATACTATGGCAAGAACAGCTCAAATAAGTAAAGCAAAATGACAGTCCATCATTACTTTAAGACATGAAGGTCAGTCAATCTGGAACATTTCAAGAACTTTGAAAGTTTCTTAAAGTGCAGTCGCAAAAACCATCAATGAAACTAGCTCTCATGAGGACCGCCACAGGAAAGGAAGACCCAGAGTTACCTCTGCTGCAGAGGATAAGTTCATTAGAGTTACCAGCCTCAGAAATTGCAGCCCTAATAAATGCTTCACAGAGTTCAAGTAACAGACACATCTCAATATCAACTGTTCAGAGGAGACTGGCGTGAATCAGGCCTTCATGGCCAAATTGCTGCAAAGAAACCACTACTAAAGGACATCAATAAGAAGAAGAGACATGCTTGGGCCAAGAAACACGAGCAATGGACATTAGACCGGTGGAAATTTGAGATTTTTGGTTCCATTCGCTGTGTCTTTGTGAGACGCAGAGTAGGTGAATGGATGATTTCTGCATGTGTGGTTCCCACCGTGAAGTATGGAGGAGGAGGTGTGATGATGTGGGGTTGCTTTGCTGGTGACACTGTCTGGGATTTATTTAGAATTCAAGGCCCACTTGACCAGCACGGCTACTACAGCATTCTGCAGCAATATGCCATCCCATCTGGTTTGCGCTTAGTGGGACTATCATTTGTTTTTCAACAGGACAATGACCCAACTCACCTCCAGGCTGTGTAAGGGCTATTTGACCAAGAAGCAGAGTGATGGAGTGCTGCATCAAATGACCTGGCCTCCACAATCTCCCGACCTCAACCCAATTGAGATGGTTTGGGATGAGTTGGACCACAGAGTGAAGGAAAAGTGCTCAACATATGTGGGAACTGTTGGAAAAGCCTTCCAGGTGAAGCTGGTTGAGAGAATGCCAAGCTGTCATCAAGGCAAAGGGTGGCTACTTTGAAGAATCTAAAATCTAAAATATATATTTTGATATGTTTAACACTTTTTTGGTTACTACATATGGTTATTTCATCGTTTTGATTTCTTCACTATTATTCTACAATGTAGATAATTGTAAAAATAAAGAAAAACCCTTGAATGAGTATCCAATCTTTTGACTGGTACTGTAAGTATCTCACCTGAGAACAATGGTATTTTAGACACATTATCCTTCTCTAAAGCCTGGCATGCATTACAATTCTTCAAACAGCTAAATCACTCTTTGTTACAAGTGATACCTTTGGGTTGACTGAATTTTATTAAAGATGAAGTGGCATCAGCGGGATTGGATGAGACCAATAGAGATGGATGTGACAGCAGTTTTCCTTACCCACTCCCCTCTGTCCCTCTCTCAGCCAATGAGCTTACTGTTGGGAAGGTGTATGCAGCCCTGATGATCTTTGACTACTACAAGCAGAACCGAGCCAAGAGGCTCAAGGAACAGCAACAACAACCGCAGCAACAGAATGCTACTGGCTCCCAGGTAACACACACACACATTATTGCTGATACCCAGGAGGCACAATTTGTTTTTAATGTTGACTTAAATTTCCAAGTTTTGATTGACTATATCCTATAGGCAGAGAGCTGTATCAATATTGTACAGTATGTTCAGTATATCAGCATCTTGCCGTCTTTCATCTACAGGGGAAGGTGGGGGCTCTGTTTAAGCCAATACTGCCCCTGACTCACAAGCAGGAGAAAGTGAAGGAAAAGGCCATGACCAACGTGGAGCCGCTCTGTGAGCTACTGCCTCAGCCCCAGTCTCAGGCCCTACCTACACCTAGACCCAGCTCCACCCTGCTCAACAACGGAGGCACACTGTGAGTTCACTAACATACAGCCAGTGGCCATGTTTCTCTTGTCTTGGGGTATAACACTATAATACTTTATAATTTGAAAGCTTTTAACTTTAAAACAATCAGATGATGGCTTGACTTCCTGAAAAAAAACAGAGGCAAATGTTACTGGGTGGAATGGACTATCCTGGCAAAAATGTTTTAAATAATGACAATAACATCTTTGTTGATGTCTAATAATTCAGGCCAGTCCATGACGGCACCATGAAAGGATCGTCCTCCTGGGTGTCAGAGAAGCCTAGAGAGGGCCACAGACCCAGGAGTAAGAAAACTGTCCAAAGGGGCCAGTCTGAGGATGTCCCAAACGTAACCATTCCCCAGGTACTGTAGCCAGGCCAGACTACCCTCTGCTTTATTACACACACATGAACATCATGACCTGCTTCCTGCATTTTCTCTGTTCGCAGTACTTTACTGGATACTTTACTGGATACAGTACAGTACTGTACTTATCTCTATGCAAGCACTTATCTATGTGTGTGGTGCGTGCATTCGTGTCTGTGTGCGTGTGTGTGTGTTATGTCCCCCAGGAGTCAGTGGAGATGAGGAAGATGGACACCAGTGGCAGCACAGTACCTGGTCCTGGGTCTGGACTGGAGAGCCAGGGGAGGGCTGTGTCCATGCCCCGCCTCAACGCAGAGCTGCAGGTACAGACACACCCGAACACGCACATCATTCGTGAAGCATATCAGATGCTCCATGCCATAACTAAACTCTCTTTGAGAAAGAATGGTTGCATGGTGTTTTGTATCAGTGGCTATACTGCGGGCAGATTACTATGGTCAGGTGGCTATATCTATTGTGGGTGGGGGGGGTGGGGGGGGGGGGGGGGTAATTACATTCAATATTACTGCAGTATAACTGCTGAAAAACAAACAAAAAAGAATCTGTTTAATTCGTCACAAGAAATATAATCAGTTCCTCATTTCCTGAGTGATATCGATGTTAATTGATTGTTGTGTTTAAGTGCATTCCTTTCAGGTGAGAATGGATGTGTGTTGATCCTACTTTTAGTGCACAGAAGAAGTCCTGCATCATTTGATTAGAGCCTGGCAGACCGCCAACTGTTTGTCCTGTATCGTTTTTTCCTCTACTGCCAACTGAAGAAGAAGAGGAAAAAAATGATAGTGGTTCAAAATGGATGGGTGTAGGAGATTGGAGGGGTGGTCCCTCATGTGTTCAGTGAGGAGGAGAGTAATCATGTTACTCTAGGATAGAGAATGTAAAGAGGGGGATAGAGAGGAGGAGAGGAGAAGAGGATTGCCTCGTGACCTACTGTCTAATTTTTCTCGCCTTTTCTAACGAGGGCAGGAAATCCTTCAACAAATACAATTACAAATGGCCTTTCTGAGATTGCTTGCTATTGTTAGAGTGAAATGGGGAGGCATGTAGCCTGAACTCTACCCTGAAACAGACTGATGGATTTCGCTCTATCTCCGGCTTGGTTTTTCCATCGCTTAATTAGATTTTTTCCCTTCCTTTTTGAGGTAATGCCTAATTTCCATCTCCCTGGCGATGCCAGCACAATCAGGGCCGCAAATCTCCCAGCATGCCTCCACCTCCTCAACATCCTCTTTGTGCACTAGTGACATGTGACACCCAGGGCAGACATGAACCCTCACATGAAGCCTCTCGGAGAGGGAAAATGCCCCTTGTTTCATTCTCAAAGAAGCCCAGTGAGAAACTAAGCCCAAATCCCTTTAAACTGGAGCGCTGGATGATAAGAGGCAGTACTTGTTGATTTAGTGGTTTCAGCACCTTTTAATATGTATAAAAACCCTTTTGATTCTCTAGGGCAGCTCTGGCCCATAGACTTGTCCCACCTAGCTCTCTGCCAGGTCAGAAGCTTGGCTCCCTAGAACAAAAGCTAAAGAGACAGATATGTTTCCTAGGATATCTTAGTATTAATGGTCAAGGGGGTATTGAGTATCAAAAGATATAAAGGTAGGTAATTCTGTCTTATTGCCAGGTGCTGAAACACACAATGAGAAATCACATATTTACCTTCCTTTAGAAAGGGCATATTGAAAGACAAATGCCCTCAGTGGCCATTTAAACATAATTATGTCATATTTACAAGCGAGTCGTTTATTTTTAATCACCATGTTAAGACACCTTTGTAATTGTTCAATGTCACCTCTGTAACTGCTCAATGTTACCTCTGTAACTGCTCAATGTCACCTCTGTAATTGTTCAATGTCACCTCTGTAACTGTTCAATGTCATCTCTGTAACTGTTCAATGTCACCTCTTTAACTCTTCAATGTTACCTCTTTCCGTCTACCCTCCTCTTTTCTCCTGTCTCTCTGGCCTGATGCTTTCCCATGATCCTCTCCTCTTCCTCCTCCTTCTCCACCTGTGCTGTGTGACAGAGGAGCAAGTCGCGCCACTCCCCGGAGACCCTGCTGGCCGTATGTAGCCCTGTCTCCTCTCCGTCATTATCTCCTCTGCACCACCTCTACTTTGTTTGTTGATCCCAATGTACTAGTATGTGTGAAACTAGATTATATTTAGTATTAACTGGCCTTGCAGGTGTGTAAAATGCTAGGTTCTGCAAGCATATGATTGTACAGTATGTCAGTGTTTGACACCACAGTAGGTAGGACATTAACAACCCAGTCTACATGTTTGTTGTTCTATCATATACAATGTGGGGGATACACTGTGTTATTTTAGGATGAGGGTTAAGCTCACTGTTAAACTGTAAATCAAAGGTCTAGCCAGGTACAGTGTCTCGTCGAAGAGACTCTTCCTTTGATCATTCTGTGGGGACTGTACAACACTCATTAAAACACAGCTGCTGATGCCAACCTGCTCTTAGATACCAAGCCTATGGAGTTTGTCAGTAGTAAACTAGTGATCAGATGGAGCTGTTTTGGAGAGAGAACGGTCTGCTGCTACAGGTGGAAACATAGCCTCAGTTTCCTCTTTGATGCTCTTTTCCTCAAGCAGCCATCTAAGACTTAGGGAAATTGGTAACCGTGTCCATGATTTTACTAACAGCAATCTAGGTAGGTTGCTATGTTTTTGAGGTCACTGAAAATGTGAGTAGTATCTTTTGCAGCAAGGCTCTGCAGGTCAGATGTATCTCCACTAGGTGGAAATGGTGTTTCACAATGGAGTCAGAGAGGTGTACAGTACATCAGAGGCGGCTGGTGGGAGGAGCTATAGGAGGACAGGCTCATTGTAATCCCTATTCCTCATAGACTAGTCAGGGATCCCTATTCCTCATGGACTAGTCAGGATCCCTATTCCTCATGGACTAGTCAGGATCCCTATTCCTCATGGACTAGTCAGGATCCCTATTCCTCATGGACTAGTCAGTGATCCCTATTCCTCATGGACTAGTCAGTGATCCCTATTCCTCATGGACTAGTCAGGGATCCCTATTCCTCATGGACTAGTCAGGGATCCCTATTCCTCATGGACTAGTCATTGATCCCTATTCCTCATGGACTAGTCATTGATCCCTATTCCTCATGGACTAGTCAGTGATCCCTATTCCTCATGGACTAGTCAGTGATCCCTATTCCTCATGGATTAGTCAGTGATCCCTATTCCTATTGATCCCACACAGCCTGTTCCTGGCTGCAGCCCAATGAAGCGCTCTGCGTCCACCCATGCCCCCCAGCGCCCCCAGGAGGTGAACCTGCATGAATACACCCTGGAGAGGCCCAGCACCCAAGAAAGGCATCGTCATCACCACCACCACCACCGCTGCCACCACCACAGAGAGAGGGACAATAAGCAGCGGTCACTGGACAGGACGCCAAGCACCACTGGTTAGAGCACAGACACATGCTATAAATACATCATGTTTTTAATGTGCAATTACAGGGATCTCTTTGTCATTGAAGTTACAGGGTGGCATATGTTATACGAGTGCCGCCAGTACACTGACTACAAAATATGGGTGTTTAACCATAAATTACTGCAACTCACTGTTCCCCAGTGCTACTAGAGTCTGAATGTATAGCCCTCTCTGCCTTCCATCCAGTCAGAGGGTGAGAAGCAGACCACAGCCCAGCTGGCTGGGGCTCATCTATTATAAAGATCCGCTCTGGGCTCCATGGAGGCATCGTTCAGGCCTGGGTGTTGCAGTGGAGCTATGCAGCTGATCTTTATTACACAGATAAAAGGGACTGACAGACCAAAGGCTACCCAATGACCTGCTAATTTATGGGCACCTTGTCTCAGCAGGGCAATGCTGAGGAGAGGATAATGTTTTGGGAAGAAACACCATCAGTGTGCTAGTAGTCTGTCTTTTGTAAGTGTTTAAGAATCTTCTGTTTCAGAGTGAGGTAAAGACTGGGTGCAATCAGGGATTTAATTTGGAATTCAGAGGGGCGGCAGGTAGCCTAGCGGTTAGAGCGTTGGGCCAGTAACTGATCCAACACATCCAATCTTAACCACAACTTTAACCCTAACTCTAGCTTTATGTCAACATCCCGGTTCAATCTTAACCCTGGCCTAACGCTAACCCTGCTTTGTATTTCCACTAAGGTACACCAGGAGACCCGGCTGCAGAGCCCTCGTCTAGAGACAGGTTGCCGGACCGCGGCCGCTCCCATGAGAGGAAGCACCACTCGACGGCGGGGGAGAAGCAGCGATACTACTCCTGCGATCGCTACAGCAGCAGGGAACACTGCCACACCACCAAGTCTGTCACCACCAGCTGTGCCACCTCCCCCAGTGAGGTGCAGGAACCCAGCATCAACAAGCAGGTGGGAGGGCATGGGCAGGGTAGGATAGGATATGGGCAGGGCAGGAAACAGTATGGCAGGGTATAGACATGGTATGATATGGGTAGAGCATGGAAAGGAATCAGGGTATGCAATGACTGAATGAGAATCAGAATAATACACACACTAGACATGATCAGTTTATGTCTGTCTGATTTAGTACAGCACAGTGTATATTGTGTTCAACTCTTAGTGATGATGTCTGTCTGCTCTCTGTTTCTGTCTCTGCTGAAACTCAACGTTCTCTTCTTTCTGCCCTTTAGTGCAACCAACCTTTCAATTCTCTTTCCACTCTTCTTCTTCTTCTCCATTTTCTGTCCATTTTCTGTCCATTTTGTCTGTCTTCTTCTCCTATCTTTTTCCTCCCATCAATGACTGTCCTGTCCTTTCATCTCTCTGTCCTTCCCGGTTGTTTTATCTGTCCTTTCCCACTATCCTCTCTCTCCTCTCCATCTGTTTATGGTGTCTTTCCCTTCGTACTGGTGACCCTGTCTCCCTGTCACCTCCTCTCCTGTGCGGTCTCCTCATCTTTTTTATAGTTTCAAATTGCTTTGTCCAATTTTCATCTAGGGTAGTGGTTCGGTTAAAGGGAGCCCAGTGATGTTGACCTCAGGGGCTAGCACACACGGCCGTGGACGCAGGCAGCTCCCACAGACCCCCCTGACCCCCCGCCCCGGGGTGGCCTTCAAGACTGCAAACTCCTCCCCTGTGCACTTTGTGTCTGCCCAGTGTGGCAGCGGCCTGCCCACCCCGAGTCCTAGCCGGCTGAGCCGTGGGCTGTCCGAGCACAACGCCCTGCTACACATTGGCACCTCACACATCCCCTCCCCCATCACCCGCATCAGCTCTGAGCCCTTCCTGGGCTACAATCACAGTGACTCCCAGGGTCAGGGCAGCCCATACTGCAGTCTCTGGGACGAGCTGCTGAGCCCTTATGCTGCCAGAGCACGCTCCCCTCGGACTGCATGGCCTCAGATGTGGCCGAGGGCCATCCACCTGCATCCGCCACCCCAGCAGAGACGTGTGGTGCCCAACGGATACCACTTCACCTTTGGTGGTAATGCCAACGCCAGCCCGGGCTCTGGTTCTGGTGCCTGGGAACCCAGGTATTATCACGAGGCAGAGGAGGATGAATGGTGCTAGCATGGCTTTGAACAGATGTTTTTAATGCATTTTTTAGGAATCGTGATGAGTTTTATCATCTTTTTGAAGGCTTTAGTTTACACTGTTGCTGTATGATAAGCTAAGTATGGAAAATAAATCAAGGAAGGTTGGAATTCATTTGAATGTGAACCAAGCAGCATAATTTCTGGGACCTGGATGAACATGAAAGTGGATGTGGATTTGGTGAATGGTTGGTAATTTAGTTGGATGCAACCAACTGTAAGGTGTCTTTGTGTTATGCACTGAAGACAATGGCATTTTTCATTGAGGGAACTTTTGCTTTGCTTCTTTATCAAACGTAATTATTTTTAGATAAAACTTATCCACGTTTTTTGTCAGTCTTGATAGTGGCATAAGAAACCCTCCTACAGGTACACACAGTAGAGATGGGTGAGCAGCAGCCCTCTTTGCTGTCTCTGCGATGAGCAGAGTGATAGGCTCAATGGAAAGTTCCATGACAATACCTAGACATTGATTAGGAAATACTTATTCAAACCTCTCTAAGAAACACACTTGAAAGTATCCTAAGCGGCTATTGCTTTGCTTTGGGACTCTTACCATTCGAAGATATAAAGGGATTTACAGCCGCCCAATCCTTTATGTGACATTCCCTTTCTGTCAGAAGATACAGCCTGATAGAGCAGAGGGATCGATGATTGTTGATTTGCTGCTGTTTACCATCAAACTTCACTACCACTACTAGAGAGAAATTAGGAATGGAAATGAAATGTGATTTGTTTTATATAAAACTATTGTAGATGTTATCTTTTCACTGTCTGCATTTTTTTGTATGATGTAAAAACAACTTTGTTTATGTAAATTGCTTACAGTTTGTCATAATTTCAGGTCTAATGTTTCTTACATACTGTCTGCTTCGGATGTTTAATACAAAGTGCCTATCCTTTTTAGATATACTGTAGTAAAGATGCAAAGTCAACCGTTTTTGGAATGCATCAACATTTAAGTAGTTGTTTGGTCAATTGGCTAGTTCTGCAGGAGAACAAGATGTACCTCAAGCCTTATTTGAGAAAAAAAAATTGAATGGAAATTATGAATTACCTTATGATTGCTGATATTTTCCTTGTATGATTTTCTTTTTGATGAATATATTTCATCAATTTGAGGGGAGACAACGAAAGCTAGTGCAAAAGCATATATCATGAACACTTAATAAACATGCAAACTGCATTAGTAGCATATCCAGTTAGGAAGACACAATCAGAGTAACACAACTGCATGTTTAGATTATAAACCTGGTTGACAACAGTTATGAAGATGTAGTAGTGTATATGTATTTCCCTGGTGAGGATACTCAACTGCGATAGCATTGCAAGCTATTGTATTGCCTTCTGTTTCAATGTTATAACTGCAGACGTAGTAAAGAACATAAGGAATCTGATGATAAACAAACAGTGTGCACTTTTTGGATGGATGTGCTTGAGAAGCAAAGATTAATACAGATCCCTGATGAGAGAGTGTGGTAAATCGGAGCCCTAGCACCAGCACACCGGACCCCTCTGTGTCTCTCAATTGGCTCAGACCCCTCTGTGTTAAGGTTTAAGTCCCCCCCCCCTCCCACCACCACCCGATCTCTGCTTCCATTTCGAAGGATGGAATTTCCCAGCTGTCAGATTATAATATAAATCTGGTTCACACCTTCTATCTTTCTATCTACCCAGCCATGGTAACCACTGATGTTGAAGGTTCACATCTGCCTCTAAAAATTGAGAATGTTGCCCTGGGATGGATGATCTAATTCTTGGATAGCTAAGAGCTTCTATTCTACAGTACATTCGGGGTGGATGCTCTACTCCAGTGAAGGTGTTGCTCAATTATTGATAGCAGTGGAGATACAGTAGGTAGGACCAGGTGTTGCCATGACCACACACTCGTCAGGGTTCTGTACTGCATATTTCCCAGAAGCAGAGTTTTGATGACAGGGAAAGTAGGGCTATGCAACAAGACACTAAGGTAATATACTTCATCCATTCTGTAGCTTTACGTGCCGAGATCTCCAGATTCAGGCTTCAGCATGATTGTGACCAAATATTTTATATAAAAAGGTTTTTAAAATGTATAAAAAAATATTTAAAAATGCTTAAAGGCACAACGAGTAAAGCGGAAATTAATAACATATTTAGAAATACAGCAACTTTATATATTTGCATGCATACAATTTGCCCACTTTGATGATGTCAAGACGTAAACCTGTGTCTTAAAACGCAAGTAAACAATATTATGGTTATTTCTATCTGTTCCATGTTAGGTCACCTAAGAGGGGTGATCGCTTCAGAGGAGTGTGTTCAGAAACATTGAATAAACTGTAATGGTTTTGTTTTGTATAAGCCAATAACAAATTCTCCACATTCTTGTACAGATACATTAATTAATTTCTCCTTGACATGTTGCCATAGTGGGTCAAAAACGTACATTTACTATCAGTCTCTTCCTTCATCTTTGTGGCCTCTGTATTATTTATTTCGAAAGAAAAATATCCACACCCTAGTCTCTTAACAGTTGGTTGCCAAACATTGAACTGTTCCTATTTCTCGTTCTGCATACCAACTGCAGTGTGCATGTGTCTTCTGGAGAAAATAATGTTAGCATGTTCTGACAATGTATGTGCATGTAAATCTTAAACCTTTTGATACCATCTGTTCATTTCTTGTTAATTTTTCTTGATCTTTGATATAAACTGTGGGGTTTGTTGAAAAAAAAAAAACTTCATATAAAAACAGTATTTAACAATGTTGATAGTTCCAGCCATGCAACAGAGCTGGAACATTATTTGGGTCTTGAAAGTGAGTTGTTTGTTGCCTGATTATGTTTATTGGCCAGACTTTGAATTCTGCAGTTGTTTCTACATTTACATTTTGTATGCAACCAAGTTCCTTGAATTAAAAAAATAAAATAAAAACAAACATGCTTCAATATCTGTAATAGCTGGAAGATTATGGAATAAGAAGACAATGGTTTATCCATTTACAGTATTGGAGGGGTGTTGAAAGGGGGAAGGTGTACCTTCTGTCGGTGTTAACGTCGCAATGTTATTGGTCTACAGCCTACAGTGGGCGGAGATATTTCCCAAAATACACAAGGTTGAACATCCCGGTGATGCTCAAGTCGCGGGAAACAGTTGAAACGTCAACTATCTCGAGCCTGCCTAAAACAAGACAGCACTTTTACCAACAAACATAGCTAAAAAAAAAGTATATGTAAAGTATTATTGACAACCTAATATATAGAGGAGTCTTTCCACAAATATATTCGAATTAATGATAATGTTTTGTTACTTTTGTTGTCATTGCTGTTGTGTATTTAAACAGACAAAGAGCTATGTTATATCCGATAGAATTGATTATATTATCAGTGGCTATTTACTCTCTTGGAGCCGCTATTGATGATTTTGAAAAGGATATGGGCTCGGAGAATCTTTGGAAAGGTAAGACAAAGCGCATCAATGTTTCACACACGTACTTTGTATCGTTCTTCTGTGATGTTATTTCTCCATAATATTCCATTTTGCTTCTCAAACAAGTCATAAGACTTTTAAAATGTTCAATTCGGTCTTGGCAAATGTGTTGTCTCAACAGGTGACTGAAAAAAAGAATCTCTCCTGCCATATTTTATAATGATAGAATTAAACATTTTAGACAGTCCGTGCACAGTTTTAACTCAACTGCTAATATTACGAACTGAAGTATCCCGTATTTCTGTACCCCAGTCTGTTTAGACGTTGATATTCACGATGCAGTAATACCATACTCAACCACTTGGAGCAGCTGTTGATCGGTTTTAGTCAACTGCATTATCACCACAAACAAGCATGTATTACTGTTACAGCGTAATAATAGATTGTATCATTTTGAGGCAAGATGGGAATGATGTGTTTTACTCTGGAAAGTCTGCTTAGTTCTAATAGAAAGGCAATGCTATTCCAAACATTCCCTATCATTGAGGGAAAGAGGCTCAGGTAGGCACTACTAGGCAGACAGGTTGAGTTGTTTAACCTCTATTATACACTGGGTGGTTCGAGCCCTGAATGTTGATTGGCTGACAGTCGTGGTATATCAGACCATATACCACGGGTATGAAAAAACATGTGTTTTTACTGCATTAATTACGTTGGTAACCAGTTTATAATAGCAGTAAGGCACGTCAGGGGTTTGTGGTATATGGCCAATATACCACGGCTAAGGGCTGTTTCCAGGACTCTGCGTTGCACTGTGCATAAGAACAGCCCTTAGCTGTGGTATATTGGCCATATACCACACACCCTCGGGCCTTATTGCTTAATTATACAATCGGTGTGTCTAATCCTGGATGGTGATTGGTAAAAACCGCATTCCAGCCGATGTCTATTCCACAAGTTACCACCAGCTAAAGCTATGAAGTTGAAATGCCTATTTACTCTATTCCATCTGACTGCGCAATTCACTGTCTAATCAGCCCAGCCAGGCAATTTCTGAACTTGATCTCCGCTATAAAAAGCATCTAGACATTATCTCCCATCTCTTTTAGACTAGCATTTGGTTTTCAACAGCAGAGATTTGTATAAACCTTGCTGTCTGTCTCTCCGACATTTGCAACATTGAAATTCAATCTCCAGATGTCCCTTAGCAATGAACATGTCGGGAGTCAGGACAGATAGACAGGCAGACAGCTTTTCTCAGCCTGTCGAAATCATGAATCAGCTGGCATCATTTTTATGGATATATACAAAGAAATGTCAATAGAAAACAGGTTAAACGAAATACAGCTAGTTTGCGATCTTTCCAGCTTCAGTATGAAGCGATTGTGTTAGCTGTGTTGTTGGCTAGCTCTTCTGAACAATAGTGTCCTGACGAAAGAGCACATTTTCTATGCCAGGCGAAATCCTGCATCATTAGCTCATTGTTATGGATGTATCCAAATAAATGTCACTAGAAAACAGCTTAAACAAACACAAATGGAGCTACTTTGCTGTTATTCCGGCTGCACTGTTTGACGTGCCTGAAAGGTTAGCCGTAGTTGGCTAGCTAGCAAGCAAGGGTTAAGAACGTTGCCAGCCAATATGGCAATGAAACATTTAGAATGAACGCCCATAGATACAGAACAAAAAGACTTAACGACTGGCATCCGAACCGATAGAACGAACGACCGGCCAACTTGGGTAGCAACCTTAGATTTGTGTCGGGACTATATCTCGTGGAAGGATTAAATAGTGTAAATAAATTAATCAAAATAAAGTTATTTATGAAAATATGTCAATCATCATCATAATGTCCTCCAAGCCGGTGTTCGACTTTGTCTCGGGCCTAACAACACCCATCCCTCATTCCAACATTACATAATATCTGCTCTTATACAACGCTGTCCATATGTGAAGGGAAAATATGCTGATAATGTTTTCTAATAGTGCTTCTGCTACCATAAGATCTCAGCCAGCTGCTCCCAGTGGAGCTCTGGGAGGGAACAGGCCCACAGTCTCAGGGTCAGAGCTGATTGGTCTGGCCTGGGAGAGACACTTATAGACTGGACTGTATGAGGGAGGAAGGGAATAATTATTTGTCATTCCAAGATTCCCTTCCCATCAACTATGACCTGTACATAATCACATAATGATGTTGGTCACCAAAGGGAAAGAACTGCTGTGTCTCGGTCTGCTCAGTCGTTTATGTGTGGTGTTTCCAGTTGAGTTGGTTGGTTTAAAGCTCCTTCATGACGTCTGGTTCTGCCTCCTGGCAACCATGTTGGTTCATTGAATAGAGAAAGGGGCCGCTGCCCACATTGTTACAAGAGGGTCCCTTGGGTTAGGTTGGATTGCAGAGCCCAAGCCCACTTAGCACACTGTTGCTTGAGCAGCTTTTTCTGTGAATAGACTTTCGATTAGCCTATACAAAGATTGCAATTTCTAAAAAAGCTCTATTGCAGGATATTGACCATAACCTTATTTAAATGTATTTATTCACATTTTAGTCATAATTATTGTGCTAATAAATGTCAATATCCATGAGGTATTCTAATCTGTTATTAAAGATTTGATATGTGACAGCGGAACAAAGTAATTCCAGTGATTAACCATGTAATTATTGGTATGTAATGTCATGTTTTAATTCTATAATTAACTGGCTTGGACAGGAACAAGATCTATTTGCTCTCTGTTCCCATATCGTGTCATTGAGTGCAGATCAAAGCCTCTGGGTCTGAGGGGCACCACTCCAAAGCCAGACTACTGAGGCCTGAATGCCAGACATACAGACAGTAATTAATGTTATCCTACTTTGATAACCATAACTATGTGTCCAGGGGAGAATAACGTCTGCCTGATAATGTTGTGTCTGGACAGCATTACATAGGCCAGGCAAGGGGCACCTGGTGGAACTATGGCTGAGAATATTATAGAAACTGGACGTTCGGGGGAAACACGAAAGAGCTTAGTTTTCTGAACTATTGTCAGATTGAGTCAAAATAATTATTTAATATGTTTGGGAGGGCTATCTATGTTAGACATGCAGGTTGGCATTTATTGTCATGAGGCTTGACATGGAGGCAGCACTGCAGAGTGGTCACCAGCTGGCACAACCACAAAGTCATACAAACAGATTTGAAACCTAACTCAAACCTTAACCTTAACCACGCTGCTAACCCTAATGCCTAACCCTAACCTTAAAGTAAGACAAAAAACGCTGGTCTCAACTTTGTTTTGTACATAATGTCTCCACTATCACTTCCTATGACCGTAAACAGCTTCTGGACATCAGAACAGCATTTACAAACCTTGATTTTGATGAACATTTCTACTTTAGCGAGTCTGCAGATTTGGACGTTCTGCTTACTCCGGACCAGGCCTTAATCCCGGGACTTGAAAGAGAGAGCGGCAGCGAGGCGGCATCCTGACGAGACTACGTCGGCGAGCAAATAGACCTCCATTGCCTTCTAGTGACGAACGTGCAGTCACTGTATAAAATAAAATGTATATATATATATAAAATGTTCCTTTATTATTTTCCTCTAACCCTACCACCCCTCCCCTAATTGGAGTAAACGTATGGACAACAACACTTAGGCTTCTACTTCCAGCTTATACATACTATACCCATTTTACGGACACAGTATATTTTACAATAGTTCTCTTGTGTATGTTTTTAGTCCCATCCTTCAGCTACCCTCAACCCCTCCCATCTATCTCTGAACACCACTAATTTTTGATTTCTATTTGCCATATATTTTTCAACTGTGCTGTGATGTTTCACTAAAGTTCTGAACCTTTCTAGTCTCATAGTTTCTACAGATTGTTTTTGCTAAGAGTATTATTATATTATTGATTGATTGACTATGATGTTTTAAATCACCCAACATTGGTATTTGCAGAGTTAGCTCCAGGTGAGCTGGGATGGTTGTATCCCCGATATACAGTGGGGAGAACAAGTATTTGATACACTGCCGATTTTGCAGGTTTTCCCAATTACAAAGCATGTAGAAGTCTGTAATTTTTATCATATGTACTCTTCAACTGTGAGTGACGGAATCTAAAACAAAAATCCAGAAAATCACATTGTATGATTTTTAAGTAATTAATTTGCATTTTATTGCATGACATAAGTATTTGATACATCAGAAAAGCAGAACTTAATATTTGGTACAGAAACCTTTGTTTGCAATTACAGAGATCATACGTTTCCTGTAGTTCTTGACCAGGTTTGCACACACTGCAGCAAGGATTTTGGCCCACTCCTCCATACAGACCTTCTCCAGATCCTTCAGGTTTCGGGGTTTTCGCTGGGCAATACGGACTTTCAGCTCCCTCCAAAGATTTTCTATTGGGTTCAGGTCTGGAGACTGGCTAGGCCACTCCAGGACCTTGAGATGCTTCTTATGGAGCCACTCCTTAGTTGCCCTGGCTGTGTGTTTCGGGTCGTTGTCATGCTGGAAGACCCAGCCACGACCCATCTTCAATGCTCTTACTGAGGGAAGGAGGTTGTTGGCCAAGATCTCGCGGTAAATGGCCCCATCCATCCTCCCCTCAATATGGTGCAGTCGTCCTGTCCCCTTTGCAGAAAAGCATCCCCAAAGAATGATGTTTTCACCTCCATGCTTCACGGTTGGGATGGTGTTCTTGGGGTTGTACTCATCCTTCTTCTTCCTCCAAACACGGCGAGTGGAGTTTAGACGCATTTTTAGCTACTGAAGTATTTCTCTGCCATCGACCTGTATAGTATAGTTAACCATCCAACATCCACCAATGTATAGTGTACATATTCAGCCAACCACTCATACTATGCAATGTCCTTTTATAGCTTTTTTTTTGCACTCCAGATATCTTGTATTTCTATACTTTTTCATACTGCCGCTCTATGTATCATGTACCGTGTATCTGTCTTTTGTGTACTTTTCGTTGTGGCATTTTGCACCTGCCCTGTGTTTTGTTGTAGCTGCTTGACAATGAAATTTCCCCCCCGGGGGAGCAATAAAGTACCTATCTATCTATCTATCTATCTATCTATCTATCTATCTATCTATCTATCTATCTATCTATCTATCTATCTATCTATCTATCTATCTATCTATCTATCTATCTATCTATCTATCTATCTATCTATCTATCTATCTATCTATCTATCTATCTATCTATCTATCTATCTATCTATTTTTGTCTCATCAGACCACATGACCTTCTCCCATTCCTCCTCTGGATCATCCAGATGGTCATTGGCAAACTTCAGACGGGCCTGGACATGCGCTGGCTTGAGCAGGGGGACCTTGCGTGCGCTGCAGGATTTTAATCCATGACGGCGTAGTGTGTTACTAATGGTTTTCTTTGAGACTGTGGTCCCAGCTCTCTTCAGGTCATTGACCAGGTCCTGCCGTGTAGTTCTGGGCTGATCCCTCACCTTCCTCATGATCATTGATGCCCCACGAGGTGAGATCTTGCATGGTGCCCCAGACCGAGGGAGATTGACCGTCATCTTGAACTTCTTCCATTTTCTAATAATTGCGCCAACAGTTGTTGCCTTCTCACCAAGCTGCTTGCCTATTGTCCTGTAGCCCATCCCAGCCTTGTGCAGGTCTACAATTGTATCCCTGATGTCCTTACACAGCTCTCTGGTCTTGGCCATTGTGGAGAGGTTGGATTCTGTTTGATTGAGTTTGTGGACAGGTGTCTTTTATACAGGTAACGAGTTCAAACAGGTGCAGTTAATACAGGTAATGAGTGGAGAACAGGAGGGCTTCTTAAAGAAAAACTAACAGGTCTGTGAGAGCCGGAATTCTTACTGGTTGGTAGGTGATCAAATACTTATGTCATGCAATAAAATGCAAATTAATTATTTAAAAATCATACAATGTGATTTTTCCTCTACATGCTTTGTAAGTAGGAAAACCTACAAAATCGGCAGTGTATCAAATACTTGTTCTCCCCACTGTATATAACATTTTATTGGTTGCAAGGATTTTGTATAATAACTTAAATTGAAAAACTCTAAGTTTTGAATCCATCGTCGAAAATCTCTTCCCAACTATTTGGCACAGATGTCAATTGTTGGGTCTTTAAATTAAACTAGTATAAATTTTCTTTAACAAATTTTGCTCTTTAATTCAGGGCCGACAGACAAGTTCCTTACTTTCTCCCCCTTCCACTTGCCTCTTCCATTTGTGCATTAATGCTGCAATGAGTTAGTTGTAATTTCGAGTAGAGCAGACATTTCCATATATTTTTGTGTGTGATGTGTGTGTGACATATATACATTTTTTTTTATCAATTAGTATATTTGAGTTTATCCAAATTGTGTATTTAAAAAAGTTGTACTTTATCAAAAGCCTTTCAGCTATGAATACCAGGCCTGGTTTCCCAGATTTTTCATAGTGTTCTATTGTTTCCAGTATTTGTCTTATATTATCTCCAATGTATCGTCCATGTAAAAAAAACTTTCTGATTAGGATGAATAATATCCGACAATACCTTTTTAATTCCTTGCGCTATGCATTTTGCTAGACCTTTTGCAACACTGAAGTGTAAGAGGTCTCCATTTTTTTTTTATGGACTGGATATTCATATTTACCACTTGGGTCCTGTTTCAGTAATAATGAAATCAGACCTTTTGTTGAGTATCTGCTCATCTACCATTTTTATAGGAGTGTTTAAGACATGCTAATATCGGTCCTCTGAGTACATCTAAAAGGTTTGGTATATCTCATCTGTTATGCCATCCAGCCCTGGAGTTTTTCTGGACTTAAAAGCTTTATTTGTATCAAGAAGTTGGTCCTCTGTAATTTGGGAATCACATTAGTCTTTCTGTTAATTGTATTATTAATTATTATTTATTAATAGAAAGAAATCCTTACAATTAACTTAGGTTAGTGATGGAGGAGACTGAAATGAAAACATACAGTTGAAGTCAGAAGTTTACATACACCTTAGCCAAATGCATTTAAACTCACAATTCCTGACATTTAATCCTAGTAATATATACTGTCTTAGGTCAGTTAGGATCACCACTTTATTTTAAGAATGTGAAATGTCAGAATAATAGTAGAGAGAATGATTTATTTCAGCTTTTTAGTTCTTTCATCACATTCCCAGTGGGTCAGAAGTTTACATACACTCAATTAGTATTTGGTAGCATTGCCTGTAAATTGTTTAACTTGGGTCAAACGTTTCGGGTAGCTTTCCACAAGCTTCCCTCAATAAGTTGGGTGAATTTTGGCCCATTCCTCCTGACAGAACTGGTGTAACTGAGTCAGGTTTGTAGGCCTCCTTGCTCGCACACACTTTTTCAGTTCTGCCCACAAATGTTCTATAGGATTGAGGTCAGGGCTTTGTGATGGCCACTCCAATACCTTGACTTTGTTGTCCTTAAGCCATTTTGCCACAACTTTGGAAGAATGCTTGTGGTCATTGTCCATTTGGAAGACCCATTTGCAACCAAGCTTTAACTTCCTGACTGATGTCTTGAGATGTTGCTTCAATATATCCACATCATTTTCCTTTCTCATGATGCCATCTATTTTGTGAAGTGCACCAGTCCCTCCTGCAGCAAAGCACCCCCACAACATGATGCTGCCACCCCCGTGCTGCACGGTTGGGATGGTGTTCTTCGGCTTGCAAGCCTCCCCCTTTTTCCTTTTTTCCAAACAGTTCTATTCTTGTTTCATCAGACCAGACATTTCTCCAAAAAGTACGATCTTTATCCCCATGTGCAGTTGCAAACCGTAGTCTGGCTTTTTTACGGAGGTTTTGGAGCAGTGGCTTCTTCCTTGCTGAGCGGCCTTTCAGGTTATGTCGATATAGGACTTGTTTTACTGTGGATATGGATGCTTTTCTACCGGTTTCATCCAGCATCTTCACAAGGTCCTTTGCTGTTGTTCTGGGATTGAACGTGTCTCCTTCCTGAGTGGTATGACAACTACGTGGTCCCATGGTGTTTATACTTGCGTACTATTGTTTTGGTGTTTTTCGACATCAACTGTATGCTTAAAGTACATTGCTTCCTCTTTCGAAATATATTTTGGTGAATCATAGGTGACTGTCATTTGTAACAAGTTTCAGTAAATTATTTTTGGTAGCATTTCTATGTTGAAGTTTAAAAAAAAAAAATCCCCATATTCCATCCAGTTTGCTTTATTTTTATAATATATTACACTTGATCATACACTTTTTTACACTAACTCTCCTGCACTGACTCTACTCTATGCACACACACTGGACTCTAACCACACACTCTCACATACTTACAATGACACCCCAACACACGCATACACACACACTACATACTCCCACACACACATAACACTTGCATACTGTACATGCATACTGATGCCACACACATACACACTACATACGCTGTTGCTACTGTCTATTATCTATCCTGTTGCCTAGTCAATTTACCCCTACCTATATGTACATAGCTACCTCAATTACCTCGTACCCCTGCACATCGACTTGTATATAGCTCCCTGTATATAGCCATGTTATTTTTATTCACTGTGTATTTATTCCTTATGTCACTATTTCAAAAATTTTTTTATCTTTAACTCTGCGTTGTTGGAAAAGGACCCGTAAGTAAGTGTGTCACTCTTAGTCTACACCTGTTGTTTTCGAAGCATGTAACAAATACAATTTGATTTGATTTGATTGACTTGACTATATCCAAACTTCACTTTCAGCTGACCTCCATAGCCAGCCCTCTCCCCAGGGCCACAGTCAGAGCTGGGAAAAGCTCCACTAAGAGCTGCAGTGTCTTTTCAATTACGGACCGATAGTTCGGGCCAGGGATATCCAAGAACAACAGTTGGCTGAGCTGAGGTGCTGAATGGATTTAGCCTGGCAGGAGTCAGACAGGGGCTGGCCTGTTGGAGACTAAGGGAGATCTGTTGTGGTTAATAACAATCACTGACTTTCCTTGGCACCATTAGCTAGCTCATGGGAAACCCGAAATTCCAAGTAGGGTACTTCATTTTCAACCTTGAATTCAGATGCAGCTATTTATAATTGATCACAAATCGGTGTAGACAGACAGAAATTACATACATTATGCTATTATGCTCTGCCCGCCTTGTTGCTCTGAATATACCATATGGCATTATTTCATATTGGCATAGAGAACCCCCCCTAACTCCTGCCCAAAACTTCAATCCAGATAGAAATTAACATGACATTATTCTCAAATGTATAAAGGGGACATATGTCAGTCTGGATTTCCTTTATGGATTGCTTTACTTTGCAAACACACTTGGTGGATTTGGCTGCAACAGCACTGACATTCAGACCTAGGCCTACCTCCATGCTTTGAGAACACACACGGCTAGTGTTCCCTCAATTATTGTTGTAACTCACCACCACCGCCACCACCATTTATTATGTATACTCCACCTACAGAGTCTAATAAACGACGAGGCCATTGAAATGTTTCAATTTAAACCTGCATCTCATTACTGCACTCTTGTAAAAATATTATAAAAATATTTTTGTCTAACTGCAGCAGCTAGAAAGGACTAAGTAGCTCAGTAGCTCTCAGGATCACTCAGATTGAGTTATTGCCTGTGATCCGAACTGAAATGTACAGTAAGAATGATGGATTTCCTCCTGATGGTTTTCAAGTGCACAGTGCCATGGCTGTTTGGCTCCGCCAGGGCAGGTTTTACCCAGCTGGGGCCCTGGCATACTGCAGGCATGCTGTAATGTCATGTTGGAGCAGTCTGCCCCCCCCCCCCCCCAGACCCTGTCAGCCCCTGAGGAGGACGGGGCAACACAATGCACAAGGCCTGCCCTGGGTCAGGGTCAGCACGGAAATCATGTGTCAACATCAGAGGTCAAGTCCTATAAAGATCTACAAAGTACTTACTTGACAGACCTCATTCCAGCTCCGTTGGTGGGATGCTTGTGCTTTGTGCTTGTAAAAGTGAACTATGAAAGACGATTTGGGTACATTTCGTAATATACTAGGCCTATAAAATGCATTTTTTGTGTAAAGTGAAATCCACCTCAACGGAAATGTTAAGAAACCAGTAAAACGTGATCAGGTGCTATGATTTGTAAAAAGGTATATTACTATCTACTGACTTGTGTAGTAGGCTAGTCTCTTGTGACGCCGTTAACTATGCAGAAATCACTCTGCTATTTCCTGGTTGCTAAAATTATAATAGTTTGCGAGAGAGAGAGAGAAGATAGAGAGAAACTTAATGATAAAAAAATTGGTCTGGTTTGGTCTTAACCATTTGGTTGTGTGGTAACACATCATTCAAAAATCAAAAGACCTATCCGAGGCCCTCAGAAGAAAGATTATTGATGCCCGTGAGTCTGGGAGGGGTTACAAATCCATTTCCAAGCAATTCGAAGTACATCGTTCCACTGTCCGACGAAAATTCCAGACCACTGGCAAACTACCTAGGACAGGTCATCCCACCAACGTCAGCCCAAGAGCTGACCGAAAGATGCTCATAGAAGTTATTGAGAGCAATCAACAAATGTAAACACCTGGAGTTTGCTAAACAGCACTGGCACTTGGATTGGAACGGGGTGCTATTGTCAGATAAGACAAAAATAGAACTCTTTGGCCAAGCACACCAGTGGTGGGTTTGGCATCGAAATAAGGATGCAGAAAAAATACCTACTGTAAAATATGGTGGTGGATCTTTGACATTATGGGGGTGTTTTGCTTCCACTGGTCCTGGGGCCCTTGTTAAGTAAGGTCACTGGCATCATGAACTCTACCAAGTACCACAACTAAATGGCCATCTCTGCACTTGAACCCCATTGAAAACCTGTTATTTGAATTAGAGGGCAGTCTATAAGCATAGACCGAAGGATATCAAGGATCGGGAAAGATTCTCTATAGACTATCGAATGGTATAAGATCCCTCCCAATGTGTTCTTCAATCTCATAAAACATTCTAGAAAAAGGTTCTCAGTGCCGTTATCCTCGCAAGGGGAGGGTGCAGAAAGTATTGAAAACAGGAGTGCCAATAATTTTGACACCTATCTGAGCAATTGTATTAGTATAAAATAATATAATTTCCCCAAAAATGTGTAGCATACAATATAGCTCAGTATTTGTATTATTTATTTTAAACTGTATTTTTTGCTAATCTTTATCAAGGGTGCCAATAATTTCGGATTTGACTGTTCAGTATATCAGCACCTTTATAGACTTCATTTAATATCGCCCCCCCCAGAAATGTTCCATACATTGTGGAAATGTACAGCACAGTGGTTCAAGCATCTTGACATGATCTCATGGTGAATGTTAATGCAAGATGTGGTGAATAGTTGAACCCCTTCCAAAAAGATAAAGTCGATATTTGGCCAGAGGCCAGGAACGAAAAGCTTTTGACAGGTCGATGTCAAACCAACCTCCGCAGTCTCCAATCTCTCCATGTGTGTTCAGCACCCTGGATTCATTAAATGGGAGGAATATGCACCATCTTACTGTACACTGCCTTTGATCCCATCGCTCAACAAAGAGCTTGCCCAGACTGACTCTGACCCGTGGCCGTCGCCACTGAAGAGCTGAAGAGCTGCAGAGCTACTTGTCTACATGACTCCTCACAGGAACTTGAATATCCTCACTCTATGTAGAGTTGCATACTTTAGTTGCAGTGAAAGCGTAAGCCATAAATAAATAAATGTGCCAGTAGGCTACATATAAAAAGGTTTCAGTTGAAATTATTTGTGTTGCTGAACAGGCCAGGTTTTCTAGGGAACTAACAGGTGTTTTCTAGGGAATCAAGTTGTCATGGTAACATCTGGGAAATGCATCACTAATTATGCTGACCGAGGAACAACTACCGGATGGTGATAATGAGTTGTGAATGTACATTTCTTGGCAGAACAGCGTTGGTCTTTTTACCTTTACATCTTGAATTCTCCTTCCCTTGCCCTAGCTGTGTGTGTTCGACATGAATCGCATTTTCTCGAGGGAGTCTGGGAACGAAACTCGTGTTTTTATATCCCATTCTTCTGTTGTTTGAGATTTCTCCGAAACGTGTCAAGTAATTGTCATCTGGCTAGTTTTCCTTCGAGGGCCTCACCCCTGAGAGGGCTCTGTTTCACTTGATTTCCACTGAAATATCATTACCATCTTAGGGTCTCCTGTTGGACTTTCGGTCTCCTGCAGAACAAAGTTTGTGCAGATTTTCCCCTCTTTGGCACTATACTGACTATCCTTTTTAAGACTTGGGATGTCATCGAAACATCTCTAAAATGGTTGATTTATGGAATGTTGCTAGAATGGCTGGTGAGCAGTGAGTTTACATTTTGACCTTAGCATATTTGGATGTTGGTTCTGAGAGAGGCCTCTGCAGTCTGCGATCATTTGAGATCAGCATTTGGGTTACAGTTTAAAAATACTGTATGTTGATATGATTTTTTTATTCAAACCATGTGGATGTGATGTTCAATGGAGTCGTTCCTACAGTATATGTCCATATAGGGGAACCTCTAGCCTTTGTTCCTCTCATCTGCTCCCCAGCAGGCCTACAGAAAGGCAGCCAGTGCTCCTGCTATGTCTCAGCAGTCAGACAGCCCTGAGACAGACATGTCTGTCCCCCAAGTGTGGCGACACCTGTGAAAATAATATGCCAGAGCACTTATGCACAGCATGGCTTTGCTCTGTCTGTTATCTGACATAGGATTCAGCAGGGGATTCCTTCTGGCTGACATAGATGATAACATGTTCAAAGTGAATAAAGTAGTGCATCACTGGATTTCAAAACATCCTCGCAATGTATTCATTCGCTGTACATGAACCATATGGTATTAATTAGTAGTAGTGTACTGAGTTATTGAAAGGATGCCTCTCTCTAACCTCTACTACTGGGCTGTATGTGGATATGCCCTATGTGACAGACTGGACAGTCAGAGTAGTGTGAGAGGCTGTGGGAGCCCAAAGCCAGCTGATGGAAGGGCTGCAGAGCAAAGCAGAGCCCTCCTGTAACCCAGCGTGAACCCAGATACAGGCAGCCTCGGAGCCCTAAACCCCTCACTGCACTGCACTGCACTGCACCACCTGGTCCTGGCCTCAATGATGGACTAAACAGGTCAGGCCCCAGGGCTCATGGCTCAGGACTCTGCTCAGGTCCTATAAGGGCAAAGCTATCCCTCATTCATTCCCCATTTGTCACAGACCAAAAGCCTTATTTATCAAAGGTGCGTGCGCACAGTTTTCCAGAGGTTGTTGGTATTTATAAATGTTGAACTTGACGGGAAAGTGTGGTATCTCCATGCTAATCTCAGACCATGCTTATGCACAACTTCTAGTCGTTGATCAACTGTATTGCAAGCAAATACTGTTTTGAGGGGGGGGAAATGGAGTTGTTTGATGCACAGGAATGATAATGGTAGGCTAATAATAAAACAGATGCATTTCCCGTTGGTAAGAAGATAGCATAGCATTATGTCGCCTAATATATTGTAACGTCCTTAAACCAACACCTAGCGAACTCATAAAGGGGTTCAGACCTCTTGGCGTAAAGGTTAAGTTGTTTGCTTGACAGTCGCTGGACCTGTGTTTGAGTCCTAGTCGGGGTTACCCCTTGAATTTGCTACAATATGAATTGTACTTTTATTATATAGGCCTAAATCAAAATCATATTGCAGGGCATGTCTCTCCTTTTCTGACATGACTGATTTATTCCCGTCCATTCAATAGCAACCATGCTAGAAAGTAAATACACTATATAGTGGATTTGGCGATTTTCAGCTATACCTGTTGTTGACTGGTGTATAAAATCGAGCACACAGCCGTGCAATCTTCATAAACAAACATTGGCAGTAGAATGGCCTTACTGAAGAGCTCAGTGACTTTCAATATGGTACCGTCATAGGATGCCACCTTTCCAACAAGTCAATTTCTGCCCTGCTAGAGCTGCACCGGTCAACTGTAAGTGGTTTGATGTTGATGATGATGTGTTTTCCTGTGTGCCTGTGAATGAACATTTTATTTTGGTGTTTTTCTAATAACCAATTCGACTGGGTTCATGCAAGTGACTGATTGATCATGCCTGGGAGGAATCCTCACTATCAGTATAATGCAATTTGGCAGTACGCCCAGAACATTGTTTTGAAAACTGAAAGGGGTGTCTCAGTTTCAAGGTCTCAGATTGGAGAGAAGAAGCCTTGTCTAATAAATCCATTTTATATAGCCTACACCCCTCAAACTCAACTCTGGACCTCAAAGCCAATTTCACTGCATTTTTTTATTGGTGCTCTCTAATCAGGGACTGATTTAGTCCTGGGACATCAGGTGGGTGCAATTATTTATCAGTTAGAACCTAAAACCAGCAGGCTCCGGACCTCATAGGGTAAGAGTTGAATTCCTCTGGCCTACACCATCACATTAAATCCATTATTTATTTTAGACAGGTCTAAAGAAACATGATATGAAAAAAATGTAGTCTATTTCAGAAGGACAGAATAGCATACTCTGAGTTGTCCTAATATGTTAGGTCCTCATTTGGCTATGTCATATGGCTGTGGGATACACTAGTTCATTTAGCAGACAAGATTTGCTTTAGAATTCTGTGGCATTATTTTTCATTATTTTATAGTATGAAGAATACAATTGAACATAGCTGAATAAAATAGAAATTATATTTGATATATTATATATAAGGAAGCGTGCACACATGCGGCTATTCTGTTTTGAGCAGTTAACAAAGAAACAGGTCCTCCTATATGCATTGGGCTATATGTTGTGATTTTTTATACATTCTAAGGCTGCATTATGAGATTCTAATGAGAAAAGTTGAATGAAAGGAATGAGCTTTGATTTGTTTCTTGTTCAGGCTGCACACACTTCATCAGCCTCTCATTCACAATTTGACAAGCACTTGATAATATTCTCACCAGGCCTCGAATTTCCCCATACTGCCCCCTTGTGTGGCCGTAATGCCCCCTAAAAAAATCATATCATTGTGCCCTTGGGGTGAATATAATAATTATAATTCCCTTTTCCCGGCTGCCGTGCTCCAAAACATCTCTCACTCACATGGCTTTCTCAGATATCTAAATTCTTATTAGCCAATGCCCGTCACGTGATCGGTTCCTTCTCACAGGCATCTCAGCTAAGGAGGAGGCTACAAGTGAAGGCAGACACATCGGGAGACGCAACTGCACAGGTCCCTCTTATCCCTCTTATCAAATTCCGAGGAGCGTATTGAAGATGTCCACATTTAGCCAAATTTGTCAGCCATCAAGATGAGTAGGCCTAACGAACAGCAAAAGCACTAGCCTATGTCAATCTACTATCCCCCATAGTACAAAAATTGACCTATTCTTTTGGTAAACTTTTCCTTCTGTGCAATAAATAAATATTCCAAACATACAGTTGTGGGATGCGATAGATCCAAAATTAATACAACCACTCGCATTAAAACATTTTCAAGCAAGCAATGAGGCTGATGCAACAGATCAGAACGTTTAGCTTAAAATGTTGATCAACTATTAGGCTAATTTTTCACATTATAAGCACAGCAATGCGCACACAGCAGTAGGCTATAAGCGAGAATGTTCCAAACTGTAATTAGCGGGAAAACACCGTTCTCAAAAGTGACCGCAAATGCGATTATTAATGTAATGCTTTATTATAAAGGTGCATTTTTATGGTGAAAATTATATTCCCTAAACTTGAAACTCGCTGTATGTATGCCAGAAAGGGAAAGGGGGATACCAAGTCAGGCTCTACACCGGTTGTAAAGCGGATTAATGTGCTTAATTTTAAGAACGTATTTGGTCACTTTAGTTGTGATGCAAACCTTATACCATATATAGGCCTGTGGGCTAGGCTACATGAGGTGTGAGACTATGATGATAAAAAGTTGCAAGAAAAAGGCATGCCCTGTTTCTTGGCTTACTTACTGCACACACTGGGCATCATTCACAAGTGATAGGCTAATATTTTCACCCATCAGACTATTCTTAATTGAATGTTGTCTGTACATATACTAAATAATATATGTGTGTAATTAGTTTTGATTTAGAATGGACCATTATCATGCACCTGTCTCAGAACAAAAAAAATAAATACATGTCATCTATGCACTTAAATAGCAAGTGGAGGACACTTTTCCCATGGTTCATTTTAGTGCCTGCCAGGTAGGCTATACTCTTGTTGTAAAGCAAAGCAATGTGCTTAATATTAGGAAAGTTGATACATAAATATAGTAGGCCTAGCCTATAGAAAGCTGATAACATTCTCCTCTTTTGAATAGAGGCCATCAACTTTGTTTTCTCATTCAATTGCATAGCCTATGGAAATGTTGCGCAACATGAGTGTTGATTAGATTTTTCGTAACATTTGCATTGATGTCAGAGTGATTAGAGGGACAATAGAGAGCTGAGTACCAGGCAGTTAGCAAGTTTGGTAGGCTACTAATGACCATCAAGACATTTCCCCTCGGGGATCAATAAAGTACCTATCTATCAGCAGCATCAGAAATTGGAGAAGCTTAGTTACCATGACTAGGCCGTCACGTGGAATTTGACTGTAGTCATGACTCGTGACCACCGATGTGGCGGTAAAACGGTCACTGTAACAGCCCTATATGAAACCATCACAGTCAGAAAAGGTAAGGAATTTATTCTGAAATGATCATGAAAATGAAATAAATATTCGGAAGAAGATTTCAAATTATTTTAGAATATAAAGATAAAATATATAGATTTTGGCTCTTCTCTCTAACAGCGAATGATTGCATCTTGTTATTACATTTAGCCACCTGTTTTTTTTAATAAGTTATCATATATTCCCAATTTGCACAAGGTTACTAGGCTTCTGTTGCCTTCTTGCAATGCAACGCTTCAACCAATAGAGACTGTGTACGCATGGTCTAAAGTTTGCGGGAGGATCAACATTGTCACGTCTAGTAAAGTTTTTATAAATGCCAACTTTTGCATGAAAACTGGTGTACCCATGTTTTGGGGCATATTCTGTGCATACACACCTTTTATAAATGAGGCCCCTGGCAAGGTCATTTATAAACACACATTGCCCAGTGGTGTTGGGCTACCTTCTGGGTACTTTGGGTCACACTTCTGTATTTAAATATGATCCTTCTGGGAAAGGGGAAGTCTGAAAAGTATTTAAGAATTCCCCTGTGTGTTCTGGTCTAATCTAAGAGAAGAGAGTTTGTACAGTATTCGGGCACAGGCTCATAACAGTATAGCAGCTGCCATTCCATATGTGTATCATCTCACTCTGGGTAATGGTGCATAGCAAAACTCCACTGCAAGCCTAAGATGCCACTCATACCATTCATAGCCAAGAATGCACAATCAACAAGTTCTTGTGGAATTTGAAGATCTGATCATCTGCAAAGAGGTGAAGAGTGATTAGGACCCATTATTTACATTAGTCATTTATCAGACGCTTTTATCCAGAGTGATTTATAGGAGCAATTAGGGTTAAGTGCCTTTGTCAAGGGCACATCGACAGATTTTTCACCTAGTTGGCTATGGGGTTCGAACCAGCAACCTTTTGGTTACTGGCAACCTTTCGGTTACTGGCCCAAAGCTCTTAACCACTAGGCTACCCTGTAGGGACCCTACTTCTAATCATATAAACTGTGAAGAGATATAACATAGATTTACATTTACAGTGTTGCATGACCATACTGTCTTATAGGCTCTCCTATGTTTGAGTTAAATGATGCCATGTGACCCAGCAATCCCATCAAAGTGCCCTAGTCAGCCAGTGCACTCGATACATCCTTGATTACCTTTAAGAGCACAATTAAGGGAAAGAAACACAGCTTTTATTCCCCTTTATTCCCCAGACAAACATAATGGGTCCCACAAGACAGAACTTCAGTTAAACGTCCATGTAAATGAAACGCACACCAGTGCAGGGGAGCTAATTGACCATTAAATGGCAACTGCAGCCAGACATTCGACCCAAAGGCTTTACTGAACTCTCCCAGCTCAATGGACTGAGATGACTATTTGGCAGTCAACACAGTTCCTGTCTACGTGTTTCTAACAATTTACTAGTAATTCAGGATGAACCAGCCAGAGTATACAACCCTGGTAACGATTCCCTGTTTGGTTTGCCAGACAGACATGACAACTGAAGCGTGTTCTGTCCCTGTGTTGGAACAGCATAGGCTGCAAGGCGTTTTTCCAATAGCTCCAATCTGTCGGTCTATCTACACAAGAGGATTGTGGTCAAGTAAACTCCTAAGGTAATAGATGTTATCCCCTTCCTCCACTGATAATGCAGCCTGCTCTCGCTCTCTTTCTCTACCCACTCTTGGCACTCGGCACTGGGCCTGCCATTGGGCCCCTGTCAGCTCTTTGGGATCAAGCCAAACACAACTCTGCCAATAGTGGAAGAGTGGAGACAAGATAGGGTTTGTTTGTCCTGCAGAAGCTGAAAGACAGTTTTAGGGGAACTGGTTTAAAACACATTATTCAGCTGAGATTATCTCCCAGTTTCCCAGCCTAGATGTTTCACTTTGTACAAAAGCACACTCTACTATACTGTGGTCTTGCTTGTTAGTTTGTCAGGTATTTTGTGCAGTTCTTTGTGGTGTATGGGTGTGCAGTAGTGTTGGCACTGGCAGGGACCTATAATCTCATCCTGTCTCGCCACCTCTCCTCTCCTCCTGTCTCTCCACCTCTCCTCCTGTCTCTCCACCTCTCCTCTCCTCCTGTCTCTCCACCTCTCCTCTCCACCTCTCCTCTCCTCCTGTATCTCCACCTCTCCTCCTGTCTCTCCACCTCTCCTCTCCTCCTGTCTCTCCACCTCTTCAAAATCAAATGTATTGGTCACATACACGTGGTTAGCAGATGTTTTTGCAGGTGTAGCGAAATTCCTGTGCTTAAAGTGGCCTGTGATTTCTAATCTATGTCTATAGGCAGCAGTCTCTGATGTGCTAGAGATGGCTGTTTAGCAGTCAGCGGCGTAGTATAGAGTACAATACAGTATATATATACGAGATGGGTGATGCTGTATGCACACACAAATTGAGTGACTAAGATACCGTAGAATAGTGTAGAGTGCAGTTTATACATAGAGATGACTGATGCAGATACGGATACATTATTAAAGTGGCTAATGTTCTATTCCTTAAAGTGGCCTGTGATTTCTAATCAGTGTCTATAGGCAGCCACCTCTGTTGTGTTAGTGATGGCTGTTTAACAGTCTGATGACCTTGCGATAGAAACTGTTTTTCAGTCTCTCGGTCCCAGCTTTGATGCACCTGTACTGAACTCGTCTTCTGGATGGTAGAGGGGTGAACAGGCAGTGGCTCGGGTGGTTGATGTCTTTGATGATCTTTTTGGCCTTTCTGTGGCATCAGGTGCTGTAGTTATCCAGGAGGGCGGGAAGTCTGCCCCCAGTAATGAGTTGGGCAGACCGCACCACCCTCTGGAGAGCTTTGCGGTTATGGACGGTGCAGTTGCCGTACCAGGCGGTGATACAGCCCGACAGGATGCTCTCAATTGTGCATCTGTAGAAGTTTGTGAGTGTTTTGGGTGATAAGACACATTTCTTTAGCCTCCTGAGGTTGACGAGACGCTGTTGCGCCTTCTTCACCACACTGTCTGTGTGGGTGGACCATTTCAGTTTGTCGGTGATGTGTACGCCGAGGAACTTGAAGCTTTTCACATTCTCCACTGCGGTCCCATCGATGTGGATCGGGGGGTGCGCCCTCTGCTGTTTCCTGAAGTCCACGATCATCTACTTAGTTTTGCTGACGTTGAGTGAGAGGTTATTTTCCTGGCACCACAACCATCTCCTCCTGTCTCTCCACCTCTCCTCTCCTCCTGTCTCTCCACCTCTCCTCCTGTCTCTCCACCTCTCCTCTCCTCCTTTCTCTCCACCTCTTCACCATCTCCTCCTTTCCCAGCTCGTCTCTCAGCACATGGACTCAAGATGCTTGTCAGAGTTTTTCAGTTTCCACCTGTATGCAAGTCATTCAGTCGGCTTTGAAATGCCCTTTTCCCACTCCACAGATACGGCTGTGTTCCCTGTTGTTAGCTTCTACATGTCATACTGAGCTGTTTAAAAAGAGCCTCTGACTCTTCAGCACGGTCTGGGTAACAGCATGGACACATCATGTTGCCTGTTTTCTATGAGAATTGGGTTCAACAGAGAGTATGGACTTCTAGACATGTTGTTACAAAGCCCAACTAGCCAACCTATTAGAGCATGATCTCTGTCAAGGAGTTTTCATTTGAACTTTTTCTAGTGGGAGAGACATGTTTTCAGCTGTGCCAGTATGTGGTAGGTTGGGGTTTCTCAGGTTAATTGCCTTTTCTTGTAATCTCTGATTCAGGATTTACCTTGACACATGCATAAAAAGATGTGTACAGTATAATAATGTTGTATTACAAAAATACATACTCCACGTATTGTAACATACAATACAGTAATCAATAGATTAGGCTTAATACAGGCATGCTGGAATGTCCAACCATAAGCACCTTGTTTTCAACACCTTGCTCTGTTCAGTAACGTGCTATAGCTGTCCAGTAGACTATATGCCCTGGTGAGTTGTGGAATGCTGAATGTGGCTCACAGCAGGCTTTTCATCACGTTATCAGAGAGTAGTCATGTGTGACTGGAGTCCTCCGGGTCTGGAGGGAGACTGCTGCAGTGTGAGAGACAGGGGACTGAAAGATTCATGTGATCTGCAGTTAACATGGGAACACACGAACACACATGCGCCACGCATGCACGTGCACACACACACACCACATGAGGTTGGTGGCACCCTAATTGGGGAGAACGAGCTCGTGTTAATGACTGGAGTGGAATCAGGAATGATATCAAATAAATCAAAGACATGGTTTCCAGGTGTTTGATGCCATTCCATTTGCTCCGTTCCGGTCATTATTATTAAGCATTTCGTTGGACTGTGTATACCATGTGTATCACGTACATATGACTAGTAAAACTTGAAACTCCGAAAAAAAAAAGCCATGGCCTTCCGTATGTATATCCGGGTCGTTCTTGAATTGCTGGGGTATTTGCGTCCCTTGCCTTTGCAACCATGAAAAGCACTTTAAAATACAAACTGTTACACATCATACATGTTTATGTTTATATAAAAAAAAAATCAATGATAAAACAGAATGCAAGCCCTTTATACCGCAACACTTTATGTTTATGCATTGATTAAAGTACTTAGGGTAAGCAAATTGGCTTGTCTCAGTAGTGATGTGTAAAGTTGTAGTGACATGTTTTGGGGATTTAGAGATATCTATTATTTTTGAAAAAAAGTATTTAATATATTGTATAGATCAATAAAAACAAAGACAGCTAATAAAATACTTTTTTTGCTAGTATAATGTCTCTCCCTCAGTTTTATGTCATTGGTGTTACCGCCTTGAAAATAACTCATTACAAAGATATACAAGGACCTTGAGCATTCCCTCCATTGGCAAACTGTTATCGTGGGAGGGGTCTATATGAATGAAAATGATTAGGTAATCAAACCCTTTTAGTATGTCATAAATTTGAGGATTCCATTGATCATTTTATGTGTCTAAAGTGTCACTTGGTGTTTTTTACAAAATGCCATGCCCAAATGATACCATAATTCAAGAACGACCCATCCGCTATGAAGAAAGGGTAAAATTAGATCAATCAATCAATCAAATGTATTTATAAAGCCCTTTTTACATCAGCCAATTTCACAAAGTGCTATACAGAAACCCAGCCTCAAACCCCAAACAGCAAGCAATGCAGATGTAGAAGCATGGTGGCTAGGAAAAACTCCCTAGAAAGACAAAAACCTAGGAGGAAACCTAGGGAGGAACCAGGCTCTGAGGGGTGGCCAGTCCTCTTCTGGCTGTGCCGAGTGGAGATTATAACAATTCATGGCCATTAAGGCCAGATCTTTCTCCAAGATGTTCAAACGGTCATAGATGACCATCAAGATCAAATAATAATCATAGTGGTTGTAGAGGTTGCAACAGGTAAGTACATCAGGAGTAAATGTCACTTGGCTTTTCATAGCCAGGCATTTAGATGTGGTAGAGAGCGCAGGTGCGGTGCGATAGAGCACAGGTGCGGTAGAGAGAGCGAGAGAGAGAAAGCGAGAGAAAGAGAGAGATGAAAACAGCAGGTCTGGGACAAGGTGGAACGTCCGATGAACAGGTCAGGGTTCCATAGCCGCAGGCAGAAGAGTTGAAACCGGTGCAGCAGCACGACCAGGTGGACTGGGGACAGCTAGGAGTCATCAGAGCAGGTAGTCCTGAAGCATAGTACTAAGGCTCAGCTCCTCCGGGAGGGGAGGTAGAGTGGGAGAGAGAGAGAATTAGAGGGAGCATACTTACAGTTGAAGTCGGAAGTTTACATACACTTAGGTTGAAGTCATTAAAACTAATTTTTCAACCACTCCACAGATTTCATGTTAACAAACTATAGTTTTGGCAAGTCGGTTAGGACATCTACTTTGTGCATGACGCAGGTAATTCTTCCAACAATTGTTTACAGACATATTATTTCACTTATAATTCACTATATCACAATTCTAGTGGGACAGAAGTTTACATACACTAAGTTGACTGTGCCTTTAAACAGCTTGGAAAATTCCAAGGCTTTAGAAGCTTCTGATAGGCTAATTGACATCATTTGAGTCAATTGGAGGTGTACCTGTGGATGTATTTCAAGACCTACCTTCAAACTCAGTGCCTCTTTGCTCGACATCATGGGAAAATCAAAAGAAATCAGCCAAGACCTCATAAAAATATTGTAGACCTCCACAAATCTGGTTCATCCTTGGGAGCAATTTCCAAACGCCTGTACAAACAATAGTATGCAAGTATAAACACCATGGGACCATGCAGCCGTCATACCGCTCAGGAAGGAGACACGTTCTGTCTCCTAGAGATGAACGAACTTTGGTGTGAAAAGTACAAATCAATCCCAGAACAACAGCAAAATACCTTGTGAAGATGCTGGAGGAAACAGGTACAAAAGTATCTATATCCACAGTAAAACGAGTCCTATATCGACATAACCTGAAAGGCCGCTCAGCAAGGAAGAAGGCACTGCTCCAAAACCTCCATAAAAAAGCCAGACTACAGTTTGCAACTGCACATGGGGATAAAGATCGTACTTTTTGGAGAAATGTCTGGTCTGATGAAACAAAAATGGAACTGTTTGACCATTGTTAGGTTTGGAGGAAAAAGGGGGAGGCTTGTAAGCCGAAGAACACCATCCCAACCGTGCAGCACTGGGGTGGCAGCATCATGTTGTGGGGGTGCTTTGCTGCAGGAGGGACTGGTGCACTTCACAAAATAGATGGCATCATGAGGAAGGAAAATGATTTGGCTAAGGTGTATGTAAACTTCCGACTTCAACTGTAAATTCACACAAGACACCGGATAATAACATCAGATTTAACAAACTGACCCTAGCCCCCCGGGCACGTAGACTATTGCCATTGAAGAAGGAGAACCCTGTGGCCTGTGATGTCTTGATCCTCTCAGTACACACGCACAGATGCCATTATCTATCTATCTATATAGATCTGGCATTTTGCCAAAGAAATTTCCCCTCAGGGATCAATAAAGTATCTATCTATCTGTCTATCTGTCTATCTATCTATCTGTCTGTCTGTCTGTCTGTCTGTCTGTCTGTCTGTCTGTCTGTCTGTCTGTCTGTCTGTCTGTCTGTCTGTCTGTCTGTCTGTCTGTCTGTCTGTCTGTCTGTCTGTCTGTCTGTCTGTCTGTCTGTCTGTCTGTCTGTCTGTCTGTCAAACTTTTAGCCATTAGGTTACTTCTTTACTATTATGGCAGCTATGCCTTTTACTTCATGCAATGCCAAACTCTTTCTGTTCTAAATCAAATTTGTCTGAAAGTTCTGCTTTTGTCAAACCATGCCAAAATGAATCATGCAGAACATGAGATTGAGCTCACAAACTCCGTATTCACAGCGAATAGTAGGCATGATAAGTTACTTAGGGAGTAACTTGGGGTACTAAGCGGGAGAAATGTATTCTGCCATGGGTATTTCTGCAGCTCACCTCCAAATCATCCATTAGTGTCACTGTGGGAGCTTCTGGCAGGGAGGCAGGGCTGGTCTGGGCTTGGCTGGGCTGGGCTGGGCTGAGCTGGGCCATGCTTGGCTGGGCTGGGCCATGCTGGGCTGGACTGGGTGGTCAACAGGACAAAACACTGAGCCATCCTCTGCTTTGCTTCTCCTACATGGAATGGATGATGTACCCACTCCGCATGAAACCCAGACTGGTGAAACTGACTGCCAACCTGTAGGATAACTGAGATTCTGTGCACGAGTGGAGAGCAAAAGTATTGGGTTAAATTCACTTATATGTGTATTAAAGTAGTCAGAAGTTTAGTATTTGGTCCCATAACCAAGCCGACAATGACTTCATCAAGCTTGTGACTCTACAAGTTTGTTGGATGCATTTGCCCTTTGTTTTGGTTGTGTTTCAAATTACAGTATTTTGTGCCCAATAGAAATGAATGGTAAATAATCCATTGTGTCATTTGGGTGCCATGATTATGGATAATCCTGAATGATGAGTGAGAAAGTTAGACACACAAATATCATACCCCCAAGGCATGCTAACCTCTCATCATTATTCAGGATTCATTCAGGATTATCCGTAATCATAGTAGCATCCATATACACGTAGAAGTGTTTAGAAACATATTATATTCTTATTTAAAATAAAAGTGACACTGTGCACGCCTCCAGCACCATTTTGTGGAGCCATTACTGGTAATGTCTTGACGACTGGAGGTCTCCGCAGCGGAGATGAAGTGTCTGTTTGTTCATCGTCTTTCATTCAAGGCTGTTGCTGTCCTGGGCTGCTGCCCCAGTCCTCAATAAATGAGCAATATTAGGGTGTAATTTCTCACCCACTGTGTGCACTCAGAGAAAATACTGCTCTCTGTACCCCTGCTCTGCTAAATGATTAGACTGGCTCTACTGTGACTACATGTGGAGAAGTGCAGGCTTTAGATGTCAAGAGAGAAGAACTGAGAATGAGACCCGGATGGAAACGCTGCTGAATTTGTCATGTTGGCCAGAGAAGTACTCAGTAGTGTAAGATGTGTAGTGAATGGCTGCTGTCTTGTCCTGTTCTTCCTACAGAGAAGGTGAACGTGTTGGAGCACCTGTCCCAGCTGGCAGTCAACACCACTAATGTATCCTTATCTGTGGGGACCCAGAGGTGTGCGACTCTTCACATTGGCCTGTACGCCACACTGGCAATGCCCACACACCAGGCATTTGGACCAAGGTACTATTCTACATAACATACTATTATATTATACTGACATAAATGAACAGTTTCAGTTATTTATATTGTGTTACCTCACATATATTGTGTTCCCTCCCAGGTTTGTAGATGAGTACAGTGTGCTGATGGAGCTGCGTAGTGTTCAGCAGGAGGAGAGTAGCCTGGTCACCGTGCTCAGTCCCTACAGCCACATCCAGCTGCAGCTCCGTCTCAGCCCACACACAGTCACCTTCGTCTCCACTCACCACAGACATTACGAGTACGTTGTTAGTGTCACCTAGTTAAGATGAATTCTGTATTTCTGTCTTTTTGTACAGTATATCTAGGTAAACGAAGCTGAGGTACTTTGCTCCACTCGGAGCTAAAAATAATAAGTCAAGCAATACAAGTCAAGTAAATTAAGTTTGTGAAGCTGAGTCCAGTAACCTCCTCTCCCGTCCCCCTAGGTTCCCAGTAGGTATGCTGCTTGACGGCCAGTGGCACCAGGTCTCTGTAGGTGTGTCCTCCAGCTGGCTGGCCCTCTATGTGGACTGTGAACTGGTGGAGAGGGTGAACTGGACCTACCCTGGACAGGACATTACCACTGATGGTCTGCTGATGCTGGGAGGCATCATAGAGGGCTTTGAGACCCCATTTGAAGTAAGCTCAAATATTACTCTCACTTCCATCTACAGTATTATGTTCAGAGAGAAGGTGCCTGCCACTCGATGGCAGTAGAGAGAAGTTACTGTTCCGTCTCACAAATTACTAGGCAGTTGTCAGTTTGACTTACTCAGTGAGAATGATTTCACTTAATTTGCTGTTGGTTTTCTGCAGTTATAATACTATATATCATAAATCCAGAATGTATCTTTCGAATTCAATCATGCAATGAGCTTTGTCATCTTAAGTGATGTAGCAAAATGTAAACAGATATAGTTCTAGGTAATCTGGTCGTTCTCTCCCAGAGAGAGTTTACTGATTCTCCTGAAACCAGCTCCTCTTCACTTTAATTTAATCCAGAGCCGTTGCTCCCGGTGCCAATTCATCGCGGATGGACACAGGCAGTGTTTGGGTTGCCATTTCTTATTGGCTCTTGTCAGTTCCTATATTACTATCACTGAACTGCCAAAGTATCTGGATGATTTCAGTCTAATGTACTGCAAAGAGTAAAGGTTAGGGATAGAACAGCTGGCTGGGCTGGTTGGAAGGGATGGCATGGGAACTTCATGGTCAGTGTTGGATTTCCATGGGTATTTACACTTGACTGCCTGTCCAATTGACCTGTCCTAAAGAAATCTCAGGTAGATCAGTGAGATAATCCAGTACTTTAGACTATGACTGTTGTAAGTAATTAGGCTAGGTGGAAGGTGAAGCCTTCCTTCCTGTGTGTCTGAGGGATCTCCTCACCTTTCAGCAACAGTGTTTCAGGTTTCTACCTGTTTGTCTGTCTACCTGTCGGTCTGTCTGTCTGTCTCAGGGTGCTCTGAGACAGATGACCTTTGTGATGGGTGACCCTGACGCAGCCAGACACCACTGTAACCTCCACCTCCCTGTGTGTGACGGACCGGCCCCCAAAGCTCCACGCTCCCCCAGGACACCTCAAACACACCAGGTACTAACTAACTACAGCACTTTGCAGTCCTCTCTGGAATATCAATATATTTTATTATTATTATTATTATTATTTTTTTTCATAAAGAATTAAGACAATATGTATGTCAATTCTACTGGGATTAAAAACAAACAGTATAACATTTAGATCTACTCTTTCACATCTACTGCCTTTTTATTTGTATTTCTTAATATTTGAGGATGCTGAGTTGGCCTCTGGTGACCTGCTAGATGACTTGACAAACAGTACAGGGAGTTCCAGAGAGAGTTCCACAGATGCTGACATGGTGAGTACCTTTGACAGGGAGATACGTTCCATTGTCATGTACAGTAGTTGATGTAAAGCCATGTGAATCAGCCCAATTTAGACTACAGCCACTGGGTTTAAAGTCTTTCATCTCTTTTGAATGAGGAGATAATGGGTCCCTCACATTTGTTTCGTACAGGCTTCCAGTGTACTAGTGGTAGCAGTTGTAGTGATCTATGCTTATGACACAATGAAACGCAAATAAGTGACAGATGGAGTGGTTGGTTAGAGATATTGCCTGAACAATCTGGAAAGTGTATCATTGATGGAGGTGAGGTGAGGGGATTCCACTGATTTCTCATTTGTCCCCATAAAGCCCTAGTTTTACTTTCCTAATGGGGAAGGCTGTGATTCATTAGAGTACTGGGAACAAGCCTGGTTCATAGCCGGCCATTTCAGAGCAGTGAGTGTGTGCTGAAAGCAGCGCTGGCTTTGACAAACGCCCCATCAGGGAGGGATATGGGGCTGCCCTGGCCCTGGGTCTCACACACTGGACTGCAGCTCACATATACATCCAGAGTACTTTTACCAGATGTCCTCAAAAGTCATTAACCACCTCGCAGGCTCTTTACTATAGGCTTAAAAAGACCAAGTGCATACTTCAGTATTAGCAGTGTATACTTGTCATTTTAAACATTTGACGATAAGTTTTCCTCATTATTGTTACGTGTTCAATTAGTCATTTCTTTGATTTATTGAAATCTGGTTGTCCATGGCTGTTCTAGACTTGATGATGCTCTGTTTATATGTTATCTTGCTGTACTATACATGTTTACTGCCTTCGTTAATCTGTTTTACGTACACAGGATGTTTGAGAAGTGCATTAAGGGTTTTCACTGTTTTCTTGAACTGGCCTTGCTTGCTGAGAGTCCTCAAATGCCCAGAGTGACACATTTTTCTTGTCTTACCCCCATAATACACCCACAGGATGTGTACTCACTCTCTCCTTTTAAGATGAGCGATATGGGCCACAGAAGGTGCCGAAGAGCCTCTGGATCATAATTCACAAGTACTTAAACTCAGGATCGGATAAGGTCTATTTCCGTTATCCATTAACCTACAACCTCTGTGTCATGCTGTGCTGAAAGTGAAAGTGAGGGGACTGTTGCTCATCTGATGTCCACGCTGTCACCAACACATAGATGAACCTGCTAATGAACCATCATTATTTTTTTTAATTTTAATTTTTTTATTTCACCTTTATTTAACCAGGTAGGTCAGTTGAGAACAAGTTCTCATTTGCAACTGCGACCTGGCCAAGACAAAGCAAAGCAGTGCGACAAAAAACAACACAGAGTTACACATTAAACAAACAGTCAAAAAAACACAATAGAAAATCTATATACAGAGTTAGAGGATTACTTTACGAGGGGCAATAGAATAGTCTCTATGGGGGTGCCACAGGGTTAAATTCTTGGGCCAACCCTTTTCTCTATATACATCAACGATGTCGCTCTCGCTGCTGGTGACTCTCTGATCCATCTCTACGCAGATGACACCATTCTGTATACATCTGGCCCCTCTTTGGACACTGTGTTTACTAACCTTCAAACAAGCTTCAATGCCATACAACACTCCTTCCGTGGCCTCCAACTGCTCTTAAACGCTAGTAAAACTAAGTGCATGCTTTTCTATCGAACGCTGCCAGCACCCGCCCACCGGACTATCATCACTACTCTCGACGGGTCCGAATTAGAATACGTGGACACCTACAAATACCTAGGCATCTGGTTAGACTGTAAACTCAACTTCCAGACTCACATCAACCATCTCCAATCCAAAATTAAATCCAGAATTGGCTTCCTATTTCGCAACAAAGCCTCCTTCACTAATGCTGCCAAACATGCCCTTGTAAAACTGACTATCCTACCGATCCTTGATTTCGGCGATGTCATTTACAAACTAGCCTCCAACACTCTACTTAGCAAATTGGATGTAGTCTATCACAGTGCCATCCGTTTTGTCACCAAAGCCCCATACACTACCCATCACTGTGACCTGTATGCTCTCGTTGGCTGGCCTTCATTATATATTCGTCGCCAAACCCACTGGCTCCAGGTCATCTATAAGTCTTTATTAGGTAAATCCCCGCCCTATCTCAGCTCACTGGTCACTATAGCAACACCCACCCGTAGCATGCGCTCCAGCAGGTATATCTCACTGGTCACCCCCAAAGCCAACACCTCCTTTGGCCGCCATTCCTTCCAGTTCGCTGCTGCCAATGACTGGAACGAATTGCAAAAATCATTGAAGCTAGAGGTTCCTATCTCCCTCAATAACTTTAAGCATCAGTTGTCAAAGCTGCTTATCGATCACTGCACCTGTATATAGCCCTTCTGTAAATAGCCCACACTACTACCTCATCCCCATATTTATTTTTGTTATTTTCACAAATCTTGCACTCCAGTATATCTATTTTCACATCATAATTTGCACATCCTTCATTCCTGTGTTAATGATGATAATCTGTAATTTATATCACCACTATGGTCTATTTATTGTCCTTAACCTTATTGCATTTTGCACTACATTTTGCACTCTGTATATAGATTTTCTATTGTGTTTTTGACTATGTTTGTTTACTGTGTAACTCTGTGTTGTTTTTGTCGCACTGCTTTGCTTTGTCTTGGCCAGGTCGCAGTTGCAAATGAGAACTTGTTCTCATGTCAGGCTCTGGCCATAGAGAAGCTTTGCTTCTCTATAGTTCTATGGTCAGAGTCTGGCAGATCTAGTATTTCTACTTCTGTTTGGTGTTGTGTGTGGGATCCCTAATTGGAGGCAGCTGCTATGCATTTCCTCTAATTAGGGATCCTACTTATATGTCTGTGTTCCACTCCCTTGGCGTGGTTCATTGTTATATGTTGTCCCGTGTTCGTGCTACGTGTGTTTCATCTTTATATTGTATTTGTTATTTTGTATGGTTCGCATCCAGTCTAGTTTATTTATATAATAAACGATGTCGAACTATCGCTACGCTGCACCTTGGTCTCTCTACACACCCGAACGTGACAGAATGAACCACCACCCGACCAAGCAGCGTTATGAGGGAGCAAAGGAGAAGAAGAGAGGAAAACGGCGTAATCGAGGAAACGGAGGTAACGGAGCCCGTAGGCAACCCCAAGAAAATTTCGGGGGGGGCTATGGGGATGGTCTGGCTACGAGGAGGACGCGCCAGTACCACTCTCCATGTGGAATATGGTGGAGGAAGAGGAATACCTGAAGGGGGTATATAATGGCATTATGGAGCAGGCGAAACTGGGAGGAGTGTGAGAACGAGCGGAAGGAGCTGGAGCTAAAGGTGCCCACGGTGTGCATCCCCAGTCCGGGTCGTTTAATGCCTACATCCCGCGCCGAGTCTCCAGTGTGCATCCCCACTCCAGTATGTTCCATGCCGGCTTCCTGTATGCGCGCTGAAATGTGCGTCACCAGTCCGGTGCAACCTATGCCGGTTTCACGTGTTAGAACTCCAGTGCCAGAGCAGTCCGTTCCATCGGTGCCCAGTCCGGGTCCGGCCGTCTGCTACACTCCAGTGACAGAGCAGTCCGTTCCACCGGTGCCCAGTCTGGGTCAGGCCGTCTGCTACACTCCAGTGTCAGAGCAGTCCGCTCCACCGGTGCCCAGTCCGGGTCCGGCCGTCTGCTACACTCCAGTGCGCCTCTCCAGTCCGGTACTTCCTGTGCTTGCTCCCCGCACTCGCCCTGAGGTGCGTGTCATCAGTCCGGTGCCATCAGTGCCGACTCCACGCACCAGGCCTCCAGTGCGCCTCTCCAGTCCGGTACGTCATGTGCCTGCTCCCCGCACTCGCCCTGTAGTGCGTGTCACTAGTCCGGTGCCATCTGTGCCGACTCCACGCACAAGGCTTCCAGTGCGCCTCTCCAGTCCGGTACGTCCTGTGCCTGCTCCCCACACTCGCCCTAAAGTGCGTGTTATTAGTCCGGTGCCACCAGTGCCGACTCCACGCACTAGGCTTCCAGTGCGAGTCTCCAGTCCGGTACGTCCTGTGCCTGCTCCCCGCACTCGCCCTAAGGTGCGTGTCATTAGTCCGGTGCCACCAGTGCCGACTCCACGCACCAGGCTTCCAGTGCGCGTCTCCAGTCCGGTACGTCCTGTGCCTGCTCCCCGCACTAGCCCTGAGGTGCTTGTTATTAGTCCGGTGCCACCAGTGCCGACTCCACGCACCAGGCTTCCAGTGCGCGTCTCCAGTCCGGTACGTCCTGTGCCTGCTCCCCGCACTAGCCCTGAGGTGCGTGTCATTAGTCCGGTGCCACCAGTGCCGACTCCACGCACCAGGCTTCCAGTGCGCGTCTCCAGTCCGGTACGTCCTGTGCCTGCTCCCCGCACCCGACCTCCAGTGCGTGTGCCCAGCCAGGTTCCTCCAGTGCCGGCTCCACGCACCAGGCCTCCAGTGCGCCTCTCCAGTCCGGTACGTCCCGTGCCGGCTCCCCGCACCCGACCTCCAGTGCGTGCGCCCAGCCAGGTACCTCCAGTGCCGGCTCCACGCACCAGACCGCCGGTGCGCCTCCCCAGCCCGGAGCCTCCCGTGATGGTCGATAGCACGGAGCCTCCTGTGATGGTCGATAGCACGGAGCCTCCCGTGATGGTCGATAGCACGGAGCCTCCTGTGATGGTCGATAGCACGGAGCCTCCCGTGATGGTCAACAGCCCCGAGCCTCCCGTGATGGTCGACAGCCCGGAGCCTTCCGTGATGGTTGATAGCCCGGAGCCTCCCGTGATGGTCGACAGCCCGGAGCCTCCCGTGATGGTCGACAGCCCGGAGCCTCCCGTGATGGTCGACAGCCCGGAGCCTCCCGTGATGGTCGACAGCCCGGAGCCTCCCGTGATGGTCGACAGCCCGGAGCCTCCCGTGATGGTCGACAGCCCGGAGCCTCCCGTGATGGTCGACAGCCCGGAGCCTCCCGTGATGATCGACAGCCCGGAGACTCCCGTGATGGTCGACAGCCCGGAGACTCCCGTGGTGGTCCACAGGCTGGAGTCGCCTGCCACACCGGTGCCCAGTTCTGGCCCGGTTATTTGCCCCGCTCCATGGCCTGAGTCTTTTTCCCCACCGGTGCCATTTTTAGGACCGGTTGTTTACCTCTTTGAAAGGCCGGAGTCGCCTGCCACACCGGTGCTCAGTCCTGGCCCGGTTATTTGCCCCGCTCCATGGCCTGAGCCTTTTGCCCCACCATTGTTATTTCCAGGACCGGTGGGTTGCCCCTTTACATGGCCGGAGTCGCCTGCCACACCGGTGCCCAGTCCTGGCCCGGTTATTTGCCCCGCTCCATGGCCTGAGCCTTTTGCCCCACCATGGTCATTTCCAGGACCGGTGGGTTATCCCTTTAAATGGCCTGAGTCGCCTGCCACACCGGGGCCCAGTCCGGGCCCAGTAGAAAGGAGGAGGAAGTTATCCACTTCGCCGGGGCCGGAACCGCCACCGGCGATGGTTATTGTTGGATGTTTTTCCCTCCCTGACCCTTCCCTCATGTTTTTTGTTTGTTTTTCTTGCGGCCGGGAGTCCGCGCCTTTGAGGGGGGGTACTGTCAGGCTCTGGCCATAGAGAAGCTTTGCTTCTCTATAGTTCTATGGTCAGAGTCTGGCAGATCTAGTATTTCTACTTCTGTGTGGTGTTGTGTGTGGGATCCCTAATTGGAGGCAGCTGCTATGCATTTCCTCTAATTAGGGATCCTACTTATATGTCTGTGTTCCACTCCCTTGGCGTGGTTCATTGTTATATGTTGTCCCGTGTTCGTGCTACGTGTGTTTCATCTTTATATTGTATTTGTTATTTTGTATGGTTCGCATCCAGTCTAGTTTATTTATATAATAAACGATGTCGAACTATCGCTACGCTGCGCCTTGGTCTCTCTACACACCCGAACGTGACATCTCAACTGACCTACCTGGTTAAATAAAGGTGAAATAAAAAAAAATAATAATAAAAATGTATTGGCTGCAGCCTAGTTTTCAATCGCAGCATACAGGGCGAATTATCATACAGTATCGCTCTGTTATGCTGTGTCATGACCAGCATATGAGATTGGGACGTCCATCCTGTACTGCATGCATCCACCTATGGTAGCTTTGTACTGTAAGTCACATCATTGAAATGGCAAAAGGGAGGAACAAGAAAGAAGTGGTCATGACTCATGGTTGCCAAGCTACTGTACTTCCCTTGTGAGCAGAGTAATTATGGCCCCAGGCTTGTGGGAGTTCTGCTCTGAGCTGGTGCTGTATCACACAGCTCTGTGTTCTCATCTCTCGTCCACATTGGCAGTCCTGGTCTATCATCTACGACTTTGACCTAAGAACACTGAAATGTGTAATCATATTCACTGGGCTATACTTTAGTTAAACCCACTTCAGCCGAATTAAAAGGTATATGAGAAGAGAGGGAGGCGCTGAAAGAAGTGTTGCTTTATACTAGCCTATTGTCTCCCATCTTTGCTAAAATGTGTTCTCTCACCTTACTGATTTAATGGAAACCACATGCCATGTACTGCGGCCTGGCCTCGATGTGGTAAGTGTAGAGAGCAGCTTATTCCATGGACAGAGGCTCTGGAAGCAGTTAGCAAGCCCATGTAGTTTGGTGATGGGACTGATGGAAGTTTATTTGCTAAGGGATTTTCCTCTTATTTCTCCAGTCTAGTGAAAATGGGGAAAACCTCAAGAGATTTTTCCCACTCTTTAAGTAAAGCATATTCTGTAGTGGTTTCCCTTGGTTTATGCTATTGCCATGGCTTCTCATTAATACCCATAATCCCTCCTGTTTTAATGACCTTGTGGTCACTGCTGCTTTGATTCTGAATGTTGTAGGTCTCCAGCATAATAGTTTTATTTAATCAAATTAGCCTCTGTCAGATCGTTAGCTGATCATAGCTGTGGTTTTCTACTCTGAAGTTATATACTCTGTGGCCTCTCTGTGTCATTTCAACAGCTCTGAAGTGTCTTTACCATTAGTAATTGGACTCCAGCTACAGTATGTGTGTGATCCTTCCTATTTTCCCACCAAGTTCTCATTCACCTCTTGGTATCTTTAATCATACAACATTAGCGCATGCATTCAAATCCCTTAGCACTGGAAGTCTAGTGGTGGAAGTCCTAAGATCAACCTATGCCTCGAGCAGCCATGATGAAGTGATGGCTCCATCCTCCTGTCCCCTGCCTTAGCCTGGCACACCCCATCCCACCCCACCCATCCACCACACCCCACCCACCCACCCAGCCACCCCACCACACCACACCACACCCCTTCCCATCCCACCACACCCACCCACCCAGCCACCCTACCCCAACCCAACCCACCCACCCAGCCACCCCACACCCTCCCACCCCACACCACCACACCCCACACCACCACACTCCACCCACCCATGCCACCCCAACCCAACCATGTACCACCACACCCCACCCATGCCACCCCACTCCGTCACACCCCAACCCACCACACCGAGCCACCCCACCCCAACTCACCACACTCCAACCACCCACCCACCCAGCAATCCCATCCACCCCACACCACCACACCCCACCCACCCATGCCACCCCACTTCATCACACCCCACCCCACACCAACCTACCCGCCCACCCAGCCACCACACCCCACCGACCCAGCCACACCCCACCCCAGGCAGCCAAGCCCAGCTGTGGGTGGGAGACTGGGAGTGGGAGCTCAGCCAGGGTGTGTCTATGTGTTCGTGCTCACGGAGAGGGCACTGGGAGAAAGCACTGCATACTCTGCCTGGGAGAGAGCACTGCATACTCTGCCTGGGAGAGAGCACTGGGAGTGGTGTAGTAGGAGTGGTCTCACCTCTTGTACTATACTGTAGCCATGCAGTGTTTTACCTGGATACTGGGCTGCTTAATGCTGGATTCTTTCCTCCTTGGATTGTGTGTGGAGGGTCAATGGAGAGCATCTCACACGGTAGGGAACCACCAGACCATTTAGATACTATAGGGAAAATTCACTAACTATATAGTTCATAGTTGTGATGATCAGGTTGTAGATTTTAATGTCAAAGTAATTTGCTGCTGTGCTGACTACAGTAACACTATTGTCCCCAGGTGATAAATACAGAACTGCTGCTGTGCTGACTACAGTAACACTATTGTCCCCAGGTGATAAATACAGAACTGCTGCTGTGCTGACTACAGTAACACTATTGTCCCCAGGTGATAAATACAGAACTGCTGCTGTGCTGACTACAGTAACACTATTATCCCCAGGTGATAAATACAGAACTGCTTAGAAATCACAGATGTAACATCCACTGTTGTGATTGTGTTGATGTACTGTAGTACAGTGTATGTACGTTCATCCTGGTTGTTAGCCCATGGTTTGTTTACTCAACGTCTATGATAGACATAGACATGCTTGTTTTTGCCTTATAAAGATTTTCTTTGCTATTATTTAGTTCATCATGGGGTATTATACTTTAGCCAGAAGACAGAGACTCCTCTAAAGAGATCCATATGAAGCAAGCTGCTTCTTTGCCAGCGCATGTGGGTACATCCTTGTTAAACAAAGGTCAGAAATTCTGTAATCTGTAGTGATCTATCTTAAAATAGAATGTGACAACAACACAAGACACGATATAGAAATTATACTCACAGAACAAAGGAAAATGTCAAACATACATGCACCTTATTCATTCTAGGGACCTGGGCCTTATTTGGACCCCACTGTTGTACCTCCTCTCTGAATTACATCATGTCCTCATCCCCCTTTTTACTCCTCTGCAAATATCCCATTTCCCCCTCGGATAAATCTAGTACAGGACACGTCGTCATAACATCTCTGGTGATTATATAAAGCTTGGGATGATGGAGTGTATTTGCCCAGCTGCATTTTTAGACACATGGCCGGTGGAGATCATCCTCATACCTGTGTCTAAGCCTTTGATTTATGGTCCTCCATTATTATTTACTGTTAGGTCAGTCCATTGGATAAAGATTCTCCCATGCCTGGGGGCCAGCGGGCTCTGGGTGACATGGTGTTTTGTCTCTGGGTGACATGGTGTTTTGTCTCTGGGTGACATGGTGTTTTGTCTCTGGGTGACATGGTGTTTTGTCTCTGGGTGACATGGTGTTTTGTCATACTATAGTCTCTGGGTGACATGGTGTTTTGTAATACTATAGTCTCTGGGTGACATGGTGTTTTGTCATACTATAGTCTCTGGGTGACATGGTCTTTGTTTACATCTTCCAGTCTGACCTGTAGCAATGACTTGTCAGCTACACGTCTTCCCCATTCAAACCTCACTACTACATGATACAGGAATGATGCACTCATCTCATCAGTCAACCACTGTTCAGGAAGCATGCAAATAGCTAGATAGTTTATGTTTCATTTAAACATTCTATATGTTTATATATAACACAAATGATCTGTCACCAGGGTTTTGTGTTTGTTTGCACTATTGGAAAAGCTCATTCCATTTTATGGATTTCTAATGTTTTGCGTGTCTATCTGGCAAGATGTGTTTAGAGATAAGTGCATGATTTATGACTTTATAATCAATGTGAGTTTGTACAATACATGCTGTATTATGCTGAGATGAATACCAGGG